>OX442364.1:28340622-28345622 GCA_949357725.1 Hyperoplus immaculatus | reverse complement strand
GTGCCCGATCTTAACGCTGATTGGACAATACTCATGACGTCTACCAAAGATGTTTTATTGCCAAGATAACGATATTCCCTTGTCTCACACAACGGTAACTCGCCCACACAGTCCAGTCTGGGAAGCGCTGGCTGACTTCTCTGGCGGCTGCCGCTACCCCCCCCCCCCCTCCCAAAAACAAAAACTCTTCGGATCTATACGATTCCCGTGTGTCATATATTTTGATTCTAAATGGCGATTTTCGCCGAAAAGCGACGAGTTTGCAGGTATGATAAAGCCCTGGACTGATGTACTCACTGGTCAGGAGACTCCAGGTGGGACAAGTGGTTCTTCATTTGTTCATAAGATCTGTGGAAACAATTACAGTCACTTGTTGCGTTCCGAATCGCATACTTTCTACTATATAGTATGTAGAAAAAAGATTTAGGATGTCCCGATTCTTGTGGCCAGATTTAGGATGGTTAGAAGTACCCGGATGTTCTACTTCATCCGGCCAAGATTGTTAGTGTTTGAAAACTGCATCCTATTTGAGAGGCACCTATTTGCAGACCCATGGGGGAAACCATTGAAAATGGAGCTCCACCGGAAGCCACGCCCCGAACTCATTTCATTGGTCAGAATTGTAACCTACTCTGAATTTGTTGTCTTCTTTTTGTTTTACTGCCAGAGTTCACCTCGTGGTGAATAATAATACACAGTTTCCACCGGTTATGGTGCTAGTACACAGTAAAATACGTCAGTTTGTTAAGGGTCCCACGTGGCCAGGACGGTGGTAAAAAGTAGATGTTGAGGTAGAAGATGAATGAAGCAACGAAGCTTTGGGTACATCTTCCGAAATCCGTCTCTTTAATTCAAAATTATCACAAGTAGGTCAATCACATACAAATATCAACTCTTATAAATGAAACACAAAAAGTTGAACTTTTATCTTAGAAGTCCTGGAAACAAATGCTTGTCTTTTCCTCTTAAACGAAGCTGTAAATAGCCTTTACGTAGTGTCAGTTGGAGCCTTGTTGCAGCAGTGCAGGCTAATGCTAACTGTGTTCGGATTAATAAACCTATTGTATTGTAGCCTATCTCATTCTGCGGCTGCACGCGATCGTTACTGTTCACTTGCGTGATCACAAAGTCACAGACGAGCCTCGTTAAATAGCCTAATATGAACATAGGCTATTTATGTCTGGTTGAAATGTAATTCTGCAGCTGCACACGATTGTTACGTTCATTTGCGTGATCACAAAGTCACAGACGAGCATCGATCGTTCAATAGCCTAATATAGAAATTATATAATAATTAAAACTGTGATCACTAGAGGACAAGGGATCTGGTAATAAATCGATCAGGATCTAGAATGGAAACTGTCACCTTATGTGTCAGACGTTAATGCCTTTCACCCCGCTTTTTAAAATGAGCTGTTTATTTTAATGTGGTGGCACTTTTTGTGTTTCATTTATAAGAGTTGATATTTGTATGTGATTGACCTACTTGTGATAATTGTGAATTAAAGAGACGGATTTTAGAAGATGTACACAAAGCTTCGTTGCTTCATTCATCTTCTACCTCAACATCTACATTTTACCACCGTCCTGGCCACGTGGGACCCTTAACAAACTGACGTATTTTACTGTGTACTAGCACCATAACCGAATTCTGACCAATGAAATGAGTTCGGGGCGTGGCTTCCGGTGGAGCTTTGTTTTCAATGGTTTCCCCCATGGGTCTGCAAATAGGTACTCTTGTCCTATTTGGGCGATTCTGACCCACAATCCAGTGCGCACGTGAAGTGACGTCACATCGACGAAGCCTCGATATGAAAACAAAAGGGGATGCGACGGATATAAAAGCAAGAGGCAAGATCAAGGAGCAATGTTATGATGAAATAAGAGAGAAAAAGTATGTCCCAATAGTATGCCTACTGCATCCTAACTATTATTTTTATCGTTGGATGTAGTATGTAGAATAGAGAGAAGAAAGAGTATGCGATTCGGAACGCAATCAATGTCTTCACTGTGTGTGTGTGTGTGTGTGTGTGTGTGTGTAAAGCAGAAAGTATTTGGACTGCAACACAGCCCATGTGTCTGTCTGGTTGCAGTTCCCTACAGCTGCCACCAGATGTCCCCAGATCTCCTCAACATTCTTCTTCTTCTTCCAATAGTTGTATGGCAGGTTGCAACCATCCCTGTGTTCCAGTCCATTTACGTTCTGCTATTTAGTATTTTAGAAAAAGCACTAACCCTGCACTGCAGGTGCGCATAGCCTATGCCGACTCATTCACCATTGCCCTCAGAGCCTTCTTAGCTCTACCGTAGGGATGTTTCAGCTCTCGCTTGTGTCATTTAACTAATAAATCTGACTGTGTTTCATATCAAACGGACACAGCGATGACTGTATTTAATAACTAACTGTTCAAAACGATCCAACTGTCTAGTGTATATCACGTATATTTAAAGTAGGCTTAGGCTATTATATATTTTAGCAGAATACCATTAACTCTGATTCACAAAGTGTTCAAACTATATGAACAAGTAGCCTACTTTTTAGTCATCTAACTGACTTGCATTAACTGAATGGATGCGATGTCCCTCAATATGAAAATACATTATGAGTGATACACTATAGCCTACAGTCGGATCGTTTTTATCAGTTTGTTATTAAATACAGTCATCGCTGTGTCCCTTTGATATGAAATACAGTCAGATGTATAAGATCGCTGTGTCCCTGTGATATGAAATACAGTCAGATGTATAAGATCGCTGTGTCCCTGTGATATGAAATACAGTCAGATGTATAAGATCGCTGTGTCCCTGTGATATGAAATACAGTCAGATGTATAAGTTTAATGACACAAGTGAACCAGTAGCAGGCTAATGGTTTCAGCCTCCCTCTGTAGTTTTACTCTCACCATTCTTAGAAGAAAAGCTGTTGATGTCCTGGGCCCCTGCTCTGCTGCTCATACTCCTGGCCTCCTTCTCAACTCTTTTCTGGTGTGCGAACTTGTGCTTTTTTCGGGGCATCCTCGCCCTGCTTGAGTTCGCTCGCGCTCACTTAATTCCAATGAGGAAGAAGGAACCGCGGGCTGGACCAAACCATTTTTTAAGAAGGGGCCCAGGGGGTTATTGACATTATTAAAATTAGAATATTGTATGACTTGTGGCTTTGTTTTAATTTGGACTCATTCGTATGATTATATATTAGTTCACTGTATGCATAATCATTTTGTCATAGATTACTGGGGGCTGTGTGGGCCCTACCTGGCTGTGGGCCCTTATAATTGTCATAACCTTTACCCCCTATACGACGGCCCTGGGCCTAGGTGTGGGCTAATAAAAGAGGGAGAGAGCTAAATAGGTGAGCGCAGAAAGCAAAGCAAAAAGGTTTTCGTGTTTACTCACGTTCGTCAGATGATTTTTTTCTTTTTCCTCCCGTCAGCTGTCATAATAGGCCTACTGCCTTTACGCATGGCGGTGGAGACGAACACAAAACAACACACAACGGGACTCCGCGGCCCGGTGATAAGGAAACAGTAGCCTACACTAAGGTTTAACAAGAAACTTTATAAAGACACTTAAAAAAAACGATCTCTGCCCATACAAAAAGTTCTGACTTGGATTACTTGATGTGTATAAAACCATCCGGTACGTATGGTCTGATGACGGGCCGTTATATTAACAATAAACAGCGTGCTGCACAAATATGAGACTGTCCATCGCGACCTATTACGTCAAGGCTACATTTAAACAAAACAATAGCTTAAGGATTCTCGTTGCTCTAATGTGGAAGTGGAATATTTGAAAATTTGGCCGGATGAAAATATTCACAAACAGTCGTATAGCCTACAAGTAGACTACGCTCCAAATCCTAAACGCGCACAGTTTTACACTGTTTAATCATTTGTCCCTGCCTGGCGGTCCGCTCTGTGGCGTCGCTGTTGGCGTCTGTGTTTCGCGGCCCGGCGTCGGTGCTCCTCCGGCCGGTCCTAGCTCTGGGTGTGCCGATGGCGGTGGCGGATGCGTCGCGCCCTTTGTGCTTGGCGCCTCTGGCCTTGTCTCATGGGCTGGGCATGGCCGGTCTGGCCGGCCCGAGTGGGCTGTACGGGCCGCCCCTCCGGGGGTTTCGGCTGTGGTTGCTCCTCGTGGCTGCGGTGCATTTGGCTATTTCCCTATTCTATACTATCTATTCTCTATCTACGGCCCCGGTCCTCCACTGGACTAGTGCCGCACTGGGGCGTGCTCTCTGGGGGCGGGGTGCTGGTGCTCTCTGGGGGCGTGCTCTCTGGGGGCGGGGTGCTGGGGGCGTGCTCTCTGGGGGCGGGGTGCTGGTGCTCTCTGGGGGCGTGCTCTCTGGGGGCGGGGTGCTGGGGGCGTGCTCTCTGGGGGCGGGGTGCTGGTGCTCTCTGGGGGCGTGCTCTCTGGGGGCGGGGTGCTGGGGGCGTGCTCTCTGGGGGCGGGGTGCTGGTGCTCTCTGGGGGCGTGCTCTCTGGGGGCGGGGTGCTGGGGGCGTGCTCTCTGGGGGCGGGGTGCTGGTGCTCTCTGGGGGCGTGCTCTCTGGGGGCGGGGTGCTGGGGGCGTGCTCTCTGGGGGCGTGCTCTCTGGGGGCGGGGTGCTGGTGCTCTCTGGGGGCGTGCTCTCTGGGGGCGGGGTGCTGGGGGCGTGCTCTCTGGGGGCGTGCTCTCTGGGGGCGTACTCTCTGGGGGCGGGGTGCTGGGGGCGTGCTCTCTGGGGGCGTACTCTCTGGGGGCGGGGTGCTGGGGGCGTGCTCTCTGGGGGCGGGGTGCTGGGGGGCAGGCTCTGGGTCTGGGGGGCTAGCGCTGATTGTGTGTCGGTGGGGAACGGTAGAGTGTAAATCAGTGTAAATCAATGTTAACTGTGTTCATATTGTTTACCATTGTTATAGCGTTATTATTAACAGCCTGAGGAGCTGCCTCGGTCTCGGTTTGTCAGAGCCTGAGTACCGGTTGTCCTCCCACTGAAAAATTGTCCTGCCGACGCTAATTGCATAA
>OX442364.1:28333008-28337922 GCA_949357725.1 Hyperoplus immaculatus | reverse complement strand
ATGACAACTTTTTTTGAAACAATCATATTTTCACTGCCCTTTGTCTTGAATACATTCTGATAACGTGCATTTCTAGGAAACATCCTGAATTAATGGGAAATGTGTAAATGTGAGTGATAAATCATTTTAGCTCCCTCCATAGAGGGGAGCAAATGTAAAAAGTGTCTCGCATTACCCCATTCTCCCCTACTTTTCAATCACCTTACTGGCAGTTACTGGCACACTCATGATAAAAAAAAGACTGAAAAGCGTTATGTATATGGTGTGTGTGTGTGTGTGTGTGTGTGTGTCTCTCTCTCTCCGTGTGTGTGTGTGTCTCTCTCTTTCTCCGTGTGTGTGTTTGTGTCTCTCTCTCTCTCTCCGTGTGTGTGTGCAGGGCTGTACAGTGCGACAGTTTTGATCGCATTTGCTACTGAAATTGATCACGTGCGATGATTAATACAAGTACACTCGCACGAGTGCTAATGAGCAGATGCTGTCTGTTTGAGACACAGAGGAGTGCTGCTCAACACTGCTTAGAGGGCTCTACATTAACACTCTCCAAATTCGGGTAAATGTAGTCTTAGGCAAGTAAGTTATTGAGTCCACCCTCCACTTTGGCTGGTGAAAGATGTGTGCTCGGGACCTGTGCTTGTGCAGCAATTAATACACTTCACCAACGGTAATAACCGGAAGGAGACGGCACGCAGTTAAGTTAGCGCGTGTGCAAACAGAACATTTCCTGTGCGCCTTCACATTAAAAGCCTGTTACTAGCCAAACGTGAGTTGACTTTTTTGAAGCCGGTAAGAACAGGAAGTTCGCACTTCACAGCCCTGCAGTGCGCTAGCTTGAAAATCAACTGCTTCAGCTGCAGAGGGCAGTCAACAACAGTAGTCTATTTAAACAAAGTTTGAAATAACTGATAAGCCACTGAAGAACTACTCCCAACACATTCACAACAACCTATTTAACTTATCCTAAAGTGTACCAATATGTATACTTATTTATTTAATAGGCCTATAACTTGTTTTAAAGTTATAGGTTTTAATTAACAGAAGGACATTTACCAAAAATGTTTATTATTATGAATATAATAATGATAGGCTATGTATATACAAAAAATATATAGATATTAATTTTATGGGGAGAAATAATTCTGAATCAGCAAAAAAGTACAATTGGCAGGTTAGATTTTTTTGTCTAAATTGCAATCAGTGCACCCCTATTCATTTTTCTATAATTATTACTGCACACACTAGGATATGATATTAATTGAGAATTTCAAATGAGACCAAGATGACAGGCTCAAAGGTAATTACAGTGAAATGCAAGGGTCAAGGTTATGCAAGTTTTCAATCATACTTTGTGTGCTACTGAATTTATTTTTGTGCTACTGAATTTTTTTGCTTGCTAGCACCAGTGCTACCACCTAAAAAAATAAGCGTACAGCCCTGGTGTGTGTGTGTGTGTGTGTGTGACTCTCTCTCTCTCCTTGTGTGTGTGTGTGTGTGTGTGTGTGTGTCTCTCTCTCTCTCTCCGTGTGTGTGTGTGTGTGTGTGTGTGTGTGTGTGTGTCTTTACACCACTGACCAATGGGAGCGTGGTGGTTGCTTGTCTGTCTGGATGGCGTTGCCGTGGTTTCCAGCTGGACTCCAAACGTGGACATTCTGTTTTCGTTCTTCCTGTACCTGGTTTTAGGATTGTCTGGTCTCAGTCTGATCATCACCTCGTCCGCCGGTTTGGGTTTAACAAGGTTCTGCTCCTCTGGGGTCATTGGGGCCGGCACAGACACGGGCACAGACACAGGGACAGACACAGGTACAGACAGGGGCACAGACAAGGGCACAGACGCAGGGACAGACACTGGGCCCGTCAGAGTGTTCACAGAGGGTTGTGTCTTTGGTACAGACACAGGGACAGACACTGGGCCCGTCAGAGTGTTCACAGAGGGTTGTGTCTTTGGTACAGACACAGACACAGACGTAGGGACAGACACAGCGCTGGGTAAAGCAGGTTGTGTCTGCGTCGGGTCGGCTGTGAAGTCCAGAGGCGATGGGACGTCCGGTGGAAGTTCCTTCACGTACTTTGCCGGGATGTAGAACGGTTTGGAGCTGACGTCACTGCGGACCTGAAGGGACATAAAGGAAAAGGGTTTCAGGTCTTTACAGAGGACATGTAAAGGGTTTAGGGTCTTTACATAGGACATTTAAAGGGTTTAGGGTCTTTACATAGGACATTTAAAGGGTTTAGGGTCTTTAGACAGTGTTAGGGATTATTCAAGGACCTCACCCAGGAACAACAGCTGGCGTGGTAAGAACACTACTCAATCAATCAATCAATCAAACTTTATTTATATAGCACTTTTCATACAATCAAATGTAACACAAAGTGCTTAATACAACCCCCCCCCTCCCCCACCCCCCACCCAGAGATATACATACATGCAAAAACATTCCCCCTCCCACCCATCCATACCCCAACATAAGAAATTCATTAAAAACAAGAAGGAAACTGCACTGAGGAAACTCCATCATCAGAGAGAAAACACTAGAGACTGTAAAACTAAAACTATTCAAAATGAAGAGATAAATAAGAGCTCTTTATAGCGATCAATAAAAACATTAAAATAAAAATAAATAAAACACTACCGCTTTAGTCCAAAGGGGGGCGCTAGAATTAACACACACTGAAAGTTCCTCGGAGCACCTTTAATTTAAAAACTGCTTCTACAGCCCCTACCTGCCACCAGTGGGCGTTGGTCTTGGCTAGCAGGATGTAAGGCTTTTTAAATAGTTTTTCTCAAAGCCTTTGTCATGGGTACGCTCACCCAGGAACAAGCTGGCGTGGTAACAACACTACAGTCTTTGTCCAAAGGGGGGCGCTAGAATTACCTGCCACCAGTGGTCGTTGGTCTTAGCTAGCAGGATGTAGCGCTCGTTGGGTTTGATGCAGACTGTCTCTCCGTCTCTTCCCTCGTACTCGTACTGGAACTCCACCAGCACGAGACCCAGGCCTGGGAACAAGACACACACACTGTCATCTCAATCTGTGTGTGTGTGTGTGTGTGTGTGTGTGTGTGTGTGTGTGTGTGTGTGTGTGTGTGTAGAAGATTGTGTGTACGTGTGAATGATTACAAGATTATACAACTATAACAAGATTACAAGATATACAGACAGCTGGATTCACTATGATTGTTCTACGGCTTCAGTTAAAGGTGTAGTCAGTGATTCTGGAGAACGCTTGTTGTCGGAATCAGTGAATATCTCCTCATGATCTGCTACCTCTCTGTACTGTGTGTTCCCATACAAAAAACAGTGTTAATACACAGCCTAGGCTCTGTGAACAGGGTTAATACACAGCCTAGGCTCTGTGAACAGGGTTAATACACAGCCTAGGCTCTGTGAACAGGCATGTTGCTAGCTACAGTGGCCCCTCTGTTTACATATCAGTTTTGTGTGCTCACACAGTACAGACAGGGAGCGGATCATGAGGAGATATTCACTGATTAATGCCTCGATTGCACCGAGTAGAGCGGGTCGGGTCGGAGCGGTTCGGTCCGGGTAGTTTGGCTTTTCATTTGCCAAAAGTTGGGTAGGGTACGGTTTAAGCGCTCCTAACTGCTCTGAGCCGCTCCTAATCTCAGTACTCCTCCGTAGGGGTACTAGCCGCCTGAAAGGGTGCCGAAAAGGCGGAGCTACACACTGCCGTCATTTGATTGGTCGAAAGAATCATTTCCGCCGTGTGTAGTCATCTCAGCAAGAGTGAAGAGAGTCTTATGTTTTGGCGAAAATGTGAGCACAGCTCTGTTTATTGTGTGGTGTTTTTCCTCGTCATTAAATGAATCAGTTGGCTACACTGTGTCCTACTGCTACGATGTCACGTAGCTGCCGCAGCCAGCGCTGTTCGCTCACTGTCTCTATCAGTTGCACCGAGCCGTCTCTGTGCTCACAACACGGGGGGAATAAATAAAGAAGCGGCTGGTTTGACCAAGCAAAAACGAGAGACCGCTGGCTTGACCACAGCTGTTCCACAGCCCGATAGTTTGACCCACATTCTGGCGGCGGCTATCGCAGTCCAGCCTAAACCCCGCCCCACCAGTAAGGGTAGGGTCATAAACCCCGCCCCACCAGTAAGGGTAGGGTCCTAAACCCCGCCCTACCAGTAAGGGTAGGGTCCTAAACCCCGGCCCACCAGTAAGGGTAGGGTCCTAAACCCCGCCCTACCAGTAAGGGTAGGGTCCTAAACCCCGCCCTACCAGTAAGGGTAGGGTCGGCGGTGGAAATAACACCGAGATTCTTAAAAGTGAGCTGTCCCGCTCTGAGCCGCTCCGATCCGACCCGCTCTACTCGGTGGAAACGAGGCATTAGACAACAAGCGTTCTCCAGAATCACTGACTCCACCTTTAGATCATGATGATATGGAACATGACATCATATCCTGTTAAACCAGGACTGACCTCGGCCGAGCAGGGAGACTGAGGCTGTTGCCATGGTGACGACCCCCTCAGGCAGACAGACAGGTGACTGAAGGTCAAAGGTCAAAGCTCACTCCGGGTCATCAGCGCCCTTTAAACACAGAGAAGAAGAAACAACTGATTACATTTTTTTTTTTAACCTTTATTTCTACAGGTAAATCCCATTGAGACCGGAGACTCTTTTACAAGGGAGACCTGTTCCTATTCCCACGTTACCATTCACACACACATTCATACACCGATAGCAGGCTAACTATCGACATTCACACGAGGCAAGGTGGGTGAAGTGTCTTGCCCAAGGACACAACAACCATAACACAAGTGGCAGGGCGGGGATCGAACCGCCAACCCTTTGATCATCAGCCAACCCGCTCTACCACCTGAGCCACAGTCGCCCCGCAAAGTTTAAATATCTTTCATAGTTAAAATAATTGAAATGAGAATGTGAAAGTGAGACAGAA
>OX442364.1:28325508-28328008 GCA_949357725.1 Hyperoplus immaculatus | reverse complement strand
TACAAATTCATGAAAAAACATATCTTTATGAGATTAAAGCTATAGTGAGTAGCTTCTGTCTCCCCCCACAAGGAATTCTGAGTAATTACAACAACACTGTCGGTGCATCTACATGAGGTAAAGCCTTCAGTGATGGCACATGGATTGTATACCTTCTGCTGTACGTCCAGGTTTTTTCTAAGCAGTAGAATAAACAACATTTCTTGGGCTCTTCTTGGGATTTTTCTGAGCTCCTGCACCAGTGTCAGGGGGGAGAGGGAGGGGGGGGGACCAGTTTGTAAACGCTGCCATACTGAGAAATACAGAGAGAGTTTTGTGGAGCTGATAATAGGCTTAATGAACTTTGTGTCAACTTGTTTGGCGATGGCTTGAATGTAACTGACATTCATTGATATGTAAAAGTTACGCACTACAGTTCTAAAGTTGTACATTTGAGAGGACATGTGTACATGTGATTCAACGACTAAGACACACTATATTTTAGAGGTTTCTTTTGCACATGTTTGACTTCACGATCTCAGAAAATAAATTCAAATTTGTCACAAGTCTAGAACCTTGATCTTCCCTTTGTTTAGGAAACGGTCGAGTTGTATGCACTGACTGTCCGTGACTGTTGCCCCCGGAAGCAGCTGCATGATGTCATCTATAGTCTGTCTGGTAAGAGGCTTTTGGTTTTCTATTAAAGGTGCAGTGTGTAATATGACACCTTCAAGAAAGTTCTACAACGTTCTAGAAAGTTCTAGAATGCAACGCTCCCTGGGTAACCCCACCCCTTTAGAATAATAACAGAAGCTACAGTGGCCTTCAAGGACAAGAACCATTCTAAATTCTAAACAATGCACCTGATGACATTCCAACCAACATGGATTCCTCCATACGACTTGCCCGCTCAATGGACAAAATGAAGGAAGTCCACTTCTAGGCAGATGTTCAGTCACTCTTAAAGCTCTCCATTTGCAGATGATTTGCCTCACGGTGGACCGATGGAGCTCAAACTTTTTTTTAAATAATTTATAGCTGTCCCCAGACAAATGTGCAGCATCACAACTCTATTCCTGAGATCCTCAGAGATTTGTTTCCCTTTTAGCATGTCTGACCAGTATGGGTTCACTTTGGTGAGCCTAAACTGACCTGGTTTTATCTCTGTTGTATCTAGTGCCGCCCAATTTCTTCCCTAAAGATCTCTCACTACATTGGTCCATTTCATGACTCAATTTGGCCCATCTGATTGTGTTTACCTGCTCCATTTAAGCAATGCAGTTTAGGGTTCACAAACTTTTGATCATACAACAGTTGGCAAATAATTTGTTTTATCTGTTTTAACAATTTATTTCTGGGAAAGAAAAATGTTGAATTGATAAACAAACATCTGTTATTTCATATAAAAAATACTGGTATTGATAAAAATGAATTAATAATGGTAAAAATAAATAAAATTCCAAAATGTTCAAGGGGTTCACAAACTTTCGCACTTGACTGTATGTAGGAATGAGGATATTGATTTTAGCTGATACATTACATAACTTGTTACACAGTGTCCCTTTAAGGGTATTATAATTATTTTCTACCAAGTCTGCTAAGAAAAAGATCCCAGAATTCTACACACTGCAGGTTTAAGTGTACACACTGCAGGTTTAAGTGTACACACTGCAGGTTTAAGTGTACACACTGCAGGTTTAAGTGTACACACTGCAGGTTTAAGTGTAGACACTGCAGGTTTAAGTGTACACACTGCAGGTTTAAGTGTATACACTGCAGGTTTAAGTGTATACACTGCAGGTTTAAGTGTATACACTGCAGGTTTAAGTGTATACACTGCAGGTGAACAGGGTAAAATGTTTAATTTACAGATATCATCAGGACACTAAACCGGTAATTACTGACATTATAACTATTGTTTTGTGTATTACAGTTTTTTTAGATATTTTGAATAAATATATAAAATTGGCGATATCTAACTAATGATGTCATGCTGCTTCTCTTTAATAAACCACCCAGATGTTGGATAAAGCAGTTAAGGTCAGGGTGAACCATAAATGTTAGTATGAAAGAAGACATGTTATGGAAGAGAGGGAGAGAGAGAGAGAGAGAGGGAGAGAGGGAGAGAGAGAGGGAAATATACAGACGCAAACAGACAAGGTTTAGTCAAATAAACACCTGAATGTACATGTTGGACCTTTGATTTATACGAGTATGAAAGAAGACATGTTATGGAAGAGAGGGAGAGAGAGGGAGAGAGAGAATGAAAGAAGACATGTTATGGAAGATAAACAGACAGAAAGCCCCACTGACGAGTGCATTATAAAAGGCTTTGCAATAAGTCGAACAAAATGAAATGTTATTTTCTGTTAAGTGTGAACTGAAACGAACGACTGTTCTGACGTCAAACAAACTTTTATATTGTTCTGGACGCTCACTCCTTTCAGTGTTGTCCACAAACGGAGAACTGGGTTTGAAAAGTTAATGTGTAAGAGGCAGCACTGCTCTGCAAAACACACCC
>OX442364.1:28195508-28323008 GCA_949357725.1 Hyperoplus immaculatus | reverse complement strand
GATTTCCTGCGTTTCCAGCGGCAAATGGAAGATGTAGAACTGGCACACTTTATAGAAGGGAGATCCCGGGAGTATACGGCAGATCTGCTGGTGGAGATCCTTATCACCGAGTCGGAGGCGCTGGAGATGGCCTTAAAACTTCTGAGGGTCAGCCAGGAGAGGCCGGAGCTGGATAGGCCCCGTAATGTCACCAGAGGTAAAAACATTTCACTGGCCAAACGTGAGTTGACTTTTATTTTGAAGCAGACAGGAACAGGAAGCTCGTGCCTCACAGCCCCGCAGAGCGTCACTCACTAACAGCATGTCTTCAGAGTGGGACTGTCGGGTCGGAGCGGTTCGGTTATTTTGGCTTTCCATTTGCCAAAGGTTGGGTACGGTATGAATATAAGCGAGCCTAACCGCTCTAAGCCGCTCCTATTTTCGGTACTCCTCCGTTGGGGTACCAGCCGCCTGAAAGGGTGCCGAAAAGGTGGAGCTACACGTGCCGTTGATTGGTCGAAAGAATCATTGCCGCATTGAATTGCCGTATCAATCAATCAATCAATCAAACAACTTTATTTATCCCAGAGGGCAATTCAGTTCAGCAGTCCTACACACACTAAGCAACACATAACAGACAATATACAGCGAATAAAAAACAATAGACAGGACACAGGATATGTCAGAGAGACACAAGTATGTAGTCACCTCGGAAAGAGTGAAGAGAGTCTTGTGTTTAAAAAATAAATGTTGGCGCAGCACTTTGTTAATTGTGTGGTGTTTTTCCTATTCATTAAATGAATCAGTGAGCTACACTCACGGACCTATAAAGGCTACACTGTGTAATAGCATAATCAGGCCCCCAGGAGCAGTGCCTTCTTCTTCAATCCAGCAGTGCTCAGTGGCCTGGTATATAGAATGTTTTTCGCGGGGTGTGGATGGGTCCCCAAAACACAAGGGTGTCAGAAGCAGATATCCCCGTTCACTCAATACAAGCGGGGAACAGTATTGTGTCTCCGCAAAATGTTTCTGGATTTCATTTAAAGGCTCATTATTATCTTTAGACCATGTACTAATAAAAGGAAGTTTTCTCTTTTCAAAACGCTGTCGCAAGCAGCCGTTTTTAGCAGTTACTTAGCAGAGGGGGGTGGGCCGCTGAAAGGAGCCGTAGTGAAACAAATGTTGTTTCGGCTCAGTGCTCCGTATTTATAACATTGCTAGTAGGCTTAACATTTCTGTTTAACTCTCGTGTTGGAGGTTTTTCCATTTAACATGAATGACGTTGATGGTTGATTTAAGAACGTTGCTCACTACCTAACAGCACACGCTGTCTATCAGCGTCATCCCTCTAGCTTAGCCTTTACCTTACATTAGCTAATCATTGTTGCCCAGATTGCAGGAAGAATCTTTGTTTAGAACAGGGGTGTCAAACTCATTTTGGTTCGAGGGCCACATACAGCCTCTCTGATCTCAGGTGGGCCGGACTAGTAAAATAATGGCAAAATAACTCCAAATCCCTAACTTTGTTTTTCAGTAATATGCTTTATCACTCAGCCTACATTTGTAACCTACATTATCATGGATCACAAGGGATCTCTGTACCCGCCAGGAAATGTCTTAGTAAAGGTTGCTGCTGGCCATGGGAATAGGAGGTGTGGCGCGCAGCGCCACAGCAATAATTTTGGGGGTATTTTGCTCAAACATGCCAATGTGCACTAATGAAATAAACAACTGTTTATTTGAATACACAAATACAACAGGCACTGACCTTACAGTTGTCCAATTTTGTTTACTATATGTACAGGGACACATTTTGTGCAAACATGCAGACAGTACAAAATACAATTAAATAAAAGTGCAACTTCTACTGTTTTGATTTATTTTTAAATACAGAGGTTATTGGTTGTTTTGGAATTCGTTTTTCCCAATTTAAAACATAAAAATAAAGCAGCATTGAAAATTAGGAAATAAATCTTGTAGGCCTACACTAGCATGCTCCTGCTCGTTTTGCGCACACAGAGCCGCAGACACACCGCGCTTGCTAGTACATTAATTGTTCAGCACTAAAAATAAAAATAGTTTTATTTTTATTAAAAAGTAATAAAATAAAATGTACTAAAAATAAAAATGTTTTTTGTTTTGGTTTTCACTTTGCCATAAAGCACTGGAGGAAACATTAATAGCGGTGAAGGAGGATTGCCATTTACCATTTACCACGTTGCTAAAATGTGCTTTTTTTATTTAGGCTGCCCCCTAGCGGCAGGAGTGAGCATTTCGGTTATTTCTTTAAAAATTCATAACTCCTCACAGGAATGGGCTAGACTTAATTTTTTTTTGACATACTCAGAAATTTATGCTCTACAGGTCGCGGGCCTGATCAAATCGTTTGACACCCCTGGTTTAGAACCTGTTAACCATTATATTACTTTACAACAATGGGAGTGTAATTTAAAGATCACACATAGAGAATAATCGGGGGGTAACTTATAACTTTCCATGGTCTGTAAACAATGCGATGTTACAATACTAACAAGAGAATGTTTCTACATCCGGCGACGCCATAGCGACATCATGGAACGCACTCTGTCCCACTGATGTGGCAAAGCTGAGGAGTATGTGAGCCTCCCAAAAGAGTCCCCTCTGAACCTACCATTAACTATGTACTGGCCTAAGATCTTCCTAGTGGGTCAAGGTTATTTCGACGGGGGATCGTTGGTGTGGTAAACAGGGGGGCCTGACCAAATACATGGCTGTTGCCCTGATTGTCTATGGCAGCATTTCCCAAACTGGAATTTAAATGGGATCGCCTAAAATGCTAGTAAAAATTAGTGAAAAAAAAAAATCAATATATTGGCCCCTGATCTTTGTAGAACCCAAAAAATATATTTTTTAAATAAATGATTGACTGGCTCATGATAGGCCCCTGGTCTTCGTAGAGGGGGGCGTAAGGAGATCAGGGGCCTATCATGTGGCAGTACATTTGAGTTATTTTTTAAATAACATTGTTCGGGGCCACGAAGATCATGTAGGGGAAGGTGGGGTGATTTGTGCAACTTTTTACTCAAAGTGATTTTAAAGTGAGGCCTTGACAGTTATGTCTCCAACTCAAATATGTACATATATTTCAGGATGTTGTGCATCCCTGGCAATAAAAACTTTGGATCTGGAATAAACTGTTTAAGAAATATAGCTTTCGGAAAAAAAGTTGTCTTGTCGCACAAATCACCCCACGTAGTGGGGTGATTTGTGCGTCATTGTGTCACAATGACAAAGTCACCATCATCATCTTTCTGGCCATCTGAACTCTCATCAGTGGTGTCGTTAAGTGGAATTGAGATGTCACTCTCTCCTGAGCTACTGTAGACTATCACTTTCTTTTGGTGACCAGCGTATACAGCCATGCCACTGGCACAACTCTCAGAAATGTACTTTGCACTAGTTGCTCCGTGCTTGTGGAACCAACTGCCACCTGACAAATGTGATTCCCCCTACATTTCTGCCTTTAAATCAAGGCTCAAAACCCATATGTACACCCTGGTGTTTCCTTCCCATTAACCTCTGCACTACTTACTTACCTCTGCACTACTATCTGTGTTTATGTGGATGTATGGGCTTTACGTCTTTTATTTTGGTTATTGTTATTTTACCTTCATTGTTTACCTACTGAATGCACTATGTACAGCACTTTGGACAGTGCAAACTGTCATAAATGTGCTTTTATAAATACATTTTACTTACTTACTTACTTATAACTCACCCAGGCCCTTGCGCACAAATCACCCCATCCCCAGAATTTTGGATAATAGGCATGATGCAGCAATTTAGGGTTGACATTGTGCTAACTATATAGACTCAAAGTGTAGCATACCAAAGCACTAAAACATGTGTCAAATGTTTTCAAACGTGTCTATAATTGTTCAGACACAATAATCAAAAAACCTTGATCATGGAAATTTTACTTTGAAAGGCAAAACACAGTTTTTTGAGCTTAAATGTGTTTATATCTTATTCCTTGTGTCTCCCTTCTTTACAGGATGAGTCAAATGGATGGCTCTTCTTAAATATGTGGTCACATTTCCAATTTCTTCCACGGTTTTCTAGAAACAAGGGGTTTTGCAACTTCCAAAATGCACAAATCACCCCACCTTCCCCTATATTGAGTCATTAAAAAAATAAACAAAGACTTCAAAGGCAAGGCAAGTTTATTTCTATAGCACAATTCAGACACAAGGCCACTCAAAGTGCTTTACAGGGGCAAGATTAAAATACACAATACACATTAGAAAAGCGAATGAATAAAACATTTAAAAGCGAATGAGTGACATTTAAATAAAATAAAAACGACAGGTTAAAATGGAAACAGAAAAGTCTTCAGACTCGATTTAAAGGAGCTGAGAGTTGCAGCAGACCTCAAGTTCTCTGGGAGTTTGTTCCAGATATTTGGAGCATAAAAACTGAAAGCTGCTTCTCCTTGTTTAGTCCTAACTCTGGGGACTGTAAGTAGACCTGTCTGTCTGTCTGTCTGTCTGTCTGTCTGTATGTCTGTCTGTCTGTCTGTCTGTCTGTCTGTCTGTCTGTCTCCCTGTTTAGTCCTTACTCTGGGGACTGTAAGTAGACCTGTCCCAGACGACCTAAGGGCTCTGAACGGTTCATAACGTATCAGCATATCAGTAATGTATTTTGGCCCTAGACCATTTAGGGCTTTATAAACCAACATTAATATTTTGAAATCAATTCTTTGAGTGACTGGAAGCCAGTGTAAAGACCTCAGAACTGGGGTGATGTGATCCAATTTTTTGGTCCTGGTGAGTACTGGTGAAGCTGTCTGATAGATTTTTTTGGAAGGCCAGCAAGGACACTGTTACAAAGAGAGAAGAAGCTTCGGGATAAGGAATTATTTTATAATTTCCCGAAGCTGACTGGATTTTTAATTCTGTACTTTCTGCTTTTTTGTAGTTCTGTGCTTCCAAAAATGATTCAAGAACATTTTTACTAAATAGCTCACATGGACACAGTTGATTTAGCCTTAGTTTTATTGTGCACCAGAGAGAGGAATTTTACTTTAAAAGGTTAAATTTTTTCCCCCGGACCCCCCTAGAAGGTCCAGGGTCCCCACCACAGTCTCCCAAATTCAAACTCAAAAGGCACTTTCAGAAAACACACAAGGGGCGTGTCTGCAAACCAAGATCTTCTTACAAAAATAAATTTGCCGAGCTGAATCAGCAGCGAGTGTACTTCAGAAAGGCTGTGACTGTTAGTGAATGGGCCCTGAAAGTGTATTTTTGGAGGTGAGCTATCTCATTGCTAGGGCTATGAAGCCGCATAGCATTGCTGAGACATTAATATTGCCAGCTGCCATCGAAACAGTTAGAAGAACCCTGGGCCTGGAAATAGACAATTTCTGAATTTAGGGTTTCAAAAATGTCCTCTTTAAAAAAAGGAGAATCTACCAAGGGTATGTAAATTGCACAAATTGTATAGATCCCTATTCTTCAGGCTTATACAATGTTGTTTATTAGTATATTTGCTATAAGAGAACATTGAATCACATTTAAATATAAACATGTACATCATGCAGCAGCTTCAAAGGAGCTAACTTTTGACAGTCAGCTGGTTGTTTTCATTTTAAAAATATATCCAAAGATGGTATTTTCTTTCGTCTGTTTTGCTGATAAAGTATTAACCTCTTCTTTACAGTCCTTTTTGAAGAAAATTTTATGGTTCGTTTGTAACATGTCCCACTGTTTAGGTCTATATTTGAGATGAATTCAGGAGCATATTTTTCATGCAGCCTTCTGTTAACTGTTTTGGAACTCTCTCTTTGTCTCGCTCTTTTCTCGTAGATGGATACGAGTCTGAGTCTGAGTCTGGGGAGGATGAAGAAGCATCTGGTGAAGAAGCATCTGGTGAAGAAGCATCTGGTGAAGAAGCATCTGGTGAAGAAGCAGCTGGTGAAGAAGCAGCTGGTGAAGAAGCAGCTGGTGAAGAAGCAGCTGGTGAAGAAGCAGCTGGTGAAGAAGCAGCTGGTGAAGACATGGGAATGAATGTTGGTAAGAACTTGGACCCACAACGATTTGTCTTTAGTTGGATTCATTAAAGAAGCTCCACATTTTAAAAACTGGTGTTTTAAGATGCTCTATGTTTCACTGACCTCAATGGCGAAGATGCATATACAAATGTTTTATATTTACTTTTTGAGGAAAACTTAAAATTTTGCACACTGTTACAACCTGGCTCAACGTTGTGTGCAACAATAAAGGCGAAGACACACCGGGCCGACTACCGACCGTCGCCAGAAAATGGAGTCTGACGATTCAGGCAGCTACCGACTTGCCGTACGTTCTGCGCTTGCGCGGGTTGACATGAAGTATGCTGTTAACATAATGAAGGCTGTCATTATAACGGAGAAAGTCTTCGTCTTAAGGGGAGGCCACATGGTCTTGAGTAAACATAAAGAATGTAATAAAGAATAAGGTGAAATAACCCTAACCCTAACAAAAAGGAATCAGAAGGTAGCTGCAGGCCGGGGAAAAGAGTGAATCAGGTACCCCTTTCACACCGCCACAAAATCAGAGCTAGAGACAGTTATTTGGTTTCACACCGCCAGAGAGCCTGCTCCAGGCTGTGAAAACAGGTTCAACCCCAACCCCAGAATTGAGCTGGGCTAGAGATGAGAACTGACTGCGCCAGCGGCCGGGGGAGGGATTATCCTGACCAACCAGACCAACTCAAACCTCATGCCCGCCATGTTTAAAAACACCGCTACTACGAGACGTAAACACAACATAATTACCGAACGTAGCGATCACATTGACCAGTGAAAATACGCTGTATGGGTCCTGTTTGGTTAAGAAAGCAAAGCAAGAGGCAACACGTGTAGAAATAAGACGTATCTGCCGCTGTTGTTGTGCTTAAAGCTAGCGGTAGCTTTAGCGTTAGCCACAAGAGCAGCGGCATCGGGCGACGTACACACGTTTACAGTGACGTCATGACGTTGCTCTCTTGCCGGCTCCATGGCTGTCTCCGGTCGATGTGAAACCAACCGGTTCATAACTGGGATAAGGCTGAAACCAGTTTTGAACTGGCCCCAGCACCAGCCCGGAACTGGCTCTTGGTTCATTTTGGTGTGAAAGGGGTATACAAGGGCAAGTGAGCAAGTGGGTTCCATTTAAATCCCCCGCTCCTCCCCCGCCCAGTCTCAGGCGGTTTTATAGGCTCCTGAGCCAAACCTGCTCAGGTGAGCTGCATCTCGCTAAGTGGTGTGGCTCCACCCTACAGCTCCCTGTAACACAACACACCAGCAGCAACAACACAACACAAAGGCTTTTCTTGAATTTGCAGTATTTGTTTACACTACTGTATACAGCAAAACATTTTTATGCCCTATGGGCTACATTTTTTATTCATCGTGCAGGACAGTTTGTGGAGGACAGTCTGAAGATGTGGGAGAAAGAAGGTTTAACAGGTTTTGTAGTTTTTGTGATGTGATCTTTGTCACTTTTTTATCATTTCCACCTTTTGGTCTGACCAGAAGTCCAGGTCCAGAACCCAGATCAACTGGAGGCTGAGGAACATCTGCCCGACATCCAGGACCTGATGGATTGTCTTCAGAGGATGGTAAATGGTGATTATGAAGAAGATGAAGATGATGTAGAAGAAGCTGAAGATAGAATGTCTCACCTTGAACGACTTCAAGCAGCCTCAGAGGTAAAACAAAAAAAAACTCACTGTGATTGAAGAGACATAAGTTACATAGGTCTACTAACTCCTCCACTTAACAATGGAATATAGAGGAAGTTACCACCATAGCTGACATTATTTTGTATCGTAAGCAACAAAAGAATTTCTAGATCAATAAAACCAAACTTAAAACAATTAATTAAGCTTCTGAAAACTATAATGAGGGGCGCTATGCTGTTCGCAGTACTGCCTCTCTCTCTCTCTCTTTCTGTCTCTGTCTGTCACTCTCTCTCTCTCTCTCTGTGTCTCTCTCTCTTTCTCTCTCACTCTCTGTCTCTCTCTCTCAACTGTCAATAAAAGGTTAAAACACCTAAAACAATAATCTTAAAAAAACAAACTGATGACTTCAGTTTTTATTTCTTTCATGTTTCTAAAATTCTTTCCCCGTTTTTAATCACTTTCTCTCTCCGTCTGTTTCAGGAACGACGCCGTGATAGAAGCATCCCCATGGCAGCAGCAGACGGCGCCTTCATGTCCGACGATTGACCGATACAATGTTTGCTTTGATACAACGTTTTATCAAGAAAACAGAGTTCAAATTTGGCCCATCACAGCTGTCAGGCCACAGCATAATTATCTATTCATACTTTATACTTCACTGTGTATCTAAAAGAAAAAAAAATATCCAAGATTTGTATTAAAAAAGTTTGTCACACAAAAAATAATCTCTCAAATATCATCATCAACATCAACAACAGATATGGGATACTGATTTGATAGAGTTGACTGATTTGTAATTTTCTTTAATTTGATGAGTAAAGATTAAAGATTTATTTCCTGCAAAATGATGAATTAATTAATTTGAATTCGAGTGAATATGATTTATTTTGCTGTTGCTTTTTACTGCTGGCTGTGACCCAAATTATATATTAATAAAACGAATTGACGGAAACTAATGTTTTTTTTGTGCTTATAATCAACTGACTTATTTATTCATTGCAGCAGCTCCAGTTAAATCTATTTAAAGGAGCTTTAATCATCTTGACTGTTTCATTCTCATGTTCACATAGATACTATTATGTTACATTTAGCTGACCTAAGTTTTCTTTATTAGTCAATTTACACAAGGTACATTTAAATTCATCTTTTCTCATCTCCCCTCTCAAGTTCCCACACTCCAGAGGGGGTCAGAGCACAGGGTCAGCCATAGTACAGACAGACAGACAGACAGATATACTCCAGAGGGGGTCCTCACACAGGGTCAGCCATAGTACAGACAGACAGACAGACACACTCCAGAGGGGGTCCTCACACAGGGTCAGCCATAGTACAGACAGACAGACAGACAGACAGACAGACAGACAGACAGACAGACAGACAGACACACACACTCCAGAGGGGGTCCTCACACAGGGTCAGCCATAGTACAGACAGACAGACAGACAGACACACTCCAGAGGGGGTCCTCACACAGGGTCAGCCATAGTACAGACAGACAGACAGACAGACAGTCAGACAGACAGACAGACAGACAGACAGACAGACAGACAGACAGACAGACAGACAGACAGACAGACAGACAGACAGACAGACACACTCCAGAGGGGGTCCTCACACAGGGTCAGCCATAGTACAGCGCCCCTAGTGTTAAGGTTCACAATGAGGCAGGACCCAAACGCAGACAGCTTCAGGTAAAGGATCATTTATTGTCCTCAAAATTACAAAAGCCAAAAAAAGCAAGGAATATATAGACTCAGGTAACTCACAGCACAGGACTCACCCAACAACGACAATGCAAAGACAGGGAACAAAGAAACACAAGGTTCTATTTCGTTCCTACTGACCGCCAGAGGCGGTGCTTACAGCACTGGATGTTCCATCGCGCGCATGCGCAGGTCGAGATCTTTATACCAACAAAGTCACCTGTGACACCTGGGTGACCCCGGGAATGTCTATATATTCCGGAAGTCACCAGAGGTTCTGTTCCTTCTATCTTCTCGCGGAAGCAGGTCGCACACATTGTTGTGTGCTAATATACCATTAGCTTGTCGCAAGTAGCTCGTACCTAAGGGTTGGTGCTTCGATTTGACTTCGACCACCAAGGGCTGCGACTTGCAATTCGTTCGACTTGGCTGCGGCCGGTAAGGGGTGAGTAAGGTGTGAAGGCTACGCGTAGCCCGAGGCTACCGCGGAAGCTAATATCACCTTTCCACCTTGCTTTGATTAGATCAGGCGGCGGCTGGGTTCACAGTCGCCGTGTTATTCTTTCGTTCGCACCGTTGCTTGTGTGTGTTCGCTAGCCCGGTTGCTAATTGTATGCTCGAATGTATTGTCTTTCTAGCATTGTGCACTGTTGATCGGGTGCTACGTTCGCCCCGACCGGTTGCCTACTCTGATTTAATCGACAGCGAGCGGCTTGGGGTACCAAGCCGCCGCCACAGTACTTCGTAGCATTGTCGCACTGTTGCTCGGCTGCTGCGTAGCCTAGAGCGGCTGCATAGGCTACTTAATTTGCTCGTCAGGTGCGGCTTCGGGTCAGAAGCCTCTTTCACTGTTGTTCGCAGCGTTGCTTGTGTGTTTTTTGCTAAGCCGGTTGCTAATTGTATGCTCGAATGTATTGTCTTTCTAGCATTGTTGCACTGTTGATCGGGTGCTACGTTCGCCCCGACCGGTTGCTTACTTTGATTTAATCGACAGCGAGCGGCTTGGGGGTACCAAGCCGCCGCCACAGTATTTGTAGCATTGTCGCACCGTTGATCGGGTGCTAAGTTCGCCTAGACCGGTTGCTTACTTTGATTTAATCGACAGCGAGTGGCTTGGGGTCCAAGCCGCCGCCACAGTATTTTATAGCATTGTCGCACCGTGGCTCGGGTGCTGAGTTCGCCTAGAGCGGTTGCATAGGCTACTAATTTGCTCGTCAAGTGGGCGGCTTCGGGTCAGAAGTCGCTTTCACTGTTGTATTGAGCTGTCCCACCAGTCGTGGGCTCTCACCTAAGCCTTGCGTTGCATAGCTGACTTTATTACTTGCCTACACTGTATGCTGCGCCGGTGGGCGAATTAGTTTCCTAAATCGCCTTCACCGTGTTATTTTAGCCGTGTCACACTGTTGCGCGTGTGTAGGCTGCTGTAGTGTGTCGCCAGTTGGCAGCTTAGTTCACACCGCTGTATTATTATGGCCGTGTCGCACCGTTGCACGGTAGCTCACGCCTTAGCCTGACAGCATAGGCTACTTAATTTGCTCGCCAGTGAACGTCGTTGCGTCACTGTGTTATTAAGGCGCATTATTGCTGGGTGTGCGCCTAAGGCTCAATTGCCTATAGCCTTCTTTGATTGCTCTCCAGTGGGCGGCTGGGGTTACCAAGAGCCGCTGACACTGCCAGGGGACTACAGATAGAGAATAGCATTTTGGCTAATTCTAGCATTTTTTAACCCATGTATGATCATGTGGTTTATTGATTTGCACTGTCCCCTTCTTAAGTAAACTGAATTCAATTGAACTGTGTGGGTGCGCTCCCGTAAAGCTCGATTGCCTAGCCTACTGTAACTTTCTCGCCATTGGGCGGCATAGTTTACACCGCCACTGTGTTATTCTAGCGGTGTCGCACCGTGGTTCGGTTGCTCTCGCTTGAAGCCCGGTTGCATACCTTATTCGGATTACATATTTTAATTGGCTCGACAGGTCGCGTCGTTGCTTGGGTGTGCTCTCGCCTAGAGCTCGATTGCCTAGCCTACTGTAACTTGCTCGCCAGTGGGCGGCAGGGTTACACTGCCATTGTGCTATTCTAGCGGTGTCGCACCGTGGCTCGGTTGCTCTCGCCTGAGGCCCGGTTGCATGCCTTAGTCGGATGCATATTTTAGCTGGCTCGACTTTTGGCTAAATTCTAGCATGTTTACTGTAACTTGCTCACCAGTGGGCGTAGTTGTACGCCGCCACTGTATTATTCTAACGGTATCGCCCTTCTTATATGTCCATGGGTGTCGCACCGAGGCTCGGTTGCTCTCGCCTAAAGCCCGGTTGCATACGTTGGTTGCTCGCCAGGGAGCGTCTTGGGTTTCCAAGAGTCGCCTTCACTGTGTTATTTAGCTGTACACACGGTTGTCGTCTGTGCAGGCTACTGTAATTTGCTCGCCAGTGGGCGCTATAGTTTTGCACCGCCGCTGTATTATTCTGGCGGTGTCGCGCCGCGGCTCGGTTGT
Organism: Hyperoplus immaculatus; assembly: GCA_949357725.1. Taxonomy (NCBI): domain Eukaryota; kingdom Metazoa; phylum Chordata; class Actinopteri; order Uranoscopiformes; family Ammodytidae; genus Hyperoplus; species Hyperoplus immaculatus. The sequence continues at coordinate 28,311,152 of OX442364.1, read as the reverse complement.
TCTCGCCTGAAGCCCGGTTGCATACCTTAGTCAGATGCATATTTAGTTGGCTCGACAGTGGGCAGCTTACGCCTTCATGGCCTCCATACAGTGGGGAATGGCCATGACAAGTGCCCTGCAGGTCTCAGGGTTGAGCACCTGAGGGAAGCGCTGTCAGATAGCCCATGCATGAACTGTAGTTTCACGTCTCAGGCACTTAGGTTGCTAGGTAGAGGCTCTTCTACTAGCCTCCAACCAGGTCCTGTAACCTCTTACAGGTGGGCAGCTCCGCTAGAGGGTCAGTGTCCGTCCGTGACTCCCAAGTATGGGGTTAGATGAAGCTCTGGTTTCATCTGCACCCACGAATGCCTTCTTTCGGCAGGCCCTCAATCCTCCGTTCTGTGTGCCTCCCTCTGAGCCTTATTCCGCTGAGCTCCGTAGATGCTGGCCAGATTTAAGGGCTCTCTTCCATCACACTAGTGACAGCAGAGCTCTGGCAGCCATGCATAATGCTGATAGTTAGGGCTCGGACTGGTTAGCTCCGATTGAGCCTGCTATAGCATCCCTGGTTGTCTCCCCAGACGAGGCTCTGAGAGCCGATGTGCGCTGCCCTCGGCCCCAGTGCCGGATTTCAGGCGACCTCCTTACTAGGAGTTACGACGTTGCTGCCTGTGTGGGCCATCTGGTTTGCATTACGACTTAGGGAGCTAATAATAATAATAATAATTTGAATTTATATAGCGCCTTTCAAGGTACCCAAGGGCGCTTCACAGGGGAAAGGGCTAGGCGCGCCGCCAGGGTTGGCTGGCGCAGTCGTCCCAGTCGGAGGTGTGTCGACAGACCCTCCGTTCTCTTCCAGTGATCCCAGGCCAGGCGTTCGGCCAGCTGCTCTTCAGGCCAGGCGTTCGGCCAGCTGCTCTTCAGGCCAGGCGTTCGGCCAGCTGCTCTTCAGGCCAGGCGTTCGGCCAGCTGCTCTTCAGGCCAGGCGTTCGGCCAGCTGCTCTTCAGGCCAGGTGCGAAGTGTTCAGGTTGACCAGGCTAAACAGTAGTTACACGCTGCGACGTGTACCTCTGCCTGATTCCAGGCCGGGAACCTCTGTGGTACCCCGTGCCAATAGCTTCGACCACGTTCAGGTGGACAATCAAGGGGCCAGTGCTTCTCAGCACATTCTGTACAGCGCCGTACACTGCGCTACAGCTGCATTTCAGGCGCCAGGAGGTCGGCGTCCAGCCTCCGCCCTCCCCCAGAGTCCTTGGGGGTGCTACTCGATGCTCGGTAGGTTCTACTCTACCGAAGTTCAGGTACCAGGAGGTGGGGCGGGGTCGCCCCGTTCTGGACTAAGACGGCGGAATCAATGCCTCACGATGCTTCCTTTCCCCATGCTGCGTGTTGCAGGGGTCCTCCAGTCTATCGCTCAGGCGGACTGGGTTGTGTCATAGCCCTGAAAGATGCTACTTTCAAGTCCCTACTGCCCAATGTCACAGGTGGTCCTCCCCTTTGCATTTCTGGGCAGGGTGTACCGGTTCAGGGTTCCTCCGTTTGGGCCGTCCCTGGCTCTGTGGATATTATACAGTGTGCGGCAGCATCCCTGCCACCATTACAGCTCAGCTGGTGCTCGAGTCGGCGGCCATGCGAGCCTGCCTTTCTCCATAGCGCGTAGCTACCGTTCAGCAGCTACTACAGCACTCCATGCAATGGAGGCTGCTGGAGTACAGCCTCTCCCTTCGACTGATAAGTATGCTGACCTCAGCATTATCTAATTATCATTATCTAAGCTGTCCAAGTTCCAGGTGTCCGGAACACAGCGATAGAAAAGGGCCACCCCCGGGGAGTGGAGACTCCATCCGGAGGTGGTGGGCATGATTTGGACAAGTATGGCAGGGCAGTGGCATATCTCTTGCTTCCGAAGAGATGACCCACTGTCCCCCTGGGTTCTCCTAGATGGAGAGGACCAGTCCCCTAAGGCAGGATGCTCTGGCTAATGCTTGGCCAGTCATCCTGCTTTGTGCATTTCCTTCGCACCGTTGCTTGTGTGTTTTTCACTAAAAGCCCGGTTGCTAAGTGTATGCTCGAATGTATTGTCTTTCTAGCATTGTTGCACTGTTGATCGGGTGCTAAGTTCGCCTAGACCGGTTGCTTACTTTGATTTAATCAACAGCGAGTGGCTTGGGGTGAGCCAAGCCACCGCCACAGTATTTGTAGCATTGTCGCCTAGAGCGGTTGCATAGGCTACTAATTTGCTCGTCAAGTGGGCGGCTTCGGGTCAGAAGTCGCTTTCACTGTGTATTGAGCTGTGTCCCACCAGCGTGGGCTCTCACCTAAGCCTTGCATGCATAGCTTACTTATTGCTTGCCAGTGGATGAGCCGTGCCACACACTATGTGTGTAGCTTTTGTTACTGACAACACTGGATGGGGTCCAGCATTGCAGTTACAGCCAACGTTTGGTGGCTCCACATTGGCCAGGAAGGCCATGGATCCCAGCATTACTAAACTCCTCAAGGAGAGCCTTGGTGCCTTCCAGGGAGACAGGACCTTCTGTCTCAGGTAGGCGGACACATGTGGCACCCGAACTCGGGGCGCCTGCAGCTGTGCGTGGGGCTCCTGGTAGCCAGGACCCACTGTTGACGTATTGCGACCAGTCAGAGGTCCATACCGTTTTGACTTCAGGGGCACTCGCCACTACATGGCGCTATGCAGACAGGTGGAAGTTGTTTTCACAGTGGTGCATGGCACATGGCGAAGTCCCATGGACTTATTCAGTGATAGTGATACTACACTTTCTGCAGTCTGTGTTGGGCAGCAGGACAGCTGCTTCCACCCTGTGCGTCTATGTGACTGCGATATCGGCCGCACATGCAGGGGTGGACAACCAGACGGTAGGGTCCCACTACCTAGTCAGGCCAGAGGCTTCATTCAGCCACCATGACCCCTGAGGGCACCATCAGGGGACTTACAAGTAGTCCTGAGGGCCTTAGGTCTACCCCCATTTGGGCCGCTGAGTCAGGCACACCTGACGCGGCTGTCTATGAGACGGCATTCCTCCTTGCCATTGCGACTGCAATCGGTCGGTGTACTCCATGCCTTGTCAGTAAGCCAGGCGTGCTTGCGCTGGCATGTAGAAGGGTCAGGAGTGGTGCTCTCGCCAAATCCATCCTTCCTATCCAAAACGATTGTCTCCCCACCATGTAAACCAATCGATCGAGTTGGCTGCTTTCAATCCCCTGGGCTCACCAGGGGATGCAGAAAGAACGTCAGACCCACTGTGCCCGGGGCGTGCGCTTATGGTATAGGTTGTGGCAACAACCAGCTTGCGTAAGACAAATACCTCTTTGTCTGCTATGGGAGCTGCAGGAAGGGGGCTGCCCTGTCCAAACAGAGACACTCCCACTGACTTGTGGATGTGGTCTTGAATGCATATAGAGCACATGGGGCTCCCCATGCCTTGGCCGTTGAGTGCCTCTCTACCAGGAGTATGGCTACATCATGGGCTGCCTTGAAGCGGATTTCACGGCAGGACATTTGCGCCACGGCTACATGGTCTTCATCATGTACGTTGCGCAGCTCTACAGAGTAAATGTTGCTCCACCTCATCCGGTGGGATGACAGCTGTCTTGTTGATGGCTGCAAGCCCTTAATTGATGAGTACTCTTCGTGACCTTTTTGGTATAAGTCATCCAGTGCTGTAAGCACCGCCTCTGGCGGTCAGTAGGAACGAAATAGAACGATAGTTACGTATGTAACTACGGTTCTATGAGTTCCGGATGACCGCCAGAGTTCTCTGTCACTCAGACTTCTCAGACACCGCGAGAAGATTCAGTTGGAACAGAACCTCTGGTGACTTCCGGAATATATAGACATTCCCGGGGTCACCCAGGTGTCACAGGTGACTTTGTTGGTATAAAGATCTCGACCTGCGCATGCGCGCGATGGAACATCCAGTGCTGTAAGCACCGCCTCTGGCGGTCATCCGGAACTCATAGAACCGTAGTTACATACGTAACTATCGACTTAAATACTAGACAGGCAATGAGGAACAGCTGAAACACATTAGGGGAGGGAGCAGTAATCACACAGGAGGGAAACTGGACAGGACATGGGGAGGAACAAGACAGACATACCAAAATAAAACAGGAAACACAGGGACACCTCCAAAACAAGACAAGACAGACCATGACACCTAGAGCAGTTTGGGGTTCAGTTGATGAATTCGGCCAATCGAATCTCTCCAAGTCCCCGTGGGTCCACTCAAATAATAAAAAGGTCAGTGTGCAGTTTCAGAGGAGGGGGTTTGTTTACAGTCACAGAGCCTGCAGTTAGTTTATAAAACATATTTCTCTTCATGTAATTCTTAGTATTGAATAATTGTATCATCATACATCAAAACAAAATATTTAGAGGAACCTGGAACCAAACGTAAGACTAGAATATGTTTGTAAACCAAACTGTGGGCCCTGCTGCTGTAAACAACAACAGTGAAACAGTAACTTTTCAAGAAGCTTTCTAACTTCAAACAGGGTTTTACTAATGTGCATTCACTATGGAACTTCACACATTCTTGGAGTATAGTATTACGCTAATACTATACCAGTCATTAAACAGGGGGAAAACAATTTTTCTCAACCAAAGATATAAACAGGGTATTTCAGCAGTATTATGAAAAATGATATACCTCATCCATACTCTCTAACACCTCAGAAGAGGACACAGAACAGTTTCTCTTAAACATAAAGGTACCTAAGCTGCAACCACAGGATGCAGCTGACCTGGAGTCCCCCATAACACAAGCTGAAATAAGGAAGGCAATGTCATCAATGAAAAATGGGAAGTCGCCTGGTTTTGACCAACTACCAATAGAATATTATAAAGTTTAGACAGATATTCTTGCACCAGTACTACAAAGGGTATACTCCGAAATGTTCAACAAGGGTTTGGTAGCTCCTACTTTTAATGAAGCTGTTATTACACTGATCCCTAAAGCAGGAAAAGATGTAGCAGACCCATCTAACTTTAGACCCATTAGTCTGCTTAATCTTGACTGTAAAATCCTGACCAAAATCCTAGCCACACGCTTGCAATGTGTATTACCTAGTATTATTCATCCCAATCAAGTTGGTTTCATGAGAAATAGAACCTCAACTGACAATATAAGGCTTTTGTTACATTTAATGTGGTCGAGTCAATCTCAAAACACCCCAGTTACTGCCATCTCCCTTGATGCGGAGAAAGCCTTTGATAGGGTGGAATGGCAATTTTTGTTCCACACCCTATCCCATTTTGGTTTCGACTCTAATTTTATTAAATGGGTAAAAATGTTGTATAAAGAACCGAAGGCAGCAGTGATGACCAACGGAACGGTATCCCCCTTTTTTAATCTGACCCGAGGTACACGTCAAGGATGCTCATTAAGCCCATTATTGTTTATCATTTTCCTACAGGTATTAGCAGTGTCCATTAGGGCACACACTGGAATAAAAGGTGTTAAGGGAGGAGATAAAGAACACAAACTATTACTTTATGCCGATGATATCTTAGCAGTGGTGTCTGACCCCCTAACATCCTTATCATATTTGATGGACACAATCCAATCCTTTTCAAAATGTTTCAGGTTATTCTATAAACTGGACTAAATCGGAAGCGATGCCCCTCTCCAAGTCCTGCTTTCCATTTATGGTAGAGAAGTACAACTTCAGATGGGTACATAACGGGATGAAATACCTTGGCATTAAATTGTCTCAGCAGATAGGGGAAATAGTAACGTTGAACTTTAACCCTTTACTCCAAAAGATCAAAACTAACTTTGAAAAGTGGGAGAAGATCAGACTCACATTATGGGGAAAAGTCAGTATAATAAAAATGGTGGTAGCCCCGCAGTTTAATTATGTTACTATGATGCTCCCAATTATTACCATCTACTATATTTAGACAACTAGATGATATAGTAAAACACTTCCTATGGGAAGGGAAAAGGCCACGAATTAAACTGAGAAAGTTATGTTCGCATAAAGACAATGGAGGGCTGGGTCTTCCTGACATGAGATTGTATTATTTATCTTTTGAAATGGCTAAAATTGCAAGATATTGGCATGTTACAGAAAATAATGCAGCTTGGATGGATATTGAAAGGGAGATATGCTCACCCTTCAATCGTATAGAGGTTATATCTCAAAAAAGGTCTAATATCACAAACCCCGTACTTTTACATTCAAAGGATGTGTGGAGTAAAGTCCATGAAATCTTTAAATTTAAACATACTGTACAAAAATATTCATCATTATGGCATAACCCTGATGTCCGCATCGGAAAAACATCTGTGTACTGGAAACAGTGGCACTCCAGAGGTGTAAGTACTATTAGCGATTCATTTGAGGACGGAGTGCTGTTATCATATAATGAACTTTTAGAGCGATTTAACCTGGTGCGAAAGGATCATTTGTGGAAATACTTGCAGATACGGAGCTGTATTAGTTCCAAGCCATACAGTGTGGTTGATAATAATGTCATGAACTATATGAAACTACCACCAGAAAAATGTAAAGCCTCCCAATTTTACAAGACTGCTAATGCTTCTATGTGTAATGATTCAAATATTATGAGATCGATTTGGCAGAGAGATATAGGTGGAGAAATTAAGTGTGACAACTGGGCAAATATTTTGGCTGATTGTGGTAAATATGTGAGAGAGGCGAGGGGAAAGCTCACACAATACAAGATGTTACATAGATACTATTATACGCCTTCTAAACTCCATTGAATGAAACTATTGAATGATAACCTATGCTGGAAATGTAAAACTGAAACTGGTACTTTTCTCCATTGTATCTGGGAGTGTGCTATGGTCAGGCCTCTCTGGACTAAGATTATTTTCATTTTAAGCAATTGGATTGGTTCAGAAATATTGGGGAAAAATCTCAAATACCTAACGTATCGAAGTGTGAGTTTTCTGTAATTATTGTAGGTATAGTAACGGCTTGCCGTGTTATTTTAAGACACTGGAAGATACCAAAAGCCCCACAAGTTGAAGAATGGGCCAATGCAATGACTGAAACTGTATCTTATGAATGCATGTTGAACCGATTAAGTGACAATTGGGGGGAGGGGGTATCCTCTTGGGAAGGGTTTTGGGACCACATAAAGGTGGATAGTGACCCAAATTAATACAGCCATAACTGCAAAGGCAGCTAACATCACCGGTCCCATGGTAGCAAATGTATTTAGTTTTTTGTCATTGGCATGTTTTTTGCTTGTGGGGTCTGACCATGGCACATTGAGGGGAGAAGAAAGGAGAATAAATATTGGCTCTTATCTCCACATGGGGGAAGTATCTATCAAAATGTTTCTTATTATTTTACTTTTTTCTTTCTCATTTATTATTGGAAAAGGATTGAATAAGTGTATGCTTCTTCCTGCTCCTTTTCAGGCATATCTCAGCAATGCAGATGATTTGTTTTCTTCTATTTTTTTTTTTTGTGAAAACATAATTTTTGTTTATTGTATTTCCATGCTTTTCATTTGTTTTGTATGTTGATATGTCTGAAATAAATTGAATCAAATCAAATCAAAATGATTATTATTATTATTTTTTATTTTTTTTATGTCACCATGAAAACAATAATATGGAAGCCATGAAACATGAAATATGACTTTGTATTATGAATTTGTATCAGATGTCCCTGTATCTATGTGACCACCTGTAAACATTTAATAAATATGTGAATTACCAAAAAAAAACACATTCTTGGAGTAAAGCTTCTGGTGTGAAGGTTTTCCTATGTGGTCGTGTAGTGGCTCGTTGCAGACACTAGTTGCAGAGTGCTGGTTCAAATCCTGCCCAGGCTTCAGTGATACTAAATATTCTAAGGGGCCTGTGACCAAAGGAAGGAATTAAAACCTCAAAAAACTAATATGTTCTGTCCTTCTGAGTGACTCAGTCGTTAAGGCCTCGGCCCTAGCGACCCAAAGGTTGGGAGTACAAACCCTCATCTGAACACTGAGTGTTTTATTTTTTATTATTATTTTTTGGCATTTCCAAGCTTTATTAGACAGTACAGAGTTGAAATGGGGAGACAGAGAGAGGGGGGATGACCTGCAGTAAAGGTCCACGGGTCGGATTTGAACCTGTGACCACTGCAACTAAGGCCTGAGCAACTGTGGTACACTCTCTATCCACTACACCACCGGAGCACCCCACTGAGTGTTTTTAAAGTTAATTCCCCAAATCAAAGAAGAACTCAAAGCCCCCTGAGAAGGTTTCTAGGGTGAAGGGCCTCGGCACATTCAGTTCTTTCAGGACCAGGAAGAGATTCAACCACCAGCTTCAATGTGGCAGAGCTTGTGGCCTGGTGGGTTAATACGTCTCACAGACTTCAAATGGGATGTTTGAAGCCCAGAGGACGTGTGTTTACATCTTTATTTTGGGCATTTGGAAATGTTCAAGTCAAAGACCCAAAGCAGTGTGGGGGCGCCCTTAGCTCAGTTGGTAGGGCGTCCCCCCCCCATGGGCCTCAGCCAGCAGCGGACCTGGGTTCGATTCCAGGCCGCGTTCGTGCTCTGCATGTCACTCCCCTCTCTGCCCCATTTCAACTCTGTCTCTACACTATCAATAAAGCATAAAAATGCAAAAAAAAATATCTTTGAAAAAAAAAAAGACCCAAAGCACAGAGGTCAGTGTGACGGGCACAAGCTCCGTCTGAGGGTGGAAGGCTTGGAGACCCAGAGGTTGTGTTGGTACAACAGGCTGAGGGGGGCAGTGTCATCACAGAATTACAAAATAAAACATCCTAAGTGGCAATTTATTTATTTATTTGTTTATTTAACAGGGACAATGCACAGCACATAAGCAGTACCAGATTTAGCTATAAGCTAATTTTCATCTGTAGTCCCTGGACAGGAAACAGAGTAATACATCTCTGTCAAAAAGGGAAACCTAAGTATAAAAACAATAACACACAATTTCACAACAGTAAAACATAACACAATACGACATTAAAATCACAACATTAAGACACCACAACAACAACATCACAACAGTAAGACACCAAGACAACAGGACATCACAACATTAAGAAAACAATCTATGGATGATGGGTGCATGCTTGGGTTGATTTCAGCCATGATTTCATTTTACTTTTAAAACCAGCAAAGGTGTTCCACTCTCTTATCTCAATTGGTATTGAGTTCCAAGATTTAGTGGCTCTCACTGAAAATACAGACATGCCAAACTCAGTGGACCTGTGCTGTACTACACAGTCCCCTCTGTTAGACGTTCTAGTTACCCTATTGTCTGTGCGCAGTGACACAAACTCCTTTAATGGAGGAGCAGCCAAATCTTTCATTATTTTATACACTAAACATACATCCGCAAAAATGGGGGCAATGATCCGTGCAAAGAATGCTATTTTTTATTAAGTTTTTCTTAATGCCGTTGTCTTGGTACGCTCACCCAGGAACGACAGCTGGCAAAGTAAAAACACTACTGCTTCTGTCCGAAGAGGGATGCAAGTATTAACAAAAGCTGAAAATTCCTTGGAGCACCTTTAATAATAAAGGGATGTATATTCCCATTGGATACCTTTTCTTGTTAAACGTTGATATATTTATGGTTCAGCCTGACCTCAGTGAGACACAAGAACTCACACAAACACCTTCTGGAATGTAGAGACATGTTTTATTATATTCTTCACATTCACTCTTACATTGGTAAGTGTTTCTCTTGTACAGCTTCAGTTTGTGTTAACGGAGCGGCACGTGAATGAGGCGTTCATCGATCTCTGGAACAACGATGTTGTTTATTGCCTTCTCACATGTTTCTCCATAGAAACCATCTGGACACTCACACACATGTTCGTTGGACTTCAGCAGAGACACACACCCTCCTCCGTTTGCACAGCTGTCGTCACTGCAGGCGGGGCCGCCACGGGAGAAATACAGTGAAGTTTTGTACCAGGATCCATCGATTGTACAGTCTATGATCCGCAGAGCGTCTGGGACTCGGTTATAGTCTTGGTTATAACTGCTGTGCATGACTTTAAAAAACCTGTTGACTGAGACTCCAGCCACCTGCTCCATCCACAATGTATTATATATGTTATCACATCTGTAAACAAAGCCTGCTCCACCTGATCGTTTGCTTTCTTCAATTGCTTTCTCTCTGCCCTGATCTATCTGATTCCCAACTTCCTCTTTCTTGTCCTGCTCTGCTGTCAGAATGTAGCCCACAGACACACTGATCGTACCAGCATCTACCGTGGTCATATCATAGAATTTGTGATTAGCTTTCTCACTAGAGTCGTACACCACCACCACCCAGTCGTACCAGAAGTACTTCTCATTCAGGAAGGTTTTCACCTTTTCAGCGATGGCCTTTTTGTCGGCAGCATCCATTGGTGTAGCGATCTCTTTCATATCGCCCTTCATGTACTCCTCACTCTTGTCCAGGCAGTTTCTAATTGCTGCTTTCTGGTTGCTGTAGACGTCTGTCAACATCTGTTTATGTTCGTCCACTTTGGCTGGCCGGTGCAGACCGATCAGTTTCCAGTAGAGTTGGTTTAGGACCATTCCCTTTAACAGAAGGCTGCTGAAATACTTGTTGTATCTGGTGATCTTTCTAACGCTACATTTATACTTCCTACTCAGAAGGACATTGAGATTTCCACTAAGCGACGTTTCGCTGACGGTTAGGTAATGGTAGAGGTTGTCCATGCTGCCCACAGTTCCTGAATCCTTATAGTAGGTGGTGAAAATCTTTGCCAGAAGGAGTTTGCCTTCTAAACTTTCTTCTGACTCAACGTTCTTACGAAACTCATTGTACTTCCTCCATGCGTTGAGGATGCGGACCTCGTCCTCAGAGTAGGCACTGGCGTAGTTAAACCATTCCACATCTATGGACAGGTCAGACACCTGGAGGGAGAGAGCATCCAGCTTTCTGTTCAGCTCATCAAAGCCTTTCTGCAGAGGGTCATCCTGAGGCACGAAGGCCATGGCCAAGTTTATGAACGAGAAGGCCACACCTAAGAAGCCGGGCAACAGTTTGCCAAAGGAGGAGAGGCTCTCAAATACTTTAACCAACTCTTTTGAGTGCGACAGAACTTCTGTGGTAGTTTCTGTGGCGAATGAGACCAATTCTTTCACTCCTTCTAAAGTCGCAGCGACTTTCTCTTTGGTGTCAGGGTCCATGGGTTCGCTCCTCTTCATCCTCTTGGCCGGGAATGCTAAGGCTCGTTTAGCTAACGGGAGGTCATGAGAGCGTTTAGCTAACGGGAGGTCATGAGAGCGTTTAGCTAACGGGAGGTCATGAGAGCCTTTAGCTAACAGGTCATGTGACTGATCAGCTGATGAGGTCGTCCCGTAGAGAAGAAGGAGGAATGAAGCCAACAGCAGCATCGAGGCCGGAAGCCGAAGAAACGCCATTCCTGAAAAACACACATCACATGGATTACATCGTTTATACGCGACATGTTGCTGTAGTTTCAGCGGTCAGACAAAATCTGACGTGTTTTAATGTTCTTGCTACATAGTGGTTGAGTTCCAATCCCCAAACTTCCTGCTAATTGTTTTGGTAAGGATATCCCAATACATGATGTCAGATGCAGCATGCTGAAAAATACCCAGATGTGCTACAACATCAATATTTACCCTGCGTAACAATACCTATCCTTCCTGCTATTTAGTAGAACACAGTTTCTCTGTTGGTTGTTAACCAGTGTCTCCTTTGCTGTGCTAGCACCTCCTACTGGTGGTTTGTAGTAACTCAGGTCATGTGACCAGTAATGCAGTTGGTTCTAGACGGTATTTTCTGTCCCTTAACCGAGTTCAGTTTGTACAGTCAAAACCGAAATTATTCATACCCCTGGCAAATTTAGCTTATTTTTGTTCAAATGTTAACAAAAGCTGAAATTTGATTTCCACAATGATGCCTCTCACATCGTCTTATTATCCTTTGGGAGAAGCCTGAGTCATTTCCACAATGATGCCTCTCACATCCTCTTATTATCTTCAGGGAGAAGTCTGAGTCATTTCCAATCAAGAAAGAACTCGCTGGTTTCATAAAAGTTAAGAAACTTTAAGTCAAAATTTGCCAGTGGTATGAATAATGTCGGTTTTGACTGTAACTCTGGTCATGTGATCAGTAGAAGACAGTCGTCCATGTTTCATTGAAGAGAGAAAGCACATGCTTCTATCATCTGGACATTCAGGTCTACAGAGGGTACGGAAAGTATTCAGACCGCCTTACATTTACCACTCTTTGTTAATTTGCATCCATTTGCTAAAATCATTTAAGTTGATTTTTAGTTCTCATTAATGTACATGTTGACATTAAAACACAGAATTGTAGAACTGTTTGCAAATGTATCAACACAACACAATGACCCTAAGAACACGGCTAAACTTACAAAGGAGTGGCTAAGGAACAACTTTGTGACTGTTCTTGAAGGCCCAGCCAGAGCCCTGACTTAAACCCAATTGAGCATCTCTGGAGAGACGTGAACATGGCTGTCCATCAACGTTCACCATCCAACCTGACAGAACTCAAATCAACTAATGCTGGGCTTACACTAGAGGACTTTTAAAATACTTTGAAAAGACTGAAGACTGAAGGCTTCAAGGAAAAAGTGTCTGAAATTAGAGCCTGCACAGGCGGACAAAGGTCGCAACTAATGCCGCTTCTCCTGCGTCGTGTTTGGTGCTGGAGAGAGTGTGACAGTGTTTACGTCATTTTGCTTGAGCCAACCCCTTAAGACTGTTAGGAAAATATTTCCTGTGTTCTTTTAACCAGAGTTGAAGAAGGAAAAACGTAGATTTATTTCAAAGCTTAAAGATTTATTATCTAAATTGAGTGAGCAGAAACATGTAGGCCTACATGGAGCTTACTGGTTCTCAAAAAACGTCCCCAGTAAGACTGAACACAAAATGGTTGGGGCATAGTGTTATATGGAAACAAATACATTATTTCTGATTGGTTGACTATGTGTTAGAGGCTGGTCGATGACTTCTTCTTCTTGCTGGTCTTCATAAGATACATTTCATGTTTTACTAAGAGAGTGCTCATAAGAGAGGTGAAGGGAGGGTGCGGGGTCGTTGCTAGGCCCGTTGTCATGTGCAGGCACATCCCACACAAATAGTTCTCCCCTGACCTTGTGCAAAGTGTCTACTGAAACTGCCTCAGTGTTGTTATATGCACTTACAGATGGTGAATGAATGTGATGTTACTAAACATACAAAAGTGTATAAGTGTAAAAAGCACACTACTATAAAATTAAAATTATACTCACAAGACTAACGATAATATCAAACATGTTTGATAATGTCTGAATGTCAAGACGGGGAGAAGACTGGCTGAAATCGGGTCGGAAGACCACCATACACCAAACGACTGAGATTACGGCGCACGCCACAACTCCAGCACAACTTCTGTGATTTCAGTCCGATATTGGAAGATTGTCTGCGACTGTCAAATCTTGTGAAAAGTTGTGTAGTTTTAGCCCAGCACTGAATGATTTTAGCAAATGGATGCAAATGAACAAAGGGTGATAAATGTGAGGGGGTCTGAATACTTTCCCTGTAAGAGAGCACCCTATGATCAACCTTTTGGCGCGTCTTTCATTTATAGTTTGGGATATTATGCAGAGATATTATGCTTTAGCCTTGGCTTATGCAAACAGTGAAGTTAAATGATGTGAACAGCCAATAGGTGTGCACTGTGCGATCTCCCCAACATCCAACAGGAGGGGGGTGGGGAGGGGGGCTATGCACAGCCTTTGCCCGTTCATGAGACACTTCTTTGGGACACTAAACCTGGCTGACTCCACTGGAGAACTAAGCAAACAGCTGAGCCACCTTTGCACTCGACCTTTTGGTTCAGGAGTCAGAGTTATTAGGGGACGAGAACAGCAAATAAAGATGATCAAATACTGGCTCCATCCCAAACACACCTCCAGATACCCAGATTAAGGCATCCATATAGCCTACTTGTTTAGCCCATATTTACATGGGACAGATTAAAGCATCCATATAGCCTACTTGTTTAGCCCATATTTACATGGGACAGATTAAAGCCCAACCAGTCCCTTTACCTGCTGAAATAACTTTTAATTTGACTGAAAACACTTTGGACCAAGGAACAGGAAATCATCATATTCTCAAAAGTTGTAGTCTTGCAGATACAAGATCTCCTGTTTTTACAAAATCTATCTGTGGCTAAAGAAACACAGAGATTTAGGGCATGAGAAGTTGGCGCAGCCTGTTAGGATTATATACACCCTGCTGTCCAGAAAGAAAACTTTATAACTCAACGAGTGGTTTTCTCATTTCTGTCACTTTGGATTCAATCCAAAAAACAAACTATCAAAACGTACAGAGACCTTCAAAATCTTTTCAGAGTCCTCTATGTACAGGTGAAACTCATATTATTAGAATATGATGGAAAATGAATTGGAATTGAGGCAAAAATTCATGCAAAAGGGGCCCAAACCAAGTACTGAGTACATATGGATGATTATACTTTATAGAGGGCCGACATTTCTGCATTTAAAATCACTTTTATATTGATTTCATGTAATATTCAAATGTTCTGAGATTTTGAGTTTGGGGTTTTCATAAACTGTAAGCCATAATAATCAAAATGATAACAAATAAAGGCTTGAGATATCTCACTTGGCATGTAATGAGTCTATATAATATATTAGCTTCACCTTTTAAGTTGAATTACTGAAATAAATGAACTTTTGCATATTCTAATTTTTCGAGTTTCACCTGTATAGTAGGCTTTAGTCTCTCTCTCTCTAGCCCTCCTGGCTTTGATCCTCACAAACCTCATGATTTAAATATCACCAGAGCACTTTGAGTTGGAGCTGCACCATACGACCTGAGCAGACCAGCTCAGTGCACTTTGCATATGTATCAATGGTGAACAGTGGAATCCTTCAAAACGATGTTTATCACAGAATAAACTCTTTGAGGTTTCTCCTCCAGACCACTCTGTTGTAGGAGCATTTGTTTTGTCTAATGTATACAGTGTTGGACAGGATTCTAAGCCCCCTAAGACAATTTAACTTTTAAAAGTATTTCCGATGTGCTGTTAGTTTTTAGTTTTTGTGAAATAATGTTGTTTCTCTGCAAAGTTAAATTATGAAATCATCCAAAATAACAGTAGGATGTTTGGAGAAGCTGCGTTAAAATTCCTTGCTCTGTTTGACTTAAATACTTTTATAACAATGACATTTTCATAGGGGGGGCGAATAATTATATAAAAAAAATTAAAATCTAAAATTCTAGTTCATAAAGTAACTTTCTTTGCATTCATTTGATACTAAAGGAGAGAACACAGGTAAGGATTGATTGACATTGTTAATATCAACTTAAACACTGTTGTTCAATTCACAATGACAGAATTTTAAACATGAGATGAAAACACAATGATCATTTGACAGCCACAGTGTTAACATGAAGGAAGAGAAGCCCAGCTGTTGTTTCTAATAAACTCTGTAAATGTCCAACAAGGTTAATATAATCTAACTTAATAATTAACTTAAATGTTGTAACAAACAGACTAGTGTTACTGTTCGTACCTTGACATGTTTGTTCTGCTCGAACCTTAACAAACAGTCATGTGATGGTGGAAAGAGTAAAACTAGTCTGTACTAAGAACATTAGAGTTAACTCTGTAAATGTTTCCATATGAAATGAGCCCAGTCTTAAAGCAGAAGAGTTCAATCCTGAAGCTCTTGTCCTCTAAACAATTGATGGATTTAGCTATATTAGATTATGACCAGGTTTTTCTAAAACACTTGTAACTTTAGATATTATAAAATAGTAAATTCTACTTGCCTTCTCCAAAGGTCTCCCGTGTAAAAGAGTCTCTGGTCTCAGTGGGATTTACCTGTATAAGAAAGGTTAAGAAAATAAGTGCATCTTATCAGAGTAGGATTCCAAAACCGTCAGATATGAAATTAACTTAATCTAATGGATCCATGAGGCTACAGATTTGAGTAACAGCTTGTAGATGCCAGTTTGTCACAGAGTTCTAAAACTCTAGATCTAAAAGGTTAAATCCTGAAGGACATGTGTAGGTTTTCAGTTCTGATAAGAAAGAGTTCAACACTAATAGATTAAACTTCCATTCACTTTCCAAAGCAAAGACGAACAACACACAGACAGTTATGAACGAGGAAAGTTACCTGAAGTCTGTGGAGTCTCCAGCAGTCTAACACAGTGTCCAGAAACTCTCCTCTACTTATACTCACACCTTACCTTCTGCAGCGTCACCACACAGACAGGCAGGCAGACAGACAGACAGACAGACAGACAGACAGACAGACAGACAGACAGACAGACAGACAGACAGACAGACAAACAGACAGGCTCACACCGAGGGCAGTTCATTCTTTATCTTTATTCTTTACCAGGAATTTAAAAACAAATCGTGTATGGGAACCCTGTATTTACAATGGCAGCATGACAGATACCAAACATTACAAAACATGGTGTGTATCCTTCTGACAGAGACGTGTGTGTGTGTGTGTGTGTGTGTGTGTGTGTGTGTGTGTGTGTGTGTGTGTGTGTGTGTGTGTGTGTGTGTGTGTGTGTGTGTGTGTGTGTGCGCGTGCATGCGTGTCTGTGTGTGTGTGAGTGATGCTTTTTTACTGTTTTAGACCAGGTTTACAGGCTTTAAACATATTTAAAAGCCCTGGACATATTGAATTTAATATAAATAAACTCCCTCCTTCATCCTTCCAGTATATGTAAACGCATTTTCATTGTAAATAATATCTCATTCTTTATGACTTGACTGTATAAATAAAGCTAAAAATTATATAATAAAAAGCTTGCAGGTGTGATTGCTGCATAGGCTTCATACAGGTGAGTATTCCTTCACCGGACACACACCTGTCTGCTCGTCACTCTGTCTGCACCAGGCTTCAGCACTAGGCTACTGCTATTTTAGTGGTTATTTAAAAAATATAATTAAAAAAGCAGTTACCCATCAGTTATGACCGAAGTAACAGCTGTTCTCCCTTTCAAAAGGAGGAGACGTGGATGTGATCAGAAAAATAGGAAACACTAAATATTGACTCTTTTGGTCATTTTAGTTTGGACGATTGAATAGAATAATCAAATGATCAGATGAAACAGGCAGGACTGAGGGTTTGTTCTGCTCCCAGCACACACACACACAGCCGTCCACATAAACACATATTCCTGCCAAATGACCAACATTGAACTTTTCCAGCAAATGATAGTCCCCCTCCCACAGTCCCCTGTGCTCATCAAATAAAGATAGACGGTAAAAAGTGCTGACATAACACATAGCCCAACCTTTACCCAGCTCCTGGGTCTGACATAACACATAACCCAACCTTTACCAGCTCTTGGGTCTGACATAACACATAACCCAACCTTTACCCAGCTCCTGGTTTACTATGGAACAGAACTAGTGGGTGAAATGAACTCTTGTTGGGTTAAATACTACCCATGAACTGGAATATTTTCTTGTGCAAAAAAAAAAAAATATCTATAGGGGAGAACGGGGGAATCTGAGGCATCGGGTAATGTGAGCCACCCCCTGTATCTAGGCAACGGAAAACATTTTTGGTCATGTGAGATATGTTTTCAAGCCCCTCTCATTTCCCCATGGCCCTGAAAGAGAGGACCTCATGGTGCTGTGGTAAGCATGTTTTTTTCACCAAAATAGGTATTTTGCATGTAAAAGTACATTTTCTTGCTGTCAACTTAATCAACTGTTGTGCCAAAGCAAATGTATTTTCGTAGAAAAACTTCTATCATAAGTGTTGATGAACTACCAACATATAAAAACCATGTGATGATATTAGCTAAAGATTAGCCTGAAATGCTAAGAGAGGTAGTTTTTTCTCAAATTGTGGTGGTGGGGGAAAGTGGGCCAAATGCTGTGGGGGAAAGTGAGCCACTGTCTCACTTTCCCCCACCATGAGGCACAAGTTAAGTTTAGTCTTAAACATATTTTAATGTAATATTACATGACATATGTTTTATTTTAATGTCATACACATTGTAGAAAAGCCATTATGCCAAGGAAATACACCACGAAGACGACCTGGGGCAACAACACGGAAAGAGCACCTTCTCATCTTTCCCTGTAACCTTCAGGGCTGGAATGTAGAGTAGGCCTAGTTGTACAGTATGACAGGCTGATGTTATAATCCAGTTGGGTCTTCTCCTGTGTTCTGAGTCCCAGGCTGTTCTCGCTGGTTCTGATTTTCCTATGCTTTGACCCCCAGACACAAGCTGGCTCTAAAGCCGGGAACACACCGCATTGGCCGCGTGAATGCAGGAGGCTCGCCGCTTGGTCATATTGGGCCATATTAACCGCAGCCGCTGCCGGCGCCGAGATCTGACCCGTCACACTTACGGTGCAACAACAACAACATGGTCCAGCTGTGCCAAAAAATACAGATGTAGGTTCACTGTGTACAGCGGCAGTCATGTCACAAATATCATCAAAACAGCATGAAGACGCACCCCGATCGAAAACACACATATATTTCTATATTACATAAATTACACACATATTAATAGTAATTCAGCAACATACTAAACACAATAACAATAGTAGTGTGTGCTCAGCTGCAAAAATAAAGGCAGACATCAGCCTACCTGAAAGTGAAAGTGTGCCGGGTCTGTCGGAGGACAACACCGGTGCTTCGCTGTACTATAATGGAATTCCACACGGACACTGCCGTCAACTTTGGGTTCATGTTATCCTCCGGAACAGCACACAGCTGGGTGAGTTTCACTATGCTAACCGGCGCTACCTTGGCTAAAGTACAACCAACAGCTAAACAGATGCAAAATACACATATTTGCAGAATGTATTGGAAGCCCAATGTCCTTACTCCACACGCCCTCCTCGTCTTGCAGACCACTGCCACCGGGCAATCTCAACGCTGATTGGCTGTGGAGGCGCGGCGCCCGGCGGCGCTGCAGAAGAAGATGAACATGTTCATCTGTTTCTGCGGCGCCGTGTTCGCCGCACAAGCCTTCGATTCACGCTCCTTCGATGACGCAATTTCTACACGCCGCAAATGGCCGCGCTCCCGATCCACGCGCTCATGAGGCGCGGCCACGCGCCGCGCAAGCCCCCGCCGCCGGCCGCTGGACGCCGATTATTGGGTGGACGCGCGGCCACGCGCTAGTACATTGACTTTGTATGTAATCTCGCCGCGCGGCCAGTGCGGTGTGTTCCCAGCTTAAGGGTCCTGTGTTCTGACCCCCAGACTGTGTTCTAATCTAACTGGTTCTATCTTTCATTTGAATCTTATTAAAACCTTTTGAATTATAATGTGTTGTATTTGATTTTGTTCAGAGTTACTTTCAAGTGTTTAGAACATTTGCTTTGCTTAATTGACCAAACCCCATCATTCTAGTAATGTTACTAGTCTGACATTAGTTCTGGAATGTGTGGCTAGCTTTCAGGATTCTAACTGTTACAATATGTGTTGTTATGGTAGTTTCAGAGTGGAAAAAGTAAGTGGTTCACTTTACCCCCTTGATTTTTCTGGTCTGTCTCAGTTTACCCCACAGCTGGGGTAAAGTGAGCCACATGACAACTTTTTTTAAAACAATCATATTTTCACTGCCCTTTGTCTTGAACAAATTCTGCCAATGCCCATTTCTAGGAAACATCCTGAATTAATGGGAAATGTGTACATTTGAGTGATGAATCATTTTAGCTTGCTTAGAGGGGAGCAAATGTAAAAAGTGGCTCAGATTACCCCGTTCTCCCCTATAATAACCCATTTGAAATTATGAATGAATGAATCTTTACTGTCATTTTACAGGTTGTTCAACAAAACTTCAGCTTCTCTTTGTGTCAGAGAAATAACATATTATTAATTAGTATCAGCAGTGAATGAAACACTTCACATAAAGTCTTCTGCTGTCTCATGAAGGACATTTTGTTCTTAATAATCTTCTCTTTGTGTCAGAGAAATAACACGTAACATAATGTTTTCAAGTGTTTCTATGTCTCGTGAATTGGGCAAAATAAAACAGCCTATTTCACACTTGTGAAAGTATGAGTGGGCTCAAAAGTGATTAAACAAAAATGGTTGTGTTGTTTGGAGATGCTGATCGGTCGCATATGCCTTTTTTATTAAAAAATGTCTCTGGTTAGACTGGTTGGACTGGTTCTTAATGCTCCGGCTGTTTACTGCTTCAAATACTTTCACTTCTGACTGAACCTCGTGACGCAGTTTATTTTCTCCTCTAAAGCTGCAGCTGAAGGTAAGAGATCCACTCTGCTCTCACTTTTAACAATAAAAATTATCTTATTTTATTATATTTTATTATTTCTGTAAATCTAGTTCCAGAAGAAAACTTGTGGAATGTGCCCAAACAGGACACTAGAGAAGGAGGTGACACAGCCGTTAACAAAGATCCTCCATGTTGTGTTAATGTTATATTATTATTAGTACTAGTTACATATGAGTGTGTTGCTGCAGTAATCTTCTCTGACAGTGTGCTGTTAGTACGGTGACTGCAGTAAAGGAGCTGAGCACTTCAGCAGGAAACTTTGGACTTGTTGTTCTACTACATGAATCTGACGGCTCGTTACTTTACACATTCACATTTTACTCACAAATGTATTTGTGTACAAGTAGGGGAGAACGGGGTAATTTGTCACACGGGTTGGTTGTCACAATCTTTATATCTCGGAACCAGAAGGCGCTGTCTGTGAAATGTTGGTATGTAAATATCCAGAATTTGTAACAGCAGCAGTAGTAGTGAGTACTGGTTGTGTACAGGCTGCTGTACTTCACTCTGCATGGGCTGTTTCTGGTTTCTGGCTTTAATCTGGCGCCATCTGCTGGACGTTTAAGCAATAGCACATAAGAGGGAGCATGTTGTCGCTCTATATCAGCGCTGCTGTGATTCGGTTGTAGGTACGAGGCAGCACCTCGAGTGTGCTATTGCTTTTATACAGTAGTTATACTAGTAAAATGTACTGTTAACAATAGTAATTGACAATAGACAGTGGTTTGTTTGCTTATTTAATCATATAAATGCCAACAAAAAATAGATCTCCGCTGGGCGGACTGTTGCCAAGCAACATATAAACAAAACACAATACACATGAACTCCAACGGGAGTGAACCGAGTGAACACGGAAAGTTTAGCTCAACATTAGCTGCCGTTTTAAGGCCACATCACATTCATATCAGCTTAGTGTCGTGCACATTTATTTGGATATTGCCGTTAATCGTGCAACCCGAAAACAGGCTGTCAACAGACAGCCGTTTGTGTGGCGCCGGTGACAGTAATGGAGCCGTGTGTGATATGGAAGCTGACAGCCGTTTCTGTGGCGTCGGCGGTGACTCGGAAGCAGCGGTGAGTGACTGTGATGAAGCAGCTCCATCAGCCAGCACATTACTCCATCTTTTTCTGCTCTCCATGGAGGGTCGCCAATAGCTTTTAAATGAGCTTTCAGACCTGCAAAAAACACACATTTTTTTATTTCATGTTCTGCAACTCGTTAGAAATGACAAATCAGGCAGTGTTTGTATCGCCGTGGCTCTCAGGCTGTGGTTTGTATAAATGTGCGTCCCTGCTGCTTTACACATCCGTGGCAGCATTTGGGCTGGTTGACTCCCAGGGGCACGGAGGAATACCACACAGGGTCTGTTGTGGCAGAAGTGGCTGTTTCTCTCCTTGGCTGCATGTATAGAGCTTTGGCACCGGGCGGAAGTTTGTTTACGTATTAGCTACCAGGCAGAGAGGACTTCCCCTTTCCTCATACATAGCGCCCCTCCGGTTCTCTCTGTCCCTCTCCATTGGATTGTGGTTCTTTGTGTCTTCGTTGAATGTCATTGTGAAATATTTCCCTCTGTTATCGTCTCATTTTAGGACAAACGAGTTCGGTTTAAGGTCCCGATTGCGCTCTTTTCCCCTGCAGCCGAAGTGTAGCTGTATGTCGTACCATACTTTGTTAAGCTTAAGCAGTCGGGATTTAGCGCTGCGGAGCACCTTAATGTGCGCTGGTCTTGTTTAGATAGTAGTGGATGGTGTGTTGTTCTGTCTTTCCCTGCCCTCCTGATTTCTACAACCCCTTTAAAGACGTTGTTGGCAGAGATGTATTCCGGGTCTAGCATAATGTTACAGGACCGGCTAATCGGCGGTTCGTTAAGGTAGCGATTTAAGCCCGGAGCCCAAGGTAGCTGCTGATGCTGTATCGCTCACCCTTGGCTGTCCGGATCAATCCGTAAAAGTCCCTTAGTACTGTGTTTTGCTCCGTCTTCGCCACTGACTTTAGATCCATGGTGATATTTTTCAGAGAAAGCCATGTTCTGAAGCAGTTTAAAGCCCACTGCGTTTGCCTCACGGTGTTGGCTTCATTTTTGCTCCTCTCCAACCTGTCAAGCTCAGACGCTGACATCGAGGCACATCTGGCGTCTTGCCCTGAGGTTAGCCGACTCTCCTCTTCATATTCTGATGACAAATTGTATCTTATGTCAAAAGTTATATTAGGGAATAGATCCATCTTTATACGGCGCAAAGCTGTTCTAGGTTCGGCCAAGGTAACAGTCAATGTCAGTTAAAGTAAGTTTGATACAGCTGGAATGTGATTTTGACAATTGGTTTACAGTTTGGTGAACAGTCCATGAACAGTCCGAGTGATGTTGGACGCTCATATCAGCACTCCTTCAGAACGCATAGAAGGTCTCTCGTCCAATCAAATCACTCGCTCAGAACCACTGCTGTATAATTGAAATTATACAAATCATTTATCTTTATTGTCTGACGTGTCTGACGTGGCTCACACAGGTGTGGTCGTCTGTGTGCGTGCGTGTGTGCGTGCGTGTGTGTGTGTGTGTGTGTGTGTGTGTGTGTGTGTGTGTGTGTGAGTGTGTGTGTGTGTGTGTTGGAAAGAAAGGATGTGTTTTCTCTCCAGGTGAAAGTGTGTGTGAAGGTGTGGGCTCTGCTATGGATCAGAGTGAGGACAGAGAGGAGGGAGGGGAACATGGCGGCCAGACCAAAGCTCAGAGGTGACATGAGGATCTGTAACTGTCCATGACTCAAATCACTGCACCGTCATTATTCACTCTCTGTGTGTGTGTGTGTGTGTGTGTGTGTGTGTGTGTGTGTGTGTGTGTGTGTGTGTGTGTGTGTGTGTGTGTGTGGTGTGTTGAACAGACCAGACTCTCCTGGACCTGGAGCCAGCTGTTTGTCCTTCAAGAGTGACAATTCAAATGGTTGTTGGATTAATTTCAAAGGACAGCAACCGTCTGCTGCAGAGAGGTAAACTGTTACTAACATTTAAATATCTGATTCATGTTTTAACTGTTTATTTTCCGCTTGGTTCATTTATATTCTCACATGTGAAAGCTGCTCAGTGTAACTACTGTGTTCTGGTGCAGGGCAGATTATTGACTGTTTCCTGTGTTTCTATCAGGAGGAAGCTGGAGACACCAGAGCCCAGCTGTTGGTCCATGAAGAGTGATGAGTCTAAGAGTAGTCCTTTATTATTCAAAGATGGACGTCCGTCTGTTGATCTAAGGTAAGGATTTAAAACTTACAATAAATAAAAACCCTGTGAGATATCAAGTTATTTAACCTTATGGGAGATCTGTGAACACTAAAGCCTCGTTTCCTCAAGGTTCAGTTCTGTTTGGTACAGAATGCAGTTATTTGCGTTTCCACTGTCAGAGTGGAGAAGGGGTCTCCACTCTGCAGCGTCTGCCCCGGGGGTCAAACTGTCACGGCGTGTTCCTAGTGTCGTGCAGAAGCTGATCCCAGCTCAGCTCACCTGCTCTAACAGGCCTCCTGCTCTTTGCCTGGCCCCTCGGTTTGCTCCTGCTCCTCGGTTTGCCCCTCGGTTTGCTCCTGCTCCTCGGTTTGCCCCCTCCCCTCTGTTCTGCAGGCACCAGTTGCCCCTGGAGGGAAACTTTAACCCCAGACATGAGCTCATTCTTTATGGTTTCTCCACAGAGTCGACCAGGAGATCTCAGAGGTTCCCAGTGGTCGGTCTGACCAGCAGCATCAAACACACCTGGACTCCACATTCAGGGTCTGTACAACTACTACTGTCCATCTGTTCTGTTCACATCAACCTCCATGTTTAACTAACTTAAAGGTGCAGTGTGTAATATGACATCATCAAGAAAGTTCTAGAAAGTTCTAAAATGCAACGCTCCCTGGGTAACCCCTAATGAATATGCCGGTATCCCTTCACCAGATTAAACACCCCTAAATTAATATCAGGATGTTTTCATGTAAATATAGCCCGCCAAGTTTATTTGTTCCTTGTTTAAACCTGTTCCACTATAAAGTTTATGTGTTCATCGACCCCTGCACTTCTATATGGCAAACAAAGACCAAAAGCCGATTCACACAATTCCCAAAAGGTTTTACTTTTCACCAAAAAACCCTTCACACCATATATTACCTTAAAGGCTCTGGTTTTAAAGCATGTGACCCTTTTGACCCCTGCCTATCTCCAGATCTCCCCCTGTGTTGATCCCCTAATGACCCTTACAATTGTCACTTCTAATTTTATCCCAGGTTAAGTCCAGTTTTCAGACCTTTATCCTAGATAAGTTTTTAGAAAGGAGGAGATTAGATAATAGGTTTTTAATTATTCTGGTGGATGAATACCTCACATTTACCCCTGGCTTCAAAAGACTACCGTTAAGTCCTCACTAAGTTCATACACCTGGATGAGCTAGACCAATAGATAAATGCAATTCCCTCCTAATTCAAGGAGTGTGTTTATGGGATGTGTATTCTTTTTTATCAGTAGTGTAGCCGTAGTGTAGGTTTGAATTGCTTACCTCAGAGGCGCCGCGATTAGGTCCTTGTTCCCAACACTAAACTAAAAATTCAGGCCAAAGATTTATAACGTTTTCAAGAAATTTTATTTAACCAATATAAAAAGATTATACGTTCACAATATAGAAAGAAAAAAAAAAAATGAAAGGAAGGAAAATAAGTACCTACACTCCCATTAATGTGATTATTATATGTAGAGAAGTATAAGACTTAACTTATGTGTTGTGTGTCTTTTGTTTACATTGAATTTAATTCATGAGTTCTCAAATTTTCAATCCACAAGAGATCAGGAGTATTCTCATCTTCAGGTTTTTCAAAGCTCTACTGTCTACACAACTTCAATAGTTCTGGGTGTTGGCCGAACTTTCAATCATGTCATATATATTTGAACATCTTCAAATGCTATGACAAGTTTGATTTTGCGACACAACAATCAGGAAAAGTTGGTTCAACAGTTTTACAACCTCAACTCCATGCTATTTTACAACCTGGTTCATCAATTAGTTCCTATCAATAACCCAAATGGTCCCTTACCAAACTTCTCAGAATAGAAAAGGAAGAAATGGTTCTGAGCCTCTTTCCCTTCTTGAAAAGAAAAAATAACTAGCCCTCGATTTTTCTAAGTATTTTACACTCCCTCAGATCCCTCAGATTCAGAGTGTTTCTTTCGAGTTTTTCTTCTAAGTCTTTCGTCCATGCTAAAAGAACAAAAAAATGGAACAGTCAAGACTTCCCCAAAAACCAGCAGACCTTCTTGCTCAAAACCCTGGCCTTAAATAGTCTGAAGACAGAGAGAGTGGGTGTGTATTAGGAGGAGAGAGGGTGGGGGTAAAGATGAGGGTGTGTGTGTCCAGCTCAAGGACCCACTGCCCCCCTTGTCTCTCTCACCCCTGACCTGTCCCAGGACAAGCCCAGGCATGCCTTTTCAGAGAGGCCTTATGAATTCACAATTATGTATATATTTCAGGATAAAAACTTGAATACAACACTTTCAGTGATTCTACCTTAATATTAAAGGTCACTTGTTACCTTGCCTGTTTTATTAAAAATATCATACTTTTCCCTACGAAAACAAGAAATATACATTTCACATTCTCCTAAGAACAAGATATGTACAATGAAAAGTTGCAATATTCTTGCCTATCTCAACACCCCACCCCTTTAGAATAATAACAGAAGCTACAGTGGCCTTCAAGGACAAGAGCAATTCTAAATTCTAAACAATGCCACCTGATGACATTCCAAAAACATGGATTCCTCCATAAGACTAAAATGTAATATTAATATTTGTAATTCTCCGCTCAGGAGGATAATTCAGATTATTGGCAGAGGTGATTTTGCACCAATGAAGAAATATTTATGAATGAGGATATTGATTTAAGTTAATAAATTACTTAAAATGTTACACAGTGCCCCTTTAAGGGCGGCTGAGGTGAAGTGGGTAGGGTGGTCGACCCTCAACTACAGGTGGTTCGATCCCCTGTCCTCTACATGTCAAAGTGAGAACAGGTCTCCCTTGAAAAAGAGTTTCCAGTCTTAAATGGGATTTGCCTGTATAAATAAAGGTTAACTGTTTAGACCAGTGGACTGTCAGTCAGTCCAACATGACCTGATGTTTGATTCATGATTTTAGTTTGATTGTGTCGTTCATATAATATTCTGTTCCAGCTGCTGGAGGAAAACATCGTCACGTTTGTGAAAAACGAGCTGAAGAAGATCCAGAAGGTCCTGAGTCCAGATTACCCAGATTGCTTAGAGGGTCAGAGTGAGGATGAGGAGCAGAGCAGCAGCAGAGAGGCATTTCTGAAGATCACACTGGACTTCCTGAGGAGAATGAAGCAGAAGGAGCTGGCTGACCTTCTGTGGAGCAGTAAGAGGATTTCTCTAAAGGTTTAACATGATGGGGAAATGGGACATTTACTGAAGTCTCAAGAGATGGAGGGAGAAATGTTTCCATCTGTTTATTTATATATTTCCATCATGAATCACTCGTTGATATTATATTTCAGTGTTTCCCTCAGGAAATGTGTTAGTTAAGGTAGTTGGTTGGCTGGGGGTGGGGGGTGTGTGTGATGCAATAGTCTTTAATATATTATTGGTAATCATGTTTGTTTTTTAAATACAGAGGTTATTGATAGTTTTGTAATATGTCCTTCTAATGTTTTTTTTAAATAGGGCATAATACATATATACAAATATTTATACTGTATGTGCATTCATATTTTCATCATGAAGCCCTCAGTGATATTATATGTGCTGTTTTCGACTGTTAATTCATTCTTATGTGTGTTCATTCAGGAAGTCATTATTTATATATTTTCATCATGACATTATATTTCAGGAAATATGTTAGTTTATTTTTCTGATATTTAAAGGTGCAGTAAGTGGAATGGTTCTTTTTGCTAACTTCCTGTCAGTGACTGCAGTTAGCAGTCCCCTCGCTCGTCCCTACGTCACCACATTAATGCACTGCGGTCTTCAAGCAGAGAGTAATCTAGCATCGTCTCAGATCCATAAGTGTGATAAAACATGATAAAACCATCAAAACAGACATTGGGAAGGATTTTTACCTGCTCTGCCATTGTAGGCGCATACACATTCACCCATCTGTTGCTCTGGCGTGCACCGGCAGTGAGACCATGAGCGAGACGGGTGTCGGTTTGTAGCGTTCTCTCTTGTGATTAGATACAAATTTTGGGATCCTCCAATAAGTTTATTTGCCGATTACATCCAGAGCAGCTGACTGAGAGATCGGCTTTATGAAACGCGCTCATTATGTAAGTGATCACTGTATGAATAAAGAGCGATTTAACACTTATATTAACATAAATAAACTGCTTACTTCACCTTTAAGGTAGTGGTTGACTGGGGGGGAGGGTGATGTGTGATGCAATAGCCTTTAATATATTAGTGGTAATTATGTTTGTTTTTTAAATACAGAGGTTATTGATAGTTTTGTAATATGTTGTTCTGTATATTTATACTGTATGTGCGTTCATATTTCCATCATGAAGCCCTCAGTGATATTATATGTGCTGTTTTCGACTGTTGATTCATTCTTGTGTGTATTCATTCAGGAAGTCATTCTGCTGAAGTTTGTCAGTGTGAACTAAAGTCCAACCTGCAGAAGAAGTTCCAGTGTGTGTTTGAGGGAATCGCTAAAGCAGGAAACCCAACCCCTCTGAATCAGATCTACACAGAGCTCTACATCACAGAGGGAGGGACAGGAGGGGTCAACAATGAACATGAGGTCAGACAGATTGAAACAGCATCCAGGAACCCACACAGACCAGAAACAACCATCAGACAAGAAGACATCTTTAAAGCCTCACCTGGAAGAGATGAACCAAGCAGAACAGTGATGACAAAGGGAGTGGCTGGCATTGGGAAAACAGTCTTAACCCAGAAGTTCACTCTGGACTGGTCTGAAGACAAAACCAACCAAGACATACAGTTCACATTTCCATTCACTTTTAGAGAGCTGAATGTGCTGAAAGAGAAAAAGTTCAGCTTGGTGGAACTTGTTCATCACTTCTTCACTGAAACCAAAGCAGCAGGAATCTACAACTTTGAAGAGTTCCAGGTTGTGTTCATCTTTGATGGTCTGGATGAGTGTCGACTTCCTCTGGACTTCCACAACAATGAGATCCTGACTGATATGACAGAGTCCACCTCAGTGGATGTGCTGCTGACAAACCTCATCAGGGGGAAACTGCTTCCCTCTGCTCACCTCTGGATAACCACACGACCTGCAGCAGCCAATCAGATCCCTCCTGACTGTGTTGGCATGGTGACAGAGGTCAGAGGGTTCACTGACCCACAGAAGGAGGAGTACTTCAGGAAGAGATTCAGAGATAAGGAGCAGGCCAACAGAATCATCTCCCACATCAAGAAATCACGAAGCCTCCACATCATGTGCCACATCCCAGTCTTCTGCTGGATCACTGCTACAGTTCTGGAGAATGTGTTGAAGACTGGAGAGGGAGGAGAGCTTCCCAAGACCCTGACTGAGATGTACATCCACTTCCTGGTGGTTCAGGCCAAACTAAAGAACACCAAGTATGATGGAGGAGCTGAGACCGATCCACACTGGAGTCCAGAGAGCAGGAAGATGATCGAGTCTCTGGGAAAACTGGCTTTTGAGCAGCTGCAGAAAGGAAACCTGATCTTCTATGAATCAGACCTGACAGAGTGTGGCATCGATATCACAGAAGCCTCAGTGTATTCAGGAGTGTTCACACAGATCTTTAGAGAGGAGAGAGGACTGTACCAGGACAAGGTGTTCTGCTTCGTCCATCTGAGCGTTCAGGAGTTTCTGGCTGCTCTTCATATCCATCTGACATTCATCAACTCTGGAGTCAATCTGATGTCAGAAGAACAAACAACATCCCAGGAATCTACAGAGACACAGTTCTACCAGAGTGCTGTGGACAAGGCCTTACAGAGTCCAAATGGACACCTGGACTTGTTCCTCCGCTTCCTCCTGGGTCTTTCACTGCCGACCAATCAAAGTCTCCTCAGAGGTCTGCTGACACAGACAGGAAGTAGCTCACAGACCAATCAGACAACAGTCCAGTACATCAAGAAGAAGATTGAGGAGACTCCCTCTGCAGAGAAAAGCATCAATCTGTTCCACTGTCTGAATGAACTGAACGATCGTTCTCTAGTGGAGGAGATCCAACGGTCCCTGAGTTCAGGAAGTCTCTCCACAGATGAACTGTCTCCTGCTCAGTGGTCAGCTCTGGTCTTCATTTTACTTTCATCAGGAGAAGATCTGGACGTGTTTGACCTGAAGAAATACTCTGGTTCAGAGGAGGCTCTTCTGAGGCTGCTGCCAGTGGTCAAAGCCTCCAACAAAGCTCTGTGCGTAGGGTTTATTCATCTGTAAATAATCCTTTAACAAGAAGATAAAGTTGAAGACATGTTTATTTTTCCCTTTCTGTTGTCTCTCCAGGCTGAGTGGCTGTAACCTCTCAGAGAGAAGCTGTGAAGCTCTGACCTCAGTTCTCAGCTCCTCCTCTAGTCTGAGAGAGCTGGACCTGAGTAACAACGACCTGCAGGATTCAGGAGTGAAGCATCTGTCTGCTGCACTGCAGAGTCCACACTGTAAACTGGAAACTCTCAGGTCAGATTATCAACCAGTTCAATTGATGACCATATAAAATCTGATTTATGTTAGTTCATTTTGACATACTATATGAAATTATTTTAGTTTTAATTGAGGTGGCATCAACCTAAATACAAATGGTCTATCCAGATGTTTTAACCTCAAAGTTCTGTCGACCATGACACAGAGGGCACATCAAAATGTTTAGTATGTCACTGTTTGGTATCTACATCTTTTATTTCACTATGACTTACTGTGTGAACATTATGGATTCCAAAACCACACAAAAAAATTAATAAATTACATTTTCACTTTTATTTCATACATGCCGATATGTGAACAAATATATAAGTAGTATAGTAGTAGTATATGATGTATGGAATATAATATATACAGTATATGAAAATATGTATATACGACTTTTATATAAAAAGTAAAGATTATTACTGTGTCTGTAGGCCTATATGATATACACTGCCCCGGCAAAAAAAGTCACAAAATAAAATATCTTGTTGAAGCATTCTTAACTTTGATTACAGCACATACTGTATTTGCCCAAACTCATGTTGATATGCTTTAATTGGCTTGATAAATAAGGTTGCTTAGAACCTAGAACTGACCAACTGAAGCAACCCCAGATCCTACTGTACACTGCCACACAGGCTTGTACAGTAGGCACTAGGCATGATGGGAGCATCACTTCATCCACCTCTCTTCTTACCCTGATGCACCCGTCACTCTAGAACAGGCTCAATCTGGTCTCATCAGAACACACAACCTTTTTCCATTGCTCCAGAGTCCAATCTGTATGCTCGCTGGCAAATTGAAGCATTTTATCCCGATAAGCCTTACTGATAAGTGGTTTTCTTAAGGTTACACATTTGCATAGTCCACATCCCTTATGTTCTCTTTGCATTGTACATGTGGAAATGCTCTTACTTTTACTGTTAAACATAGCCGGGGATTCTGTCAATATTTCAAACCATTGTATTTTTTTTAAGCGATCTCCCATCATGATCATTAAAGATTTTTTCCGACCACATTTCTTCCATAAAGATGATGGTTCACCACTATCTATCCAGGTTTTAATAATGTGTTGGAGGGTTGTAACACGATTTTAGTATTTTCATCTTCTCCTTACTAGTTTTCTCTGTGCAGGCCAATAATTTCACCCCTCTGAGCTAGATTTCCAAAACCACAGCTGTATGTCTTCTGACATTGCTGTTTAAGAAATAAGAAGATATTCACTGCATCAGTAAGGGTTAAATAACATATTGCCAACTGAAACATATAATATTCACTGCAGTCTTTGACCAATCGTGGGCTCTTGCCTATTTGTGGCAACTCTTTTTTTGGCCGGGCAGTGTATAAAATAAAATATATGTTGCACATGTAATTTTGTCATATTGCACCATCCAAAGATGTCCGAAAAACCAAACATAAAGACCGCAAATAACGGTGTAAAATCAACAAACAAACAGAGAGAAGCAAAGCGTCAGCAGCTGTGTCGCGCCCCACTCAATCTTCCTCCATGTGTCTGTCACTTAATTTTGCTCGCCGCTTTGTCTCTCTTCATCTCTCTTGTCTAGCTTCCTATCACTCAAACCTTTTGCCCTTGAGTTTATATAAAGTTAACAAAAAACAGAATCGTATGTTCACTGTGTGTGTGTGTGTGTGTGTGTGTGTGTGTGTGTGTGTGTGTGTGTGTGTGTGTGTGTGTGTGTATGTGTGTGCTTGTGCGTGTGTAGTCTGTCAGGTTGTCTGATCACAGAGAAAGGATGTGCTTCTCTGGCCTCAGCTCTGAGCTCCAACCCCTCCCATCTGAGAGAGCTGGACCTGAGCTACAACCATCCAGGAGCCTCAGGAGTGGAGCTACTGTCTGCTGGACGGGACGGTCCCCTCTGGAGACTGGACACTCTCAGGTATGAAGAGGCTGCTGTCAGTCTGATAGAGGAGGAAGAGCTGGGGACAGTTTATCATATCACCCTGACATACCAATGGTGTTTGTCCGTCTCCATTTGACTCAGTTTGGCTCATCTCCTCAGCCATGTAGGGCCGGGGTTTGCATTCCCATTACAGCAGGACGGCCCCCATTCCATGAACTCAGCAGCTCGTACTCTCTGTTAATGAGCAGCTTTTTATTTGTATTTTTTGTGCATTTGTCCGTACCCTGTGTCACTTACGAGCGAGCTGAACTCCTTGCTATCGGAGAACAGTGCCCGGATTACATTAACGAGGGATCGCTCTCCATTCTACTACGGGCTCAGGAGGCGGTGTCGGGACAGAAGGAGGAAGCGGGGCAAGAGGGGAGGACTGCACGCTAGGCTACGAGCTAACCCGCACCGACCACCGCTTCCCAGTCTCTTTCTTGCCAACTGCCGGTCACTCGTCAACAAGATCGACGAAATGAGGCTGAGGATTGCGTCGAACAAAATGGGCAACTGCGTGACTGTAATCACGGAGACTTGGCTAGATAACTCGGTCCCGGACGAAGCTATCAGACTAGCAGGCTACACGGTCTATCGAGGTGACAGGACTGCAGCTTCCGGTAAGACCAGAGGGGGAGGAGTCTGTATCTATGCAAACAGTGACTGGTGCACAGCAACAGATTTCATTGGGAAGCACTGCTCCCCAGATCTGGAATATATAGCAGTGAAATGCAGGCCGTTTTACTTGCCAAGGGATGTTTCTGCAACTCTCATCCTAGCTGTTTACATCCCACCACAAGTGAACACCAAACTAGCTTTAGAGGAACTGTGCAGCTTTATTACCCAGAGGGTGCCTTAATAGTGGCAGGGGATTTTAACCATGCAGAACTCAAGAAAGTACTACTAAAACTCCACAAAAATGTATGCTTTTCCAAACAGAGATAAAAACACACTGGACCAAGTATATACAAATATACAGAGAGCATAGAAAGCTGTACCATCCCCACACCTCGGATTATCAGATCATATCTCCTTGACACTGATTACATCTTATAAACCAGTTGTCTGTAGAACCAAACCAGCTGTGAAGACAGTACAGGTATGGAGTGAGGAAGCTGTTACATCACTACAGGACTGTTTTGAGAGCACAGTGTGGGAGGTTTTTTCGCAGGGAGCCAACTTGGAGGAGTACACCTCTAGTGTCCTGGACTACATTCAGCTGTGCACCGAGACAGTACTGAGCACCAAAACCACCAAGGTGTTCCCTAACCAGAAACCCTGGTTTGACTGTAATGTGAGGCTTGCTGGCCTATAGTACTGCCGGACGAGACCTAAAAAAGGGAATTAAAGAGGCGAAAGGCAAGTACAGACAGCGCATTGAGGGTCACTTTGAAAATAAGGACCCCAGGAGCATGTGAAGAGGCATTAAAACTCTAACTGACTACAAACACAAGACCACACTTCGCCTGCTTTGACAAGCAGCACAGTGGGGTGACAGTGGAGCGTCAGGTGACAAAGGCAGAGGAGGAGCAGCCACTCACTCTTCAGCACCACCAGGTGAGGTCCACCTTGAGAGGGATTGACTCCCTGCAACAAGCCGTCGTTCCCACCTGCCTTAAGTCCACTACCATCGTCCCTATCCCCAAACAATCTGCCATTACCTGCCTCAATGACTACCGCCCAGTCGCCCTCCCCCCAGTAATAATGAAGTGCTTTGAGTGGATGATACTGGCGTACATCAGAGACCACATCCCTGTGGACCTGGACAGCCACCAGTTTGCCTATAAAGCAAACAGAGGACGCTGTCTCTATTGCACTTCACACAGCCGTGTCCCACCGGGAACATCCGAACACATATGTAAGAATGCTCTGTCGCAGCGGTTTTAATTAGGCTATTGATTTTCTGTTCACTCTGATATCTGACTTGTTTATTGTTTATGTTTGTATTGTTTTCTGATACCTGAAGAGGACTGTGGGCGGGATTTACGCACCATTCAGGTACTTAGGACAGGTGTTTGTTTTGTTTTGATGAAAAGCTAAGTGTCAAGGGAAAGAGGCGGTGGGTTAAAAAAGTCTTTCGACCGCTTATTTTAGTTCACTCGTTGCTTTCAATGATGTATTCGTTTGCCAGTATATTTTCCTTTATTTAGAACAAAGTTTTGTTCTTTTTTGAGCTGTAAAATAAATACAATATTTTTTTGAAATCGCAAGTGCTTTGAATTGTTTGGAAGGGAGTCGAGCTGACCTCGCCTTCTGTACCCACGGCTGAACGAAGAACAGAAGAGACATGCTTTTTGTGGACTCCGCATTCAATTCCACAATCCCCCATAAACTGGTCCTCAAACTCATTCATCTCGGTCTCCCCACCTCCCTCTGCTCATGGGTCCTAGACTTCCTCATGAACAGACCGCAGAATGTCAGAGTAGGGGATCTGACATCCTCAACTATAAACCTGAGCAGGTGCGCCCCAGGGGTGTGTACTCATCCCAGCCCTCTACACCCTCTTCACCCATGACTGCATCCCCATCCATCCAACAAATTAATCAAGTTTGCTGATGACACCACTGTGGTGGGGCTCATTACTGACAACAATGAGTCCCATTACAGGCAGGAGGTCCAACACATGGCAGAGTGGTGTGTGGACAACAACCTGGTCCTAAACACCACCAAAACACATGAAATCATTGTGGACTTTAGGAGATCCAAAAGGACCATGCAGACCCCACTCACAATCAATGGAGAAGAAGTGGAGAGGGTGAAATTCCTGGGGACATTCATCACTGAGGACCTAACATGGGCTACTCACATATCCAGTCTTGTGAAGAGGGCCCAGAAGAGGCTCTTCTTCCTAAGGAAGCTAAAACAGGCTGGTCTAACCACACACCAGCTCATAAACTTCTATAGGAGTACAATCGAGAGCATCCTCTGCCAGGGCTGCTGTGTGTGGCATTCAGGCTGCACAGCGGAGAGCAAGAGGGACTTGGCCAGGGTGGTTAAGTCGGCCAGAAAGATCATAGGAGCTGAGCTCCCAGACCTGGACTCTGTGGGGGTGACCGCCTGAAGAGGAAGGCAAGGTCAATACGCACAGATAAAACGTGCCTTGTGAGTTCCCCTACCATCGGGGAAGAGGTACCGCACACCCTGCGGGCCCACACCTCAAGGATGAGGAACAGTTTTTCTCCAAGAGCTGTAGCCTCCATCACCCCCTCAACCCTCATGAATTCTGCTCTGTCATAAAAAGATTCACCTCTCTGAGATGAAAACGTCTCAAAGCTCTGCCCACTATTGTTGCTGTTTATAGACTGGTAGTTTAACATCACAGACATCAACATGTCTTTACCAAATGGTCCTAGCTGTTATGTTAGCCACATGGCTGTAGCTGTTATGCTAGCCACATGGTTGTAGCTGTTATGCTAGCCACATGCTTGTAGCTGTTATGCTAGCCACATGGTTGTAGCTGTTATGCTAGCCACATGGTTGTAGCTGCTAGCTATGCAGGGAATGGTTTGGGCTGTAATGACGCAATGTACATGCTGGTCTGACCCCCCCCCTCTCTCTCCTTTCAGGGTGGAGCCTGCTGGAGTCCAATGGCTGACACCAGGTCTGAGGAAGTGTAAGTGTGTTTATAATGTTCAGAATCATCAAACTGTCAATCAATGAACAGATGATGGATTAATAACTGCTGCTGTGTTGTGTCTTTTTCTCTCCATCAGATTCCTGTGAACTCACACTGGACACGAACACAGTGAGCAGAGAGCTCAAACTGTCTGATAACAACAGGAAGGTGACATGGGTGGAGGAGAAGCAGCCATATCCTGATCATCCAGAGAGATTTGACTGGCCTCAGGTGCTGTGTAGTAATGGTCTGACTGGTCGCCGTTTCTGGGAGGTCCAGTGGAGCGGATTGGTTAATATATCAGTGAGTTACAGAGGAATCAGCAGGAAAGGAAGCGGTACAGACTGTAGGTTTGGACTGAATGATCAGTCCTGGAGTCTGTTATGCTCTGATCAACATGGTTACTCTGTCTGGCACAATAACAGATCCATACACGTCTCCTCTTTCTCTCACAGAGTAGCAGTGTATGTGGACTGTCCTGGTGGCTCTCTGTCCTTCTACAGAGCCTCCTCTGACTCACTGATCCACCTCCACACCTTCAACACCACATTCACTGAACCTCTTTATCCTGGGTTTGGAGTCTTTGTACCTAGTTCCTCAGTGTCTCTGTGTCATCTGTAGGATGGAGAGTCTGAACAGGATCACAGCTAATGTTTTGTATTGTATTGTATTGTATTGTATTGTATTGTATTGTATTGTATTGTATTGTATTGTATTATATTATATTGTATTGTAGGCTAATGACTTATCTTTCTGCTTACCAACAACATGGTGGGGATGGTGTGTATAGGGTTGTGTGCAGTGTTGGTTTTCCACCACACATTGCATTTTGCATTAAGGCCAAAAAACTTAATTTTGATCTCATCTGAGCAGAGCACCTTCCTCCAACCCTTGCCAAAAGCCATGCATAGTCAGATGAGACCAAACGTGAAGTTTTTGGCCTGAATGCAAAATGCAATGTGTGGCGGAAACTGCACATCACCCTGAACACACCATCCCCACAGTGAAACATGGTGGTGGCAGCATCATGCTGTGGAGATGCTTTTCTTCAGCAGGGACAGGGAAGCTGGTCAGAGTTGATAGGAAGATGGATGGAGCCAAATACAGGACAGAAAACCTGTTAAAGTCTGCAACAGACTTGAGAGTGGGGTGGAGGTTCACCTTCCAGCAGGACAACTACCCTAAACATAAAACCAGATCTACTATGGAATGGTTTAAATCAAAGCATAGTCATGTGTTAGAATGGCCCAGTCAAAGTCCATACCTCAATACAATTGAGAATATTGAGAAAGACTTGAAAATTGCTGTTGACGAAGTGAAGGATGAAAATAATCTAATGTGATTAAACACTAATAGAGGTTGCTAGGCCCAAAGCATCACAACCTCTAACTTTGGTGACCATGCCCTAAACACAAGCACCAACCCTACAAACACAATATGTGCTTTGCACTGTGTTTGAAATTCTCCAACACACTTCTTGCAAAACACTACACACTGTTCTTTTACACAAGACACATTGTTCAAAAATGAAATCTCATGCAATCATTGGGAAAACACATCTATGTAAAATACAAAACACAACCAAACTTGGAAAATCACAGATTCACACACATGAAATATACAAAATTAAGCTAATTGAAAACCAATCAGTGTGAGCATTACAAATAGACTTCAGGTGAGCTCAGCTCCTTTCTGAAACAGTAAGAGTCAGGGGAAGAGGACAAGAGAGAGAGAGAGAGAGAGAGAGAGAGAGAGAGAGAGAGACAGGGGAAGAGGACAAGAGAGAGCGGTAGGAGGACGCGGACAAAGAAGGCAACAGACGGACACAGGGTCACTATAGTGGACCATGTTATATAGATCATGGCCGAACAATATAGGAGGCTAGTCTGAGATTCAGCCCAACAACACAATGGGCCAGTTTCACAGACATGGATTAAGCCTAGTCCTGGACTAAATGGAATTTTGAATGGAGATTGTCCATTGAAAGTACAATTTAGTCCAGAACTAGGCTTAATCCATGTCTGCGAAACTGGCCCATAAGCTCCATAATTAGGACATTTAGACTGGATATCAGGTGGTAATTTCCCTGTTGCTTCTCAAAGGATGACATTGCATGTGATGTCGATGAGGCGATGTGACCAGACGCAAGCGTGAGGCGGTATCCAAAGGGTTCATAATCCACCCACCCCATTCCTTACAACACTGTTTTTTTTATTTCTCGTAATTGTTTCAGAGTTTACAGTATAGTGACACACTGAAGTGCTTTTTGAACTGCATCCTACCGATTGTTTTTTTTGTTTGCCAAAACCATGACATTGCAAAATAGACTTTTTTTTCTGAAGCTTTTTTATTTTTATTTTCATGTGTCTAGATGAACTGTAGTGGATCAATCTTTCACAAAAAAAATCTGTATGACACTTTTAAAGTCAAAAACCATCCAAAGTACTGAATACAGCTGTGATTTGCATAAAGCACATCTGTGTGTTGTTGCTGCTAGGAAAGAGTCATTCAAAGATGCATGTGTGTATTGTTTTGATGCTAAAAACAGTTTTGAAATGGGATTGTTAGGTTTTGTTTCAAGAGCTTCATTTTGCCATATAAATTAGAAGTTTATCTCAATGTGCTTTGCCCAATTTGGCCTGTGTTAAGTTTTGACACAGTGAGCCAAAGTCTGAAATATGTGTGTAAGCATTCGGCAAAAACTGTAATACACAGTCCAGGCTTTATACCATAATAGAAGTGAAAGTTAAGAGTCGGGACTTTCCAGAGACACTTTGTTCAAACCACAAACTGCTGAACAGAAACACTGGACTCGTTCTGCTGCTTTACTTCTCTTCTGTGTTTGAGGTTAATCACCTGATTACATTCCTGACGCTCCAACATGTCAACAGCTTCATCACTCTGTCTGTGAGATACGTCTTTATATTCACTTTATATTGTGATGTCAGTTATGTTGAGTATTATGGACGAGTATGTGATAAAACTGTTCCATTCGTACATTTAGACAAAGTGGTACAATGTTTTATTTTGAAATTGGATTGTGTGTATTTGGTTTCCGGGGAATTTGAAGTGATGTGGGTTTTATTGTGAAAAACAAAAGGGATAATGTTCTTTGAAAGTTAGAACAGTAACTTGGTATGTTCACAAAGCAGGAGAGAGGGGGCGATACAGAGAGATTTTCATGTGCTGGTTAACTAAGCTCCTCCCTTCTGAGAGGAGAGGGTTAGGGTTAGGGTTAGCTCCTCTTGTATTAAAAGCTGGGGAGGAACGGAAAATAGCCAGTTGAGCGATCAACTCGGTAACTTTGATGAGACGGACTCACCAAGCACTTCTCTCTCTCTCTCTCTCTCTCTCTGAACACGGATGACTTGGTAAAATTCTAAAACTTTAGGTGGGGATTATTAGAACAGGGGTCTGATAGAATGGTGATTGGAATTAATGGAGATTGGGGAATCTCCCATTTACTGACTGGTGTCGTTAACAATCTTCCTTAAGTCCTTATCATTTTTACAGATTCAGTGGGATGTTAGATAGGGCTAGAGCGCAAGTTTAAAATCGGAGTGCATGCAAAAACTCTGATCTTGGGCTTTAACAAATTGTGAAAAATACCAAGTTAACATCTACTAGGGGAAAATGAGCAAATTCTCCACTTTGATGAGAAAATAGGCAAATAATCTTGTTTCTATCTTTTCTGTATTCTGATGTATGATGTACTCTTAATATCATGTGATTAAATAAAGACCAGTAAAACGTTCCGCTTGTCTGAGTTACCAATTAGTTTAGACAGAGTTACCGGACCTAGATAGAGAGTTTTCCACAGAAGAACGGGAAGCGCCCCCTTGGACATAACGTAAGTTGGTACTCATGCTACGGCCTACACACACTGACAACATTATTGAACACAACCTCATAACAGATACCTTTTTTATCAAAGAAAAATAATTGTTTTTAATGGCTTCCCAGGTTTAACGCGTGTAGTTGAATGCTGAAAATAGTATATCTGTTCTATTTTATAGGAGGTGGAATTAATAAACATCGGGTACATAAAAATACAGTAAATAACTTGTGAAAGATATCCTTTGCCTAAAATAGGGGAGTGATCATCAGGAGCAAATAGAAAGTGTTACATTTCACACCTAAACGGGATTCATTAAATAGAAGAATACGTTTAGGAGAAGTGAAACGCTGAACACAGTGGATTTAAGTATAACACTTTTATTTATTTAAGAGAATCCCAAGGCAGTCTAGTAGTTAAGATCCCGCGCGCTCACCGCCAGGAGCCCGCGTGAGACGCTCAGCAGAAGCCGTGAGAGTAGGGGAGCTCTTTGATGGTAATAAGGGTTGTGGTTAAAGCATCGTGTCACAGGTTAGTTAATGCAGGTTTAATAGGACATAACTAATAAACTTAGATACTAGCTTTTCATTAAAGATCAGACTTTGGAAGTCGGGATCGTAACAAAATAATACATTTTCAAAAGTAGAGCTTGACATTTTGATCTTAACACATGAGGATCCGTGGCTATAACAACCAATATGGGATACTGATTTGATTTATTTGAATGATTTGACTGATTTGACTGATATGTAATTTTCTTTAATTTGAAATTTTCTTTAATTTGATGAGTAAAGATTAACTGACTCTTTCGTATACTTTATTTCCTGCAATACAACACATCAGTTAATTTGAATTTGGTTGCATATGATTTATTTTGCTGTTGCTTTTTACTGCTGGCTGTGATCCAAATTATATCTTAATAAAACAAATTGACGAAAACCAATGTTTTGTTTTTGTGCTTATAATCAATTGACTGATTTATTCATTGTAGCAGCTCCAGTTAAATCCATTTAAATGATCTTTAATCTAACGTTGACTGTTTCATTCTCATGTTCACATAGATAACATGACGTTACATTTAGCTGACTTAAGTATTATTTGTTGGTCAATTTACACAAGGTACATTTAAATTCATCTTTTCTCATCTCCCCTCTCAAGTTCCCACACTCCAGAGGGGGTCAGAGCACAGGGTCAGCCATAGTACAGACAGGCAGACAGACAGACAGACAGACAGACAGAAAGACACAGGCCATGTCCGGACTGCCATACTAACGTCCTACTCATACTCATTTTGACTTCAATTTGAGTATGTAACGGTTGGGTATGCGAGTTTGGGTATGTGAGAAATTCCCGGATGAGTACTAACTTCCGGGAAGATTTTGGGTACGAATCGATTGTATACTTTTCCTACTCAACCGCCCCACAATGCATTGGGTCAATTCTACCCGCCCAGGAAAATGAAATATTTTCGAGCAAGTTGCTAGGCAACAACATTGTTTGGGGTTCCGCGATCTGACAGCTGTACGTGCAGTCATTCATAAACTCTCACAATAGATAAGAGATGAAGATAAATACCTCACAACATTAGAGTCACTAAGTGAAATGAGTGAAGTGAGTCTGATAGTGGAGAGAGATTAGAACAGATCGCTGTTCCACACACCGCGGCTCGTCCAGCTCAACTCACAGACAGCTGAGTGCTGATGAGCCGGACAGAGAGCGTCGGAGGGATCCTCCGCCTCATAACATAATTATTATAAAACAAGAGGTCTAAAACACAGATGATGAACACAGGACTGTAAAAATCTAGTTCAATATCTAACCTGTAGAGGGCGGTTATAAGCTTAACAGTGTCTAAACTGCCTGAATCTTAGAAGAAGAAGAAATTCTTCATTGCTTGAGTATACTTCAACTGAAAACGTTTCGACGCACCTCGCATACACAATCGATCTTTGAGTAGAGAGTATGCAGTATATGGATGGTGAGTATGTAGGATGTAGGACGCTAGTATGGCAGTCCGGACACGGCCACACACTCCAGAGGGGTTCCTCACACAGGGTCAGCCATAGTACAGCGCCCCTAGTGTTAAGGTTCACAATGGCAGGCAGGACCCAAACGCAGACAGCTTCAGGTAAAGGATCATTTATTGTCCTCAAAATTACAAAAAGGCAAAGAATATATAGACACAGGTAACTCACAGCACAGGACTCACCCAACAACGACAATGCAAAGACAGGGAACAATGAAACACAAGGACTTAAATACTAGACAGGCAATGAGGAACAGCTGAAACACATTAGGGGAGGGAGCAGTAATCACACAGGAGGGAAACTTGACAGGACATGGGGAGGAACAAGACAGACATACCAAAATAAAACAGGAAACACAGGGACACCTCCAAAACAAGACAAGACAGACCATGACACCTAGAGCAGTTTGGGGTTCAGTTGATGAATTCGGCCAATCAAATCTCTCCAAGTCCCCGTGGGTCCACTCAAATAATAAAAAGGTCAATATGCAGTTTCAGAGGAGGGGGATTGTTTACAGTCACAGAGCCTGCAGTCAGTTTACTAAACATATTTCTCTTCATGTAATTCTTAATATTGAATAATTATATCATCATACATCAAAACAAACTATTTTGAGGAACCTGGAAACAAACGTGAGACTAGAATATGTTTGTAAACCAAACTGTGGGCTCTGCTGCTGTAAACAACAACAGTGAAACAGTAACTTTTCAGGAAGCTTTCTAACTTCAAACAGGGTTTTACTAATGTGCATTCACTATGGAACTTCACACATTCTTGGAGTAAAGCTTCTGGTGTGAAGGTTTTCCTATGTGGTCGTGTAGTGGCTCGTTGCAGACACTAGTTGCAGAGTGCTGGTTCAAATCCTGTCCAGGCTTAAGTGATACTAAATATTCTAAGGGGCCTGTGACCAAAGGAAATTAATTAAAATCTCCAAAAAACTAATATGTTCTGTCCTGCTGAGTGACTCAGTCGTTAAGGCCTCGGCCCTAGCGACCCAAAGGTTGGGAGTTCAAACCCTCATCTGGACACTGAGTGTTTTATTTTTTATTATTATTTTTTGGCATTTCCAAGCTTTATTAGACAGTACAGAGATGAAATGGGGAGACAGAGGGAGAGAGGGGGGATGACCTGCAGTAAAGGTCCACGGGTCAGATTTGAACCCTCGATCACTG
Source organism: Hyperoplus immaculatus (assembly GCA_949357725.1). Taxonomy (NCBI): domain Eukaryota; kingdom Metazoa; phylum Chordata; class Actinopteri; order Uranoscopiformes; family Ammodytidae; genus Hyperoplus; species Hyperoplus immaculatus. Next base: position 28,268,688 of record OX442364.1, on the reverse strand, counting down.
CAACTGTGGTACACTCTCTATCCACTACACCACCAGAGCGCCCCACTGAGTGTTTTTAACCCTTTAGGCGCCAAAGTCGCAAAATTGCGACAAGACGCTTTACTGAATCAAACAGCTGTTTTCTCTAAATAGAGTGTTATATTTTGTTCAAACTCCCCTCCAATAGTTGGCAGACATCCCATACCTAGACCTTAGCTCAGAAAAACGTCATCCTTCAATGCAAAATATTCGCGGAAATCCGGAAATCCCATCAAAAAAAAAAAAAAAAAAATCCCATTAAAACTTTTTTTGTCATATCCTCCTAGCGACTTTTTCTGGTTTTATTGAAAACTTTTGTGGTGTTTGGAGACTCTGACGTGAAAGCACGTTTCACTCTGCAGTTACTGTGCTCATTGCTCAACGAGCAGCGGGTGCTGCCGAGAGCCCCTCCCCGTCTCAAAGCACTACGAGGCGGTCAGTCTCGGAGCAGCCCCTCGGAGCGAGTCCCAGCCTGCTGTCAGAGCAGAGAGGAGAAACACCTCCGCGTCCAGGCTGCAAACGAATCGCGCTGTTGTTAGGTGCGAAATCGGAGATAGTGTGCCACAAAGCTATTTATGCTGCAGCTGTATTGCTGGATTTAGGAGTTATTTAGAGATTGGCAAGCAAAAAGTTGACGAGTAGGTGTTCACTCTTTCTACATCCCAGGTCACGGTGCGTCCATGCGCAGTAGTGGTGCAGCCATGCGACGCAGCATTATATATATCAATATTATCATATTATAATGATGATAATAATAATAATCATCGTAATAATAATGAAGAATAGTAGAAAAAAAGGAAATAAAAATGGTGGTGGGTAAAAAAATTAAAAATCATAAAAAACGCCTACTGTTTACATGAGTTTTGTGGTGTAGTTCTAGTTCTAGTTTACAACTGTTGGCTTACAACAAAGTGGACATCATTACAAATGGATGGAGGGGTGAATCTGATTAAATCTGATCAACTCTCTTTCAAAATATCAGGTATTTCATGGAAATTACATAATCCAACATGGCCGCCACCATATGACGTCATAATATGCTAATTAGATGGGAACATTTACTCCCCAGTTAAACTTTAGGTCATTCTCAATATTTGTCTCATTTACACTTTGTCTCTATCTCAAACCACTTTCAATCCAGAGCCTTCTGAAATTTAAGTGTCAAAATCTAGTATTTTTAAAAATAAAACCCGGCGCCTTAATTCCCCAAATCAAAGAAGAAATCAAAGCCCCCTGAGAAGGTTTCTAGGGTGAAGGGCCTCGGCACATTCAGTTCTTTCAGGACCAGGAAGAGATTCAAACACCAGCTTCAATGTGGCAGAGCTTGTGGCCTGGTGGGTTAATACGTCTCACAGACTTCAAATGGGATGTTTGAAGCCCAGAGGACGTGTGTTTAAATCTTTATTTTGGGAATGTGGAAATGTTCAAGTCAAAGACCCAAAGCACAGAGGTCAAAGTGGTCCAGTGTGACGGGCTCCGTCTGATGGTGGAAGGCTTGGAGACCCAGAGGCTGATACAACAGGCTGAGGAGGGCAGTGTCATCACAGAATTACAAAATAAAACATTCTAAGTGGCAATGGGGGCAATCATCCGTGTAAAGAATGCTATTTTTAATGCCTTAATGCCTTTGTCTTGGTACGCTCACCCAGGAACGACAGCTGGCAAAGTAAAAACACTACTGCTTCTGTCCGAAGAGGGATGCAAGTATTAACGAAAGCTGAAAATTCCTTGGAGCACCTTTAATAATAAAGGGATGTATATTCCCATTGGATACCTTTTCTTGTTAAACGTTGATATATTTATGGTTCAGCCTGACCTCAGTGAGACACAAGAACTCACACAAACACCTTCTGGAATGTAGAGACATGTTTTATTATATTCTTCACATTCACTCTTACATTGGTAAGTGTTTCTCTTGTGGAGCTTCAGTTTGTGTTAAAACACAGCTTGTGAACGAGGCGTTCATCGATCTCTGGGATATCGATATTGATCTCCTTTTCACATGTGTTTCCATAGAAACCGCCTGGACACTCACACACATGTTCGTTGGACTTCAGCAGAGGCACACACTCTCCTCCGTTTGCACAGCTGTCTTCACTGCAGGCGGGGCCGCTACGGGAGAAATACAGTGAAGTTTTGTACCAGGATCCATCGATTCTACAATCTAAGATCTTCAGGGGCTCTGGGACTCGTTGATAGTCTTCGTTATAACTGCTCTGTGTCACTTTGAGAAACTCATTGAGCGGGACACCATCCATGAGTTCCCACGCTATATATATGTTGTACATCTTACAACTACGAAGGTCTGTCTCAGGATTAGCATTAGATCTTTGTTTGTTGATGACGTACCCCAACATACTCAGAACATTTGCTTTCTTGTCCTGCTCTGCTGTCAGAATGTAGCCCACAGTCACACTGATCGTACCAACATCCACCGTGGTCATATCATAGAATTTGTGATTATCTTTCTGACTAGAGTCGTAAACCACCACCACCCAGTCGTACCAGAAGTACTTCTTGTCCAGAGCCTTTTTCACCTCTTCAGCGATGGCCTTTTTGTCGGCAGGATCCATTACTTTGGTAATCTCCACCACGTCTTTCTTCATGTACTCCTCACTATTGTCCAGGCAGTTTCTCAACACAGCTTTCTGTTTGCTGTAGACGTCTGTCAACATCTGTTGGTGTTCGTCCACTTTGGCTGGCCGGTGCAGACCGATCAGTTTCCAGTAGAGTTGGTTTAGGACCATTCCCTTTAACAGAAGGCTGCTGAAATACTTGTTGTATCTGGTGATGTCTCTAACACTACATTTATACTTCCTAGTCAGAAGGTCGTTGAGATTTCCACTGAGCAACATTTCACTGACGGTTAGGTAATGGTAGAGGTTGTTCATGCAACCCACAGTTCCTGAATCCTTATAGTAGGTGGTGAATATCTTTGCCAGATGGAGTTTGCCTTCTATACTTTGTTCTGACTCAACGTTCTTACGAAACTCATTGTACTTCTTCCATGCGTTGAGGATGCGGACCACATCCTGAGTGTAGACACTGGCGTAGTTAAACCATTCCACATCCATGGACAGGTCAGACACCTGGAGGGAGAGAGAGTCCAGCTTCCTGCTCAGCTCATCAAAGCCTTTCTGCAGAGGGTCATCCTGAGGCACGAAGGCCAAGGCCAAGTTAACGAACGAAAAGGCCACACCTAAGAAGCCGGGCAACAGTTTGCCAAAGGAGGAGAGGCTCTCAAATACTTTAACCAACTCTTTTGAGTGTGACAGAACTTCTGTGGTAGTTTCTGTGGTGAATGAGACCAATTCTTTCACTCCTTCTAAAGACGCAGCGACCCTCTCTCTGGTGTCAGGATCCATGGGTTCGCTCCTCTTCACCCTTTTGGCCGGGAACGCTAAGGCTCGTTTAGCTAACGGGAGGTCATGAGAGCGTTTAGCTAACGGGAGGTCATGTGAGCGTTTAGCTAACAGGTCATGTGACTGATCAGCTGATGAGGTCGTCCCGTAGAGAAGAAGGATGAATGAAGCCAACAGCAGCATCGAGGCCGGAAGCCGAAGAAACGCCATTCCTGAAAAACACACATCACATGGATTACATCGTTTATACGCGACATGTTGCTGTACTTTCAGCGGTCTAAGACAAAATCTAACGTGGTTTAATGTTCTTGCTACATAGTGGTTGAGTTCCAATCCCCAAACTTCCTGCTAATCGTTTGGTAAGGATGTCCCAATACATGATGTCAGATGCAGCATGCTGAAAAATACCCAGATGTGCTACAACATCAATATTTACCCTGCGTAACAATACCTATCCTTCCTGCTATTTAGTAGAAACTGATTTAGTTTGTCAAAATCAACTTAAGGTGTTTAGCAAATGGATGCAAATGAACAAAGAGAGTGGTGAACATGTAACTCCACTGTAAGAGAGCAACCCTTTGGCTCGTCTTTCATTTATAGTGAGGAATATTTTGTATATTTAAATGTGATTTACTTGTTTATGAAATAATCATTACTAATGATACTGTGTTGTACGTCTGTAGTCTTGGCTCAAGCAAACAGTGAAGTTAGATGACCTGAACAGCCAGTAGGTGTGCACTGTGCGACCTCTCCAACATCAAACAGGAGGGACGGGGTGGGGGGGGGGGCTATGCACGGCCTTTGCCCGTTCATGAGAGACTTCTTTGGGACACTAAACCTGGCTGACTCCACTGGAGAACTAAGCAAACAGCTGAGCCACCTTTGCACTCGACCTTTTGGTTCAGGAGTCAGAGTTATTAGGGGAAGAGAACAGCAAATAAAGATGATCAAATACTGGCTCCATCCCAAACACACCTCCAGATACCCAGATTAAAGCATCTATATAGCCTACCTGTTTGGCCCATATTTACATGGGACAGATTAAAGCCCAACCAGTCCCTTTACCTGCTGAAATACCTTTTAATTTGACTGAAAACACTTTGGACCAAGGAACAGGAAATCATCATATTCTCAAAGGGAATCTAGTTGTAGTCTTGCAGATATAAGATCTCCTGTTTTTACAAAATATTCTAGTCTGTGACACACAAAACCCAGAGTCCTCTATGTATAGGCATTAGTCTCTCTCTTTCCTACCTGGCTTTGACACACCCTCACAAACCTCATGATTTAAATATCACCAGAGCACTTTGAGTTGGAGCTGCACCATACGACCTGAGCAGACCAGCTCAGTGCACTTTGCATATTTATCAATGGTGAACAGTGGAAGGGTTAGGGGAAGATATATTTGAAAGAATAAGCTCTTTGAAGTTTCTCCTCTAGACCACACTGCTGTAGGAACATTTATTTTCTACATGTTTGAAGACATTGTGTTACCTCAGGCTCATTGCCCGGCTTTGGATTTGAAATAATCTAAAATTCTAGTTCATAAAGTAACTTTCTTTGCATTCATTTGATACTAAAGGAGAGAACACAGGTATGGATTGATTGACATTGTTAATATCGACTTAAACACTGTTGTTCAATTCACAATGACAGAATTTTAAACATGAGATGAAAACACAATGATCATTTGACAGCCACAGTGTTCACATGAAGAAACAGAAGCCCAGCTGTTGTTTCTAATAAACTCTGTAAATGTCCAACAAGGTTAATATAATCTAACTTAATAATGAACTTAAATGTTCTCAGAAACAGACTAGTGTTACTGTTGGTACCGTGACATGTTTGTTCTGCTCGATCCTTAACAAACAGTCATGTGATGGTGGAAAGAGTAAAACTAGTCTGTACTAAGAACATTAGAGTTAACTATTACCAACTGATTCCATATGAAATGAACCCAGACTTAAAGCAGAAGAGTTCAATCCTGAAGCTCTTGTCCTCTAAACTATTGATGGATTTAGCTATATTAGATTATGACCAGGTTTTTCTAAAACACTTGTAACTTTAGATATTATAAAATAGTAAATTCTACTTGCCTTCTCCAAAGGTCTCCCGTGTAAAAGAGTCTCTGGTCTCAGTGGGATTTACCTGTATAAGAAAGGTTAAGAAAATGAGTGCATCTTATCAAAGTAGGATTCCAAAACCATCAGATATAATATTAACTTAATCTAATGGATCCATGAGGCTAGAGATTTGTCAGTTTGGCACAGAGTTCTAAAACTCTAGATCTAAAAGGTTAAATGCTGAAGGACATGTGCAGGTTTTCAGTTCTGGATCAGAAAGAGAATACTAAATAGAACAAACTTCAAGTCACTTTCCAAAGCAAAGAGGAACAACACAAAGACAGTTATGAACGAGGAAAGTTACCTGAAGTCTGTGGAGTCTCCAGCAGTCTAACACAGTGTCCAGAAACTCTCCTCTACTTATACTCACACCTTCACTTCTGCAGCGTCACCACACAGACAGACAGACAGACAGACAGACAGACAGACAGACAGACAGGCAGGCTCACACCGAGGGCAGTTCATTCTTTATCTTTATTCTTTACCAGGAATTTAAAAACAAATCGTGTATGGGAACCCTGTATTTACAATGGCAGCATGACAGATACCAAACATTACAAAACATGGTGTGTATCTTTCTGACAGAGACGTGTGTGTGTGTGTGTGTGTGTGTGTGTGTGTGTGTGTGTGTGTGTGTGTGTGTGTGTGTGTGTGTGTGTGTGTGTGTGTGAGATGTTTTTTTCACTGTTTTAGACCAGGTTTACAGGCTTTAAAATAATTTAATAACCCTGGACATATTGAATTTAATATAAATAAACTCCCTCCTTCATACTTCCAGTATATGTAAACGCATTATCATTGTAAATGATATCTCATTCTTTATGACTTGACTGTATAAATAAAGCTAAAAATGACAGAAGAAAAAAGCTTGCAGGTGTGAGTGCTGTATAGGCTTTATACAGGTGAGTATTCCTGCACCGGACACACCTGTCTGCTCGTCACTCCCTCTGCATTAGGCTTCAGCACCACTGCAAAGGTAATTACATTTTAGAGATTATTTAAAACTGCAGTGTGTAGTATTTGGGGATATTTTTTCACAGCAGACTTGGTAGAAAATAATTATAATATCCTTTAGTACGTTTAATTTAGTGCCTTTAAATGAAGGATTTTGATTTTGAGAAACTGGAAACTTTAGGCTCATTTTAAATATTGATTATTTTCCCTTTTCAGGTCAACACACTTGGAATGATTTCCCATGTTTCCTCAATTTTCCATTTTTTTTGTTTGTGCCAATGTCAACCACGACTACGAAACTCCCACTACGATGACGTCACTGTTTCTTTGACGTTTTATTTCCATATCAAGGAACTTTCTCTAAATGATTCCCTTTATGCTTTTCAAATCAAATCCCTCTGCAGTCAGCAACATTACAGTCTGTAAATCATTCTTAACATACATGATATACCTGGAAACAAAAGCTGAAATGTTGATCTATTGTCTCATATTCATATTTTGGTGTCAAACCCAAATGTTTCCAGTCTACAGCAAAAGTAAAGGAATTGGCCTCACTGTTCCGATACTTTTGGAGGGGACTGTATATGATATGTTCTTGAGATTTGTTCATTTCCTGTCATATAGATTAATTCACTCAAAGATTAAAAGTGTATTCCACAGATAAAAATGTGATGATTAAATAGAATAATCAGATGATCAGAAGATACACAGGCAGAACTGAGGTGTTGGCTCCCAGCACACACACACAGCCGTCCACATAAAGACGTATTCCTGCCAAATCACCAACCTTGAACCCAACAAGTCTCGCAATGTCACTTTTCCGGCAAATTGATAGTCGCTCATCAAATAAAGATAGACGGTAAAAAGTGCTGACATAACACATAACCCAACCTTTACCCAGCTCCTGGGTCACTGTGGGACAGAACTAGTGGGTGAAGTTAACTCTTGCTATATTATATGAGGATCCTCCAACTGCATCAATGCGTATTATTGTTCCGAAAATGTCTGCGAACATTGCAATTTATTTATTTTTTATTTATTTATTTTTTTAAATTCGCAAACATTCCAAACTTTTTTTTTGTGATTTAAATATGTCGTAAAAACTGGAAAAAGGCAAAAATGTTGCAAATGCGTAAACATTTTGAAAAAAAAAAAGATATTAATACATTGGGGGAACCTTGTACAGGTCCTTCTCATATAATTAGCATATTGTGATAAAGTTGATTATTTTCCATAATGTAATGATAATAATTGAACTTTCATATATTTTAGATTCATTGCACACCAACTGAAATATTTCAGGTCTTTTGTTGTTTTAATACTGATGATTTTGGCATACAGCTCATGAAAACCCCAAATTCCTATCTCAAAAAATTAGCATATCATGAAAAGGTACTCTAAACGAGCTCTTAACCTAATCATCTGAATCAACTAATTAACTCTAAACACCTGCAAAAGATTCCTGAGGCTTTTAAAAACTCCCAGCCTGGTTCATTACTCAAAACCACAATCATGGGTAAGACTGCCGACCTGACTGCTGTCCAGAAGGCCATCATTGACACCCTCAAGCAAGAGGGTAAGACACAGAAAGACATTTCTGAGCGAATAGGCTGTTCCCAGAGTGCTGTATCAAGGCACCTCAGTGGGAAGTCTGTGGGAAGGAAAAAGTGTGGCAGAAAACGCTGCACAACCAGAAGAGGTGACCGGACCCTGAGGAGGATTGTGGAGAAGGGCCGATTCTAGACCTTGGGGGACCAGCGGAAGCAGTGGACTGAGTCTGGAGTAGAAACATCCAGAGCCACCGTGCACAGGCGTGTGCAGGAAATGGGCTACAGGTGCCGCATTCCCCAGGTCAAGCCACTTTTGAACCAGAAACAGCGGCAGAAGCGCCTGACCTGGGCTACAGAGAAGCAGCACTGGACTGTTGCTCAGTGGTCCAAAGTACTTTTTTCGGATGAAAGCAAATTTTGCATGTCATTCGGAAATCAAGGTGCCAGAGTCTGGAGGAAGACTGGGGAGAAGGAAATGCCAAAATGCCTGAAGGCCAGTGTCAAGTACCCACAGTCAGTGCTGGTCTGGGGTGCCATGTCAGCTGCTGGTGTTGGTCCACTGTGTTTTATCAAAGGCAGGGTCAATGCAGCTAGCTATCAGGAGATGTTGGAGCACTTCATGCTTCCATCTGCTGAAAAGCTTTATGGAGATGAAGATTTCATTTTTCAACAAGACCTGGCACCTGCTCACAGTGCCAAAACCACTGGTAAATGGTTTACTGACCATGGTATTACTGTGCTCAATTGGCCTGCCAACTCTCCTGACCTGAACCCCATAGAGAATCTGTGGGATATTGTGAAGAGGAAGTTGAGAGACACCAGACCCAACACTGTGGATGAGCTTAAGGCCGCTATCGAAGCATCCTGGGCCTCCATAACACCTCAGCAGTGCCACAGGCTGATTGCCTCCATGCCACGCCGCATTGAAGCAGTCATTTCTGCAAAAGGATTCCCGACCAAGTATTGAGTGCATAACTGAACATAATTATTTGAAGGTTGACTTTTTTGTATTAAAAACACTTTTCTTTTATTGGTCGGATGAAATATGCTAATTTTTTGAGATAGGGATTTTTGGTTTTTCTTTACTTTTTTGCCAAAATCATCAATATTAAAACAATAAAAGGCTTGAACTACTTCAGTTGTGTGTAATGAATCTAAAATATATGAAAGTCTAATGTTTATCAGTACATTACAGAAAATATTGAACTTTATCACAATATGCTAATTATATGAGAAGGACTTGTATATGCAGGTAAACTAAGTGTCACTAACTGTAACTATTTAAGCAATATCACATGAGAGGGAGCAATGCTGTCACTATGTACAAGGCCGCAGGATGTGACAGCAGCCAAATCCCTTAACATAAATGAGTTCTGTGCTTCCTTTGGAGCTGGGAAGAGTGTTCTGTATTCAGAAGCTCAGGAGATGGTGAGGGCACTAGGTCCAGATCCATGTGTAGCCTGTTCAAAGCATTTACTGGTTGTGACACCATCATCTTTTGGTGGCAGGGACTAAGACAGCATGGGACACATGGAGGAGCTTTGATGACATCAAGAGACCCTTCTGTGTCTTGGCTGACTCCATAGACAACTGGATGGAGCATCTAGAGTGATTTGTGTTGTTGCTGTATGACTGCACTAGCAGCCAGGAATCAGTCAATCAGGCACGCAATCAGCCCAAGGTACCCCTCGGACTAAATGCAGGCGTTTCAGGTCAGTGTGATCCTGGACTCATACCAACCCATATGAACTTTCTACAGTGTTGTCTTTAACTGTTGTCACTTAGAGGTGTGTCGATGTCACGACGTGATTTTACCAGGGCTTCAGCTCCAAATGTTTCGAGTGCAGCTACGGATATATTTGAGTCGTAATTTCTACTGGGGACATGCCCACCCCGCCACACACACACCTTTACAATTTTTTATTTTTATTTTTCACCGCAAGCCGTCATTGGCACGGAGCAGCAGCACACAGACAGCCTGCCTCTATGATTTTATGGTAGCCTCAGACATACTAGTTATTTATTAAAATTTAACCAATTGGCTTTTATGTCTATATATATATATTTTTTTAATAGGCACATGCCTAGGCTACTCGGTGTGAGCCTCAACACCGAGTATATCAGCATAGAACATCACACAGCTCTGAGAATCAACACTATTATCAGTTCTTGTACAAAATGTCTTTAAAGTGCACTGGTAATATAATTTTTCTTTGATGAAAAACAGAATAAAAACAGGTTGAAAAAAAGAAGCAAAAAAGTTGCAGTTATTTTAAACCGTATTAATGTGTCTTGTAACACTCAGGCTACAAAATGTATTTAACAAAATATATAACATATATCTCACATGAGCACAAATGTTTTCCGTTGCCTAGATACAGGGGGTGAATAGGCATATGCCTAGGCTACTCTGTCAGCATAATAACATCACACAGCTCTGAGAATCAACACTATTATCAGTTGTTGTACAAAATGTCTTTAAAGTGCACTGGTAACGATTTTTTTAAAGAGGACCTATTATGCTACTTTTCTGGTCTTATTTTCTTGTTTTACACTGCTATAGAGCAACCTGACACGAATCAAATCACAAAAAACTATGTAGATTTTCGGGAAGCTCTTTCTCTTATTTTGGCGATCCAGCACATCCTGTCAACACTTGAGTGTGTGTGCTTCGGCTCCCTCCGCCTGTGCTTCGGCCATCTCCGCTCCCCTCCCCCCCCTCCTGCAAACCCCACTCCGTTGTGATTGGTTACCTTCCTTCCGGAACACTTTCAGTGGCGGGAAGCGCGAGCATGGACCTATAAGGGCGCGAGGCAGACGCGAACAGGGAAGTGACAGCATTACCATACATGGAAACATCCGCGTGGAGACGTCACAAAGTTTTATGCGACGTCACAAATTATGAAAGGGTAGACCGCTTTGAAGACGTGACTTCTCGACTGGCTAGAATAGTGTTTAGTGCTCTGCACAGACACCCCAGACGGTCAGCAGGGAATATGTCGAAATGCATGTAAGTCATTATTTGATAATTTAGTATGGTTAAGCATGACTATGAATCATCATAACAACGTTTATAGGTCATAAAAGTCAAAAAGCATCATAGGTCCTCTTTAATGAAAAACAGGTTGAAAAAACTGGTTATTTTAAACCATATTAATGTGTTTTGTAACAGTCAGGCTACGGCAATTTATTTTAAACAAAATATATATTTATTAGTAATATTGTATCAAAAGAAATCAAGATGTAACAGATGTATGTGTACTGGGCTGATGCAGGTCAGACTCTTGGAGCTGGTGGAGAATCAATGAAACACACCACACAGAATGTTGGTAACCGGTTTGTATTTAAGTTCACTTAAACTAATAACAAAAAACACTTTAACTTAAAATTCCACAAAATAAAATAGGCCTTCAATTCATATATCTCTTCAGGCTGCTCACAGTTAGTCTTACAGGCACCTTTTCCTCCATACAATTAAATAAACATTCCCAGTTCTATTCATACATCAATCAAAATAAACATAAATCAATGCACCCAACACAAATCATGTACTGCAGTTAGTTGATGTGTTGTGTGTGCAGAAGGGGAAACTCCTACCACACAGGCAGCCAGGCTTGAGGCCTTTTGAGGGAAGTGTTTTAGTCTTTTCTGCTCCTTTAGCTCACCATCATCTCTGCTCCGGCATAGGGCCTCACCTGGTGAGGCAAACAGGTCAGATAATCACAAGTCTGCTCAACTTGGGAGAAACATTTTGATCAGGTTTCCCATTGTGGACGTCTCACCAGTGTTCAGTATGGAACGATTCCTCCTCAGGGGCTTGCAGTCTCAGTAAAGGTCAGTCATTCTGTCTGTCTGTCTGTCTGTCTGTCTGTCTGTCCACTGTGTGTGTGTGAGCTTTTGCTCACAGGGTGCTGTGATGCGTCTAGTGCAGCATGCTAGGAAGACGTTGCATGTAGGGATGCATGTGACCTCCCTCCCTTAGTCCCTGCCGCTGGCCAGCCCAGTCCTGGGTAAAGGAAGCCGAGTGCGTAAGTCTTCTGAGGTCAGTACATAGCCTCTCCTTCACCAAGACCCCTCCAGTGCCTCCCCGCGGCAGCACACGGTAACTGGTAGTCTTGCGACACCAGGCTGAACTGGTAGGGGATCTCGGAGCAGCAGTGGGCCCCAGAGGCAGGTAGCCAAGGCCCACCAGGTGCGGACACGTCCTGGCTACCGCCATCCACTGCCCCAGTGCCTCCTGGGTAAACCTCTGGTTTCATGGCTACGGGAGTAAACCCCTAACGAAAAATCAGTGGAGATGACCCGCGTTAGGCAGACACCAACGGACCGGTGCTCTGGCAGTCCTCTGCAACCCCGCCTGGCCGAAGGTCGTCTTGAGCTTCTCATGCCACTGGAAGTGGTCAGTTGGGGCCATAGACAGAAAGTGAGGATACGGACTGCGCACCCCTATCATCACTCTAACCAATTCATTGCGCAGGCATTTGCCCCCCAACCCCCACTCCCCCCTCACCCCCCTCCCAACCCCTGTAAAAGTCCTGCGGCGATGGGGAAGGGCAGTAGGTACAGGTCAAGGATGTGACTGGCAGTATCTAGCCCAACCCTGCACGTAGGCGGCGTGAGAAAGATGGTCGCTGAGGCATGGGATGAACAGCGTGCCTCCCCGGCAGCTCCCCACGCGACTGAGCAGTTCCATCCTGCTCACCCTGAAATGGGAAAGGCCTAGAAAAGGTGGCCTAAAAATGATCTGTTCCTCCAGCCCGGGCAGAGTACCGCAACTGCCGGGCCATCCCTCAACGCGGTCGAAAATATTTAAGAAAGAAAATTATCCCCTTCACGATCGCGACTTGGAATGTCCGCACCCTCCTAGATGCACGTGTGCTCTCCTGCCGCCCACAGCGCAGGACGGCGCTGGTTGCACATGAACTCAACCGCTACGGCATCGACATCGCAGCCCTGAGTGAAACCCGGTTTCATGGAGAGGACTCACTAACAGAGGTGGGAGAAGGCTACACCTTCTTCTGGAAGGGACTACCAGAAGGATCCCGCCGCCTCCATGGAGTGGGTTTTGCTATCAGGACCAGCCTGCTGCACACAATCCCTGAAACCCCAGTTGGTATCAGTGAAAGGCTGATGACATGGCGTATACCCCTCACCAAAAACCGCCATGCCACCCTCATCAGTGCTTATGCCCCAACCCTGGATGCAGACCTTGAGAGCAAAGAAACATTCTATGCCTCCCTAAACTCCGCCATAGGTAGAACACCTGCTGCTGACAAGCTTATTCTCCTTGGGGACTTCAACGCGAGAGTAGGCTCTGACAGCGAGCTATGGAAGGGAGTCCTCGGTCAGCACGGTGTTGGCCAGATCAATGACAATGGCCTCCGCCTTCTCTCTCTCTGCTCTGAACATCAGCTGGTCATCACAAACACCTTGTTCCAACTAAAGGACAAACTCAAGACCTCCTGGCAGCACCCTCGCTCTAAACATTGGCACCTACTGGACTATATCATCGTCCGCAGTGTGGACAGAAAGGAGGTGCTAATCTCTAGGGCTATGCGTGGAGCTGACTGCTGGACTGACCACCGACTGATCAGAGCCAAACTACAGATGGATATCCGTCCCCAGCTTAAAAAAACCCCAGCAAAGAAAAGGTTCAACTGTGACGCACTAAAATCCAACTATTGTGTAGAGCAGTTGAGGGCCCAGCTTGCAACAAACCTCTCCACAATCCCTGATACCCCATCAGACCCCAACATCAACAACACCTGGAGTTCCCTACGTACTGCCATTTATCAGGCAGCAGAAACATCGATGGGATTCACTAGGCGTAAACACCAGGACTGGTTTGACAACACTTCACCGGATATCCACAACCTCCTCCACTCAAAATACAAAGCGCATGCTGCTCTCCTAGCTAACCCACAATCCCCTACTGCAAAGACTCACTACATCTCCATCAGAGCTGAAGTACAGCGCACCCTCAGAGTCATGGAAAATGACTGGTGGACCAGGAAAGCCAGCGAGATACAACTTTACGCTGACACAAATAACACCCATGGATTCTATGATGCCATCAAGTCCATATATGGTCCCCAGAGGAAAAGCACAACACCAGTACGATCGGCTGATGGACTCACCCTACACAAGGACACCCAACAGATCCTGGACAGATGGGCTGAGCATTTCGATACTCTCCTCAACTCCCAGAACCCTTCCAACCCATCCATACTTGCAGATTTCCCAAACGTCCCCCTTGTTCACCATCTGGATTCCCCGCCCAGTTTCACTGAGGTTCACAAAGCCATGAAAAGCCTCAAAAACAACAAGAGTCCTGGCCCTGATGGAATCCCTGCGGAAGTGTTTAAGCATGGTGGCTACCTCCTCACCCGTCGGCTTCACCAGCTAATAAATAACATCTGGTCCTCGGAAACCATCCCCCAGGAGTGGAAGGATGCAGAGATCATCACCATCTACAAGAGAAAGGGCGACAAAGCTGACTGTGGCAACAGCAGGGGAATCTCCCTTCTCTCTGTTGCTGGCAAAGTGCTAGCCAGAGTCATGCTCTTTCGATTGGTCTCTCACATTTCCGAGGACATCCTACCAGAATCACAGTGTGGGTTTAGGAGAGACCGCAGTACTACGGACATGATCTTTGTAATTAGGCAAGTACAGGAAAAATGCCGGGAACACCACAAGGATCTGTACGTAGCCTTCATCGACTTGTCCAAGGCGTTTGACACCGTCAACAGGAAACTCCTCTGGGAATTACTGGGAAAGTTGGGGGTTCCACCAAAGTTCCTCAACATTCTTCAAAATCTCCATGATGAAATGCAAGCCTGTGTTTGCATCGGAGGCCAGAAATCCCCCCTTTTTAATGTGAAAGTAGGGGTCAGGCAGGGCTGTGTCCTAGCCCCTGTCCTGTTCAACATGTTCCTGTCCGCAGTCACCCTCCTCTCACACAAAGCCCTGGAAACCACAGACGGTGTCCACATCCAGTTCCGGCTGGATGGAAACCTATTTAATATCCGGCGCCTGCAGGCCTTCACCAAAATCACCACGCGACAAATCCTGGAGCTCCAGTACGCTGATGACTGCGCACTCCTCGCTCACACACCAGATGCTCTGCAGCGGGCACTTGATGTGGTAACCAACATATACAGTGCCCTTGGACTCAAAGTCAACACATCCAAAACTCAGATAATCGTGCAGCAAACATCCCATCAACCGGAAGTGCCTATCTTCACTGTTGACGGCCAAAAGCTCACAATTGTCCCGCACTTCACCTACCTTGGAAGCGTCCTCTCACCCACCTGCAACATCGACAGTGACATCCAGGTCCGCATAGCCCTAGCCTCCTCTGCCTTTGGTAGGCTTAAAAACAGAGTCTTCCTAAATAGAAACCTGACAGTTTCTACAAAAGCAGCTGTATACAAGGCAGTCTGTCTGTCCACACTGCTGTACAGCTCAGAAGCCTGGACACCATATCAAAGGCACATCAGAACACTCGAGGCATTCCACATCCGCTGCCTGCAAAGGATCCTGGGTGTGTCCTGGGAGGACAGAGTCCCTCATGTGGACATCTTCGACCGCACCCACACACCAAGCATCGAAGTGCTCCTTGCCCAAAGACACCTGCGCTGGGTCGGCCATGTAGTCCGCATGCCCACCCAGCGACTCCCCCGCCAGATCCTCTATGGCCAACTTCAGGAAGGTCGTAGGTCTGCTGGGGGACAGCGAAAACGGTACAAGGACCACCTCAAAACCCTCCTGAAGCGCTGTGACATCCAGCCAGCATCCCTGGAAAGCCTGGCTGCCGACCGTCCCACATGGCGCTCAGCCAGCCACCAGGGTGTAGCACACCTCCAGGAGCAGACCACTGAGAGGAGAATACAGCGGCGTGCACAGAGACACCAGCGCGCTGCAGGGGCCCCCCTCTCATGTACAGACTACATCTGCCCCACATGTGGCAAACCATGCGGGTCGCGCATCGGCCTCTATAGTCACATGAAATGGCACCAACGAAACCCCCCATAATAACCCAGCTCAAGTGGAGCAACGTCATCATCGAATACGATGGACAGCCATAAGCAAAAGTAAGCTGTCTGTCCACTATACCAAGGTAACGTCAGTCAGTCAGTCAGTCAGTCAGTCAGTCAGTCAGTTCCTCCTTCAACAGTTCTCCTTGACTGGGTTCTGTGTCCTGCTGCTTTTTGACTGACTCCTTGATCAGGTGATTAGGTTCACCTGGGGAAAGTGGGCGGTGCCTGGTGGCTGCTGACTGCATCCCATTGGCTTTAATACAGTTGAAGGGATACTCTCCCCTATAACTATAACTAGAACTATTTAACTATATCACTATAGGCCTATAACTATAACTATAACTAGAACTATTTAACTATATCACTATAGGCCTAGAACTATAACTAGAACTAGTTAACTATATCACTATAGGCCTATAACTATAACTAGAGCTAGAACTAGAACTAGTTAACTATATCACTATAGGCCTATAACTATAACTATAACTAGTTAACTATATAACTAGAACTAGAACTAGAACTATTTAACTATATCACTATAGGCCTATAACTAGAACTAGAACTAGAACTAGTTAACTATATAACTATAGGCCTATAACTAGAACTAGAACTAGAACTAGTTAACTATATAACTATATCACTATAGGCCTATAACTAGAACTAGAACTAGTTAACTATATAACTAGAACTAGAACTAGAACTAGAACTAGAACTAGAACTAGTTAACTATATAACTAGAACTAGAACTAGTTAACTATATAACTAGAACTAGAACTAGTTAACTATATAACTAGAACTAGAACTAGTTAACTATATAACTATATAACTATAACTAGAACTAGAAATAGAACTAGTTAACTATATAACTAGAACTAGAACTAGTTAACTATATAACTATATAACTATAACTAGAACTAGAAATAGAACTAGTTAACTATATAACTAGAACTAGAACTAGTTAACTATATAACTAGAACTAGTTAACTATATAACTATATAACTATAACTAGAACTAGAACTAGTTAACTATATAACTAGAACTATATAACTAGAACTAGAACTAGTTAACTATATAACTAGAACTAGAACTAGTTAACTATATAACTAGAACTAGTTAACTATATAACTATAACTAGAACTAGAACTAGTTAACTATATAACTAGAACTAGAACTAGAACTAGTTAACTATATAACTAGAACTATAACTAGAACTAGTTAACTATATAACTAGAACTAGAACTAGTTAACTATATAACTAGAACTAGAACTAGAACTAGTTAACTATAGAAATAGAACTAGTTAACTATATAACTATATAACTATAACTAGAACTAGAACTAGAACTAGTTAACTATATAACTAGAACTAGTTAACTATATAACTAGAACTAGAACTAGAACTAGAACTAGTTAACTATATAACTAGAACTATATAACTAGAACTAGAACTAGTTAACTATATAACTAGAACTAGAACTAGTTAACTATATAACTAGAACTAGTTAACTATATAACTAGAACTAGAACTAGTTAACTATATAACTAGAACTATATAACTAGAACTAGAACTAGAACAAGTTAACTATATAACTATAGGCCTATAACTATAACTATAACTAGTTAACTATATAACTATATCACTATAGGCCTATAACTATAACTATAACTAGAACTAGTTAACTATATCACTATAGGCCTATAACTAGAACTAGAACTAGTTAACTATATCACTATAGGCCTATAACTATAACTATAACTATAACTATAACTAGAACTAGTTAACTACATAACTAGAACTAGAACTAGTTAACTATATAACTATAACTATAACTAGAACTAGAACTAGTTAACTATATAACTAGAACTAGAACTACAACCTAGGTGTATTCAACATTTCAACTTCTTTTAATGCTAATGAGAACTTTCCAAACTATTTAAAATCCTCATACTCAGCTATCCAGTTTAAGCTTTTTCAGCATTCACTAGTATTTCAGCAGGAAATGCATTTCTCTGCAGTATGACTGTTATAAGCATTTCTTGTTGCTAATTTATTGCTGTTATGATTGTTTTCATACTGGGGAAACAATAACCTCATGAAGAAAACAAACCTTTCTGATGTTGTTATATAGTATAAGCCGGACAGCTGCAGTGTTGCTGTGTGTTATCTGAGCCGGACAGCTGCAGTGTTGCTGTGTGTTATCTGAGGGATCATCATGTGATGACGTGGATGAACCACTAGGGGGCGTTTCAGCTCCAGCAGCTGGTTTTATTCTGCTCAGCTGTAACTACAGAACCAGTTTCATAATACATTATTATTACATATTTACTGACAGTGATCAGGAGATTATAACAGTACAAACATGATTCATATTGTCAGTGTGAAGTTGTTGCTTCTTGTGCTTATTCTGATGACAGTCTGTGGGAAACTGATTTGATGAAAAAACACGTTTTCAGACTTTAATATTTTACTAAGAGAAGTTTAAAGTTTTGATGGTTCTGTTTGAGGTTTAGAGGTTATTGTTATTCAGAGTTTTACAAACACAGCAAAACGTTTCAGAGTTTGTGTCAAAGTAAGATCAAACAAACACCATATTGAACCAGTAGGGGGCGTCTGAGCTTCTCTCTGCTACTGTACAACATGTTATAGGTTAGTGATAGGCAAGGCAACGCAAGTTTATTTATATAACACAATTCAGACACAAGGCCATTCAAAGTGCTTTACAGCGGCAAGATTAAAATACACAATACACATTAGAAAAGCGAATGCATAGAAATAGAAAATTTAAATAAAATAGTGCTGCAGCCAGTAAGTTAATAAACATTGTGTGTGTCCAGAGCTCTGCCCCTGGTAACTGATGACGCTGCAGCAGCTGCTGCTCTGATTGGCTGCTGAAGCCTGTAACTTTATAAACATGGTAAACATTATATTCTGTGTCTATAAATTATTCCAGCAAATAGTACTAAATAGCTTACATAGGAAACAGTTGATTTAGCCTTAGTTTTCTCCTCAAACTGCACCAGATTGATGAATTTTACTTTAACATTTAAAAAAAAATCTTCCGGGGAGCATTCCCCCGGAACCCCTAGAAGGTCCAGGGTCCACGACACAGTCTCCCAAATTCCTGTGAGAAACACTGTGTGTATGCATGGTTATTAAGAGTCATTAGACCAGGGGTTGTGTTCAAGTACGCGTAATGATTTGGTCATTCATCAATAGAAACATTGTGTTGTTATCTGGCTCAGAGAGGGACCAGTCACTCATACGTTTTGGACTATAGACAAACATAGCTTTTACATGTTTGTATTGTAAGACCGCCTCTCAGAGGGCCCATCAGGACTTCCTGTATAGGGGCCCAGAATGTGGAGCAACGCCCCTGCCTCCGCATATCGTATAAATAATCATGGTGGGCTGCCATGGCCAAAAATGCCAGGGCCGATTTTTTGTCCCAGTCCAGCCCTGAACATGGTAAACATTATATAATAAGTATATTTGTTATAAACGATCAATTCTCTCTGATCAGGAACATTGATAATAACATGGATTATTAGAAGCAGCGTTGAGATCATTAGAACTGTAATAACAGTTCCATGCAGAATGCAGACGGATGAGTCAGGGGAAGAGGAGGAGAGAGAGAGAGAGAGGGGGGAAGAGGAGGAGAGAGAGAGAGAGAGAGGGGAAGAGGAGGAGAGAGAGAGAGAGACAGGGGAAGAGGAGGAGAGAGAGAGAGAGAGACAGAGAGGGGAAGAGGAGGAGAGAGAGAGAGAGACAGACAGGGGAAGAGGAGGAGAGAGAGAGAGACAGGGGAAGAGGAGGAGAGAGAGAGAGAGAGAGAGAGTAATAACAGTTCCATGCAGAATGCAGACGGATGAGGTCATTCTCTTGATTTGGAAAAAACTCAACTGTTAAAAACCAGAGTGAATGACTCATAACACAAACTGTTCTGAGAATAGACTGACTTATTCATTTGGAGATTGTTCAGGTAATTATTGTCCCTTTGTCATCCAGTGTTAATACACAGTCCAGGTGTTACAGCCATCCTTAAGTTAAATTAGTGTATTAATTGTTGACTGTTTATTTGGGTAATTGAGTGATTAGATGGCAGGGGGCGTGGTTTGTGCCACCTGCAAATTCACAGGAGAATGGTAGCCTGGCAGTGCAGCCAAGTCACAACGTGGAGTAGGAACTGTGGTTATATATCATTTTGACCACTCGAAGTTAAACGTTTGTTTACCAGCAATTTAAGCTTTTCGTATAGTCTAGAATTGATTTGTTATTTTCCTTTTTTGCTCATTTTTGGAAGCCTTTTTGTTCGACTATAAATACTTTTTGATGGAAGAAATCAAAGTTTCTGAGTGCGCATATCAAACCACCACAGTTAATGCCCCGGAGGCATCAGAGAATAGGATGCCGTGACAACAGGCTTTACACCATAAGAGAAGTGAAAGTTAAGAGTCCGGACTTTCCAGAGCGCTGCGTTCAAACCACAAACTGCTGAACAGAGCCACTGGACTCGTTCTGCTGGTTCTCTTCTGTGATTGAAGTTAAACTTTAATTGTGGTTTAAATCAGAACGTCACCTGATTACATTCCTTTAGATGCTCCAACATGTCAACAGCTTCATCTCTGTCTGTGAGAAACGTCTTTATATTTACTTAGAACTCGTAATGTGATGTCAGTCAAACTTTCTACAAACTGACAAAGTTTTTTTTTATTGTTGATTTTTTCACTGCAACATTTTCATCTTGCATTTCAACACCCAACTCCCATCCTTTCCCCCAGCTACACACACACACACACACACACACACACACACACACACACACACACACACACACACACAAAGGGCGATGTTTTAGTGGGAACATTCTAAGTCGTTGGAATGTCGGTGACAGGAGTGAGTGTCTATAACCCCAATTTTTTTTGCAAAAACATAATATTTTCTTGTGACTTTTTCCTAATTATTTTGCAACTTTTGCAACTTTGTTTATAACTTTCTTCCCCGTTTAGTTATTTAAGAACATAGGTAAGAACATATAAATATAACTATAAACCACAAACTGCTGAACAGAGACACTGGACTCGTTCTGCTGCTTTACTTCTCTCTGTGTTTGAAGTTAAAATTCAATTGTGGTTTGAATCAGAACGTCACCTGATTACATTCCTTTAGATGCTCCAACATGTCAACAGCTTCATCTCTGTCTGTGAGAAACGTCTTTATATTCACTTAGAACTCATAATATGATGTCAGTTAAACTTTCTACAAACTGACAAAGTTTTTTTTTTATTATTGATTTTTTCACTGCAACACTTTCATCTTACAATTAAACACCAAACTCCCATCCTTTCCCCCAGCTACACACACACACACACACACACACACACACACACACACACACACACACACACACACACACACAGACACACACACACACACACACACACACACACACACACACACACACACACACACACACACACAGACACACACACACACACACACACACACACAGACACACACACACACACACACACACACACACACACACACACACACACACACACACACACACACAGACACACACACACACACACACACAGACACACACACACACACACACACACACACACACACACACACACACACACACACACAAACACACAGAGGGCGATTTTTTAGTGGGAACATTTTAAGTCGTTGGAATGTCGGTGACAGGAGTGAGTGTCTATAACCCCAAAAATGTCGCAAAAACATAATATTTTCTTGTGACTTCTTCCCAACTTCTTTTGCAACTTTGTTCATAACTTTTTTCCCCGTGTAGTTATTTAGGAACATATAAATATAACTCTAAACCACAAACTGCTGAACAGAGCCACTGGACTCGTTCTGCTGGTTTTATTCTGTGTTTGAGGTTAACCCTCCTGTTATGTTCCGGGTCAAATTGACCCGTTTCAAATTTTGAAGATCTAGAAAAAATAGTTAAAAGTATTTTTTCAGTATGAAACTTCTTCTGCTTGCCTTAATTAGGGTAATCAACATATACTATGAAAATATTTCATCTCACACATTTGCAACCACCCCCTGCATGTTTATATCACATAGATACTGTTCGGGTCAATTTGACCCGGCAGTAAAACTGGAGGTAAAAGGGTGTCAGAAATGTAAGACTATTTCTTTCTTTACAACTGTGAGACATATTTCACCCAAATCTCACACACGCACACACATACACATGCCCACGCACGCACACACACACACACACACACACACACACACACACACACACACACACACACACACACACACACACACACACACACACACACAGTTGCAAGTGTTATGACTTTTTGACGGGAACCATTTATGTTCCCTTGGGAAAACTCCACCCACATTCAGTGGACACTCAACAGGGGAGGGGCAAAACATATAAAATATTCTCTGCATGGGAGTCCTACCAACATTCCACTCTGTCAGGCAGACCTTTACAACATGAGCAGCAGAAGCAAAAGGATGACAGTCCAGGAGGCTCTGGAAGTCATCATTGATCATGACAGTGAAATAGAGGAGGATGTATCTTGAGCTAAATTCTGATTCTAATGATTCTGAATTTGAACCAGATGAGGGAATTGCTATTCCTATTCCTCCAAGCAAGATATTCATGTCAACAAATGGTGAAATTCATCCACAAATATGCGTCTGCAGAAAACATACAGGTGAAACTCATATAATTAGAATATCATTGAAAATGAATTGGAATTGAGGCAAGAAGTCATGCAAAATGGACCCAAACCAAGTACTGAGTACACATCCATGATTATACTTTATAGAGGGCTGATATTTCTGTATTAAAAATCCCTTTTTTTATTGATTTCATGTAATATTCAAATTTTCTGAGATTTTAAATTTGGGGTTTTCATAAGCTGTGTAAACCATAATAATCTAAATTATAACAAATAAAGGCTTTGAATATCTCACCTTTCATGTAATGGGTCTATTTACTATATTACTTTCACCTTTTGAGTCAAATTACTGAAATAAATGAACTTTTGCACGATATTTAAATTTTTGGAGTTTCACCTTAAGACAGTGCCAGGGCCCACTAGGATGGCACTGACTCGTGTGACTGACATCAATTCAGCTTTTGAGCTGGTCATGCCAGATTCAATACAGAAAATCATTCTGAAAATGACTAATCTAGAAGGGAGGTGTGTTTTTGGGGAGAAGTGGAAGGAGCTGGACAAAAGACATTTAGATGCGTATATGGGGCTCCTCATCCTGGCTGGGGTCGAAGGATGAATCGACAGCCAGTCTGTGGGATGCAGAGGCAGGCAGGGCTATATGTCAAGCCACAATGTCTCTGGAGACTTTTCACATTTTCTCCAGTGTTTCAAAAGTAATAAAGTGGTGAAACATTACAAAAAAAGTTTGAACATGTATTTTTTTAATGAAAAACGAGTGAATTATCCTTATTGAACCATTACCTGTTAGAGGTATGGAACACCACATTGCACTAAATATTGATAGAATAGTTAGTAATGGAGTTGGTAATGACATGTGCACACTGCTTGTTAGGATTCTTTTTGGTTTAGGACATCTTTTGGAGATTTAAACATGCACCGGGTCAAATTGACCCGGAACACCATTGCTGTTCCTGACAAATGAACATAACAGGAGGGTTAAACTTTGATTGTGGTTTAAATCAGAATGTCACCTGATTACATTCCTTTAGACGCTCCAACATGTCAACAGCTTCATCTCTGTCTGTGAGATACGTCTTTATATTTACCTAAATTATAAACACATCCCTTACACACAGGGACTGTTACAGCCATCCTATTCTTTAAGTTGAATAAGTGTATTAATTGTTGATCAAATTATTTGACTTATTAGATGGCAGGGGGCGTGTTTTGGGCCGGCTGCGAATTCAGCGGAGAATGTCAGCGGGGGTCAGTACGTCACAACCAGGTGCAGACACTGTGGAAACACATCACTTTGAGCACTCTCATTTAAATGTTTGTTTTCCAGCACCTTAAACTTATCGTTAAATTAAAGGTCACATATTATGCTAAATGCACTTTTTTAAATGTGTTCTAACATATCCATGGGTCCATGGTGTGCCTAGAGACTGCCAAAATATTTTAAAAAATAACAATCTCTCCTTTTCTCACTCTCCCCCTTTCTGAAACCCCCACCCCTCCCCCCAATATACTCCAGTCAGAATTCTCCCAGTTTCTGACCTCAAAAACTGGAAAGCCAGAAGCTTCCACTGTGCAGCCCACACCCCTATTTCTTATTGGTCCACGGCCCTGACAGACAGAGAGCGAGGCGTATCTGGCTTCGCTTCCGGACAAGGGGCGGGGGGAGCTCTAAGATTGTATATTTACGAGGGGAGCTGCAGCTCTTTTTAAAAAATAGGCCATTGTGAGATTAGCTGAACATCAGCATAGTACAATAAATTATCTGAAAGTTTTTTTCAGCAAACAATTAAAGAAAAACGTATTAGGGACCACTAAGATCATATAATATGATGTATAATAGAACGTATTAGGGACCACTAAGATCATACAATATGGTGTATAATAGAACGTATTAGGGACCACTAAGACCATATAATATGGTGTATAATAGAACGTATTAGGGACCACTAAGACCACATGGTGTATAATAGAACGTATTAGGGACCACTAAGACCACATGGTGTATAATAGAACGTATTAGGGACCACTAAGACCATATAATATGGTGTATAATAGAACCGAAAAGTGTATAATATGGGAGCTTTAAGAGTTTATTTGTTAGTGCGTATGTCAAACACCAGAGTTAATGCCCCGAAGGCATCGCTTCACCTTGGATGCCGTGACAGGTGCAATATATCAACACTAGCCTCAGGCAGGTGAAAGGGAGGAGGCGGGGACAGACTGGAAACACTATTCACTTGTTTTACTGGTTTTTGAACTTTGATGTTTATTATAGACTTTGACTGTGAAGTTATTAAAGTGTGACGGCGTCCTCAGATCACACACACTCCAGGACTGAGCAGGATGGAATGAGCAGCGTCTTCTCTCTGTGTTTCCTCCACATGAAGGTGGAAAGTGTCTGTAAGTCGACCTGAAGTCAGCTCAGCAGGTGAGAATCCTCCCACAGAAACCTGTTGATATATATAATGTCTGATCATCAGGGTCACTCTGATCACATTGTGCTGTGTCACTGTTTAACTGGACAGTAGAAAGGTTTCTTGATGCTGATTGGCTGTTTATTAAAGGCCCTGGCAACCCAAATTCACTAAATCTGTGTAACTGTGTTTTTTTGGGGGTAAACTGAATGCTTATGTGTATATGAAAGGAGTTAGGAATATCTCTGTCAACCTGTGCAAAAATACTGTCATGTCAGTTTGACGACTATTAGAACATTCCTGATTTGCTTTAGATCTTGTTTTCACACGTCACATGATTGATCTCCGTTCTAAAATACAAATCTATAAAATCTATATGTTGCCGCGCTAACAACATTGTCTCTGTATCTGAGCCAATTCGGCCAATTCCTGTATGTGATGCATTTAGCAATTGGCTACCTTACAATCTATCAACTATCATTTGAATATTATACGATCCACAACTATCTACTCATTCTCTCTCTCTCTCTCTCTCTCTCGCTCTCTCTCTCTCTCTCTCTCTCTCTCTCTCTCTCTCTCTCTCTCTCTATCTCTCTCTCTCTCTATCTCGCTATGTCTGTCCAGTGTTGCCAACTTAGCGATTTTGTCACTATATTTAGCGACTATTCTAACCGCTTAAACAACTTCTTTTTTTTTCAAATAGCTACCTAGCAAGAATAGCTGTTTTTTAGACTACATATTATAATATTTATGAAAATCTATTTTAAAGTTTGTTTGTAATTTGAGCATCAAATAACAATCAAACTGCTGCTGATTCCACTCATTGAACGTCATCAGTGAAACACGCAGGGCGTTTCTGAACTGGTCCCACACCTTGAATCATTCTGGCAGAGGATTTTATTGTGGAAACTTTTTTGAAAGGCTTGTGATTTATTGGTTGTGAAACAAGTATAAAGAAATGATGAGTCAGATTTAAATGTAGGACCTTTAAGGGCCATTTAATGACTAAATGTTCCATTAAATCTTATAATAACCACATGGTCAGTTCACCTTCAATAAAATAATGTGTAGTCAACACAAAACCCATTATTTTCAATAAGTACGCTGACTTGGCCATATAAAACAACTTAGAGTCAAACCAGGTTTCTGTCAGCCCTGAATGTTTGTGTCTATTATTGACAGTGAACTCATGTGTCCTGTGATGTAAAGCTTGTTGTAATGAATGAACATGTTGTTGTGTCTGTGTGAAGGTGTGGGCTCTGCTATGGATCAGAGTGAGGACAGAGAGGAGGGAGGGGAACATGGCGGCCAGACCAAAGCTCAGAGGTGACATGAGGATCTCTACCTGTCCATGACTCAAATCACTGCACCGTCATTATTCACTCTCAAAGCTGTGTGTGTGTGTGTGTGTGTGTGTGTGTGTGTGTGTGTGTGTGTGTGTGTGTGTGTGTGTGTGTGTGTGTGTGTGTGTGTGTGTGTGTGTGTGTGTGTGTGTATGTGTGTGTGTGTGTGTGTGTGTGTGTGTGTGTGTTGTGTTCATAACTCATGTATGCACCAGGTTCCTTCACAATCCTGGATCTGGACGCAGCTGTTTGTCCTTGAACAGTAACCGTTCGTATCGTCTCAATGATTTTCATCGACAACCGTCTGCGACAGGAAGGTAAAGTCACTTAACTGTCCTTGTTTACAGACTAGAATGAACGTTTAGTACCTTGACATGTTTCCTGCTAAACTGCAGTTAATAAAAAGTGTCTGTAGATCTGAATATATATACTGTACATACACACAATATTAAGTTCCATAACAGGAACATGGCGGCCAGACCAAAGCTCAGAGGTGACATGAGGATCTCTAACTCAAATCACTGCACCATCATCATTTACACTCAAAGCTGTGTGTGTGTGTGTGTGTGTGTGTGTGTGTGTGTGTGTGTGTGTGTGTGTGTGTGTGTATTGAGAGATGTATGAGGGGTGAGCGAAATGTAATTTAATTTGCCGAGTGTGTAACATACATTGCATGTGTGTCAATTGACAAGCTTTTGTAAAACGGTTACAAGTAATCAGTAATCAGTTTATATCAATGAATACAAAGAAGCAGTCCCTTCTGACAGCCTGCAAAATGCACTGCGGTTGCTATGCAACGTTCTGTAGCATCCCTCAGAGAAAAGGCTACGAGAGCTGCGATCGCTAGCAATGTATTGAGGAAGTTCACAGGCTAGCAGTGGCGGCTGGTGAATTTTCTTTTAGGTGGGGCTGAAATTTTATTAACCAAAACCAGGTCTGGGGGGATCCTCCCCCAGAAGATTTTTTTGTGATTTTCACATACAAATGAAGCATTCTGACAAAATAATAAAGACAAAATAAAACATTTCCTTACAAAGACAAATGGGGCTGGGGAACTGGGTTTTAACTTTATTTATTTGCCTTGTAGAATTCAGCAAGATTAAAAGTGCAAATACATCAATAACAATTGAGAATTATACACAAGTTAACATTGTCTCTCTCTCTGGCGTTAATCGGTATCACACCCAGAAGTACAAGCCTTCAAAGACTGAAGAAGAGATAATAAAAGTTGAAATTTAAATCATCAGCAAGTGCTGGGAAACAAGTGATTATGATCACTGATAGAATGAATACATAAACACACATTGTGACCATATGTCTTGTGTGCGTCACACCACCATAGGTTTACAGAGAACTATACAATATGCACACTAAAGGCATGATGCCACCATAGGTTTACAGAGAACTATACAATATGCACACTAAAGGCATAATGCAAACATAGGCAATAGGTGAGGTTCTTGTGTGTTATGAACGTGACAATCGCATAAACAACGTGATAATGGTAAGTCTAGCAGTAATCATACATGCTCAAAGTTTAAAAAAGCACTGCATACTATTTAGAGTTGCACTACTCGTAGACTGTAGAAGAGGTGGGGAAAGCTGCTACTACAACTGCTAATAGGGATGCTAATGGACCACGAGCAGAGAGGTGTGTGTCTCCTGCTCTGACCGCAGCTGGGAGGGGCTGCTGCGCGAGGACCGGGCCGCCTGTCAGTGCTCTGTGACGGGGAGGGGCCGGGGAGTCTCCCGCTGCTCGTTGTGAACAGTTAAAAGTGATACTTGCCTTGGTGAAAAAGTCCCCAATAACACTAGAATAAAAGCTAGAGTTGTCGCTTGTCGCTGTTTTGAAAAGAATAGTCACCAGGGGGGTTGAAAAGTCGCTAAATATAGCGACAACATCGCTAAGTTGGCAACACTGCACGCGACTCCGCGAGCAACCGAGTAGATCCGAACGTTGTTGTTATTGTTGCCAGGTAACCAGTTACTGGGCGCCAATGCCTAGCGCCCCAAACCCTCCGTTAAAACTGAATGGCAAAAGAAATTGATAGGGCCACTCTGAGTGAACGAGGGCTTGGGGCGCCCTGAACTGGCGCCCGTAGAAGCTAAATGATTCAGTTTAGAGCTTGAATTTCGCCATGAAATGAATACAGTGCCAGAATATAAATTCAGTGTGCATTCTCAAGTAAAATTAAATAGTTTTGTTGCCTCAAATTAATAAAAAAAAAATTATTTTAATATTTTTAATTTTTTGGGTTGGAGGAGGGGGGCGGCGCCCCAGCGCCCTCTATGGGCCAGCCGCGCCTGCAGGCTAGCTTACTGTTAGCTTAGCCACTGACAAAACAACAAGCATTTAACCTCACCGTGTGTCTGATCTGTCATTAGTTTCATCAACGTGCCTTTGTTGCTGTCCTGAGCCTCGCTCACTACCGCGACACACAAGCACAGAGACCAGTTTCTCCTCCGTGTCTATCAGTGGCATGCTGTCAACATGTTAAAACGCTGTTTGAGATGGTTGGGAAGCCCATTGCTACACATTGTCTGTACGTCAGCTTCTTTTCACGTTGGGTTGAGTTTAGAGTTGTCCTGCTCATCTTTAGTCGCTCTGCGGGCCGCTTGTTTTGGTCTTTTTTCCGGGATAGCCGCGGCCGCAGCTCCTCCATAGTGAAGCCTCACCGGAGACCAGAGTTTATGACGGGACACCAAACTGACTGAAGTTTGTTCCTGTTTCCATCGGAGAGGGTTTTTAAATCCTCCCGACCCTCCACAGCCAAAGACTGAGCCTCCATTTAGCGTATCCATTTGTCTACAAACTACCAGCGTTACTTCGAAGTGATATAGAACTCGTTACTCTGCAAACTCTCTGCAAATGTTCTCGCTGGTGGCGCTGGTAATGGCGACACGCAGCAGCAGTGAGTGAGAGTGCTGTTTTCGTCTGACAAACTATGGTTTTTATCTGGTTTTAAACCATTTTTAACGGTGGTTTCTAGCTGGTTTTAAGCTGTGGTTTTTAACTTGTCCTGTGTGTCCTGTTTTATCGTCCTACTAACCTTTTTGTGACTGATTTGCATTGGAACTGTGGCAACATGATGACTCACCTTAGTATGTTGGGCCTTTTTTTGCTGTGGACGCTGTCATGTTATGTTTCATGCGGACTTTCTGTGTACGAAGAGCCTCTCCAGTACAACTGGGAATTCCTCCTATTATTGCGAGGAACCAGCATGGGCACCGTGAATCCCAGTGCAGTTCTCCCCGCAGAGATCATCCGGCCGCCGGACCCTTTGGCAGGGAACCAGAGCCGGGCATCCAGGCCGACAGTGAGGAAAAGAGGGAGACGCGGCGGCGTGCGCCAGAGGCTCAGGAGGCAAGGACACCGGAGGATTCCCCTACCTACGGTCATCCTCGCCGATGTCCAGTCACTGCGCAACAAAGTTGACGAGCTTCAGGCTAACGTTAAGTTCCTCGCGGAATACAGCAGTGCATGTCTTCTTGCCTTCATGGAAACTTGGCTTAAGGAACATGACCTACAGTCCGATCTGGATATAAGTGGTTTTGGAGTTCCTTTCCGTATGGACAGAGACCCTGCAGTGACCGGTAAGTCACTTGGCGGAGGATTGTGTTTGTACGTCAATAAGGAATGGTGTACTACAGTAGTCATAAGAGAGTCCCTTTGTACGTCTGACATCGAACTGCTTTCCGTGTCCTTACGTCCGTTTTATCTCCCAAGAGAATTTCCACAGTTGTTTGTAACTCTTGTTTATATTCACCCGAAGGCTAATGTTGACAATGCTACACGAGCCATGACTGAATCGGTGCAGCGGCTTCAGAGCACTGCGCCGGACGCACCGGTCTTTGTCATGGGTGATTTTAATCATTGTAAACCGGGGAAGAATCTGGGTCATTTTTACCAGTATGTGACTTGTCCGACTCGTAATTCCAAGTGTCTGGATCTTTGTTTTGGAACAGTCAAGGGGGCTTATAAATCCCTTCGCAGAGCTCCACTTGGCATGTCCGACCACAATGTTGTTTACCTATAGTTCCGTCATACAAATCGGTCCTGAAGAGAAACAAGCCGGAACGAAGATTAGTTCCGGCCTGGACGGAGGAGTCCACTCAGTGTCTCCAAGACTGTTTCTCCTGCACTGATTGGGACGTATTCAAAGATACCTGTGTGGATTTAAATGAACTAACAGAATCTGTGTCTGCGTACATTTTGTTTTGTGAACAGATGATCATCCCCCGGAAATCAATTTCCATTTACTCTAACAATAAACCCTGGGTCTCCAAATCTGTCAAAAACATTATAAATAAGAGGAATATAAGCTTCCTTCAGGGGGATATGACACAGAACAGGGATCTGTCAAAACAGGTCAAAAAGGAACTCAAGCTCGCAAAGCTAACATACAAGGACAAAGTTGAGAAATTACTGAGTACTGGCAACTCATGCCCGGCATGGGAGGGTGTGAAAAATATGATGGGGATGCAGTCAAAAAGACATGACATTGCTTGGAATGGGTCAACCGACTTTGAACTGTCTAACGAACTCAATGTTTTTTATAACCGTTTTAATGTCCATGATTTTAGTGAGGAGGTGTCTGGTTTTAAAGATGTTGATGTTGATTTTAACACTGTACATAGCAGTGTGTCCATTGACGAGGCCATGGTTTTAAAACTTTTCTGTGGTGTTATGGAAAGGAAAAGTCCTGGTCCAGATGGCATCGGAGGTCGGCTGCTGAAAAACTGTGCTGGGCAGCTGGCAAATATTTTCTGCTTCATTTTTCAGTTGTCTTTACAGCTGCAGAAGGTTCCTCGTCTGTGGAAGGACTCAATCATTGTTCCAGTGCCAAAGAACAATACACCTAAGGCACTTAATGACTTTAGGCCAGTGGCACTTACCTGCCTAGCCATGAAACTGTTCGAGAAACTGGTGAAAAATGCACTTATGGACAATGTACAGGATAAGTTGGACCCTCTTCAGTTTGCCTTCAGGTCAGGCAGAGGTGTGGATGATGCGACAGGGATGCTTTTAAACATGGTTTTTAAACACCTCGAGGAGGCCAGGTCTCTTGTTCGTCTGCTCTTTATTGATTTCTCATCGGCTTTTAACTGCATCCAGCCCCATGTCTTAGCAAACAGATTGAAGAGTCTTTTTAACATTGATGCTGGCCTGCTCAGTTGGTTGATGGACTTTTTAACAGTCAGGTCACAACGGGTGAGGGTGAATGGCGTTCTTTCAGATGTTCTGTTCTCCTCCACCGGATCCCCCCAAGGCTGTGTCCTCTCACCTCTTTTATTTGTTTTATACACAAATGAATGTCGTAGCCAACATGACAGGCGCCACATTTTAAAATTTGCAGATGATTCTATTATTGTGTCCCTCCTCAGCAGTGACGACCCTGAGCACGGTCCTGTAGTGAGCGATTTTATGTATTGGTGTGAATCATCCTTTTTAAATATTAATGTGACAAAAACAAAGGAGATGTTGATTGATTTTAGGAAAGCCCCATCCCCCATCTCCCCTGTTTTAATGAACGATCAGCCTGTTGAAGTGGTGCAGCAATACAAATACCTTGGGACTGTGATAGATGAAAAATTAAGCTTTGAGCCCCATGTCGATGCTGTGTGCAAGAAAGCACATCAGCGTATGTACTTTTATCGGAAGCTCCGCAGTTTTAATGTTGACACCACTTTTATGAAAATGTTTTATTCTTGTTTCATTGAATCTATTCTTACTTTTTGTTTTGTCTGCTGGCACGGGTCACTTTCTGTAAAGCAGAAAAATCGGCTGCAGGCACTTGTTAAAGTGTGCAGCAAGATTGCTGGAACCCAATTGAGCAACCTCAATGACCTGTATAAGGACAGGTCACTGAGGAAGGCCCGCTCAATCATGGCTGACTCGACCCATCCCCTGTACCCTGAGTTTACCCTGCTGCCATCAGGGCGCAGATACAGGCTTCCACCTTGCCCAACTAACCGGTGGAAGAAATCATTTATGCCTGCTGCCATCAGTCTGGTCAATGACCACATGTAAATATGTGATCTGTTTGTGTTAGTTGTCTTATATGTTATATGTTTGCCTTCTTTCTCTACTGCTGGCTGTACAACAAATTGCCCCTCGGGGATAATAAAGATACCTTGAACCTTGAACCTTGAACCTTGAACTGATTGGAACGCAGTATGTATACGCCCATTATACAACAGTTAGGAATCAATCAGATCGCTGGATTTAAGCCACCCGTTTTATAATATATATATACAGTATATACAAATATACATATATATACTGTACATCCACACAATATTAAGTTCCATAACAGGAACATGGCGGCCAGACCAAAGCTCAGAGGTGACATGAGGATCTCTAACTGTCCATGACTCAAATCACTGCACCGTCATAATTCACTCTAAAAGCTGTGTGTTTGTGTGTGTGTGTGTGTGTGTGTGTGTGTGTGTGTGTGTGTGTGTGTGTGTGTGTGTGTATGTGTGTGTGTTGGTGTGTGTGTGTGTGTGTGTGTGTGTGTGTGTGTGTGTGTGTGTGTGTGTGTGTGTGTGTGTGTGTGTGTGTGTGTGTTGTGTTCATAACTCATGTATGCACCAGGTTCCTTCACAATCCTGGATCTGGACGCAGCTGTTTGTCCTTGAACAGTAACCGTTCGTATCGTCTCAATGATTTTCATCAACAACCGTCTGCGACAGGAAGGTAAAGTCACTTAACTGTTCTTGTTTACAGACTAGAATGAACGTTTAGTACCTTGACATGTTTCCTGCTAAACTGCTAAAGTGTCGTAGAACTAAATCCGCTTGTCTAGTTCAGATGAGAGTTGGCAATTAAATACCAGATGACACAATGTTCAAGTACAATAATTAAGATAGTTATTGCTTGCTTGAATTTGGCCGGACTCGGTCCGAGGCGCCTTTTCTTGCTTAATTTTTTTAATAAATCGCTGTCAGCTTCACATTATGGGAAAGTGTTGTTGTCGCCATTGTTAGGAAGATTAGTTGTGGTTTGACTGGGAGCCCCGAGCGAATATATTACATTTGACAGGACAAGAAGTGCGTGTTTTTATTTTGCTTCCTATGTTAACGGGACCATCAATACTATCCCCGTGTCAGTTTGGAGCTGAGCCGCGCCGAACTCACACCCAGCTGACACAAGGCTAAATCAGCTGTGTGTCAGCTTGAGCCTATTCCTCGCGAGCCGCACGTCCAGCAGCAAAAATACAGTACAATATATGTTTCACATCGTAGGATACAAGCCACATAACGTGGCATTGTCATAGGGCTACATAACCATATGAAACAACAATAATTTAATGTTTTCTTCTTTATTTACAATTCTAACCCTAAATTATATCAAACTGTACATTTATTTATTTATTTATTTATTTATTTATTTATGTATTTATTGTTCTTTCGGACAATTCCACACAATACACAATTTTCTCTTGCAAATATTCATACATCATACTTTGTGTTGTCCGAAGGGAGACGGAAGAAGCCAAAGGCTTATCAGGTCCCGCCCCCATAAATACATCAAGCAGTAAATAAACATACAGACAATATTACATTTCCATAACAGGAACATGGCGGCCAGACCAAAGCTCAGAGGTGACATGAGGATCTCTAACTGTCTATGACTCAAATCACTGCCCCGTCATTATTCACTATCAAAGCTGTGTGTGTGTGTGTGTGTGTGTGTGTGTGTGTGTGTGTGTGTATTATTCTACCAGGATCCATCAGAGACTACACACTCCTGGACCTGGACCCAGCTGTGTGTCCTATGAGAGTGACCATTGGTATCGGAGTGTCAGTGATGTTCATCGACAACCGTTTGCAACAGAAAGGTAAACTCACTTAAATATTCTTGTATACAGTGGTACAGTGTATCTGTTACATGAACACACACACCACAACAGTTCATCAGGGATAACATAGTGAGCCATAACAATCATACCCTGGTGCGATCTTAGTCTCCAGTACCGACTATCTCAGTTATAAACAACCTGACTTCATCTCTACCAAGACTAAGGTCAGAACATCTTGACAGTTAGATTACTTGTATGAAGATTGACAATTTATGGCAATATAAGATATACACAAATATACATACACACAATATTAATTTTCCATAACAGGAACATGGAGGTGACATGAGGATCTCTAACTGTCCATGACTCAAATCACTGCACCATCATCATTCACTCTCAAAGCAGTGTGTGTGTGTGTGTGTTGTGTTCATAACTCATGTATTATTCTACCAGGTTCCTTCAGAGACCACACACTCCTGGATCTGGACCCAGCTGTTTGTCCTTGAACAGTGACCAATGGTATCAGAGTTTAAGTGATTTTTAAAACAACCGTCTGAGGATCTAATCTATTAAAAAAAACAATCAAGAATTGTGAAACCACCAATATTCTCACATGTAAAAGCTGCTCAGTGTAACTACTGTGTTCTGGTGCAGTGCAGATTATTGACTGTTTCCTGTGTTTCTATCAGGAGGAAGCTGGAGACACCAGAGCCCAGCTGTTTGTCCATGAAGAGTGATGATTCTTTGGATAAACCTATAAACTTCCAAGATGGACGTCCGGCTGTTGATCAGAGGTAAGGATATGAAAATAACTGTGAGATCTCTAGTTTTTAAACCTCTATGGAAGAAATCTGAGCACTAATGTTGTTGTTCACCCTGCCTCACACTCACACAGTCAAACACATTCACAGTGAGAGCTGCCCAGTACAGCCTGTCTGATACACCCAGACACTGGCGCTTCTGGCTAAGCACGCATAAACATTCAGGTCCAGCGGTCGATCTGGCGAATAACAGAAAGAAAGTGCTACAGTTCAAGGATACTGGGGAAAAAATTACAACTAACTTCCACTGTTATTTAGCTTATTGTTCAATAAATACTACTGTTTTAGGTTAAACAGAATCGTGTTGCTGTCTAAAACAAAGAGACCAATATTCATGAACACATACTAGCCTAGTCTCCTATCACAAGGTCACTATGAGCCACATAACATATACAAAAACAGTGACGTTGGAACTATTTTCTTAGGGGAGGTGCTGTAAATGGGAACAGGTTCAATAATGTCCAACACAGAAGTAGGCCTACTGGTTATTATGAGCAATTGATAAGCACAACCTAACACTTTGATTAAAAATAGTGTGATAAGAATTAGGAAGAATCCTTATACAAAGGCCTATAGTTAAAATTAAACAAAATAATTAATGCATTTCAAGGGTGAAGGTCGTGATTAAAACTTGGATTGGGACACATTTTAATTGGGGTTGTGGGGGTGCCCCCCCCCCAGACATTTTTGAACATTCTACACTTCATTTCCTGCATTCTGGTGAATTTGTTTGCATCAAGTTTATGTAATAAACTATTAATTCACTTCCAGCTTGCTGAGGGTGAAGAGCTATTTACTGAGAGCTGCGGAGAACTCAGATTCACAGCATTAAAAATCTCTGAAAATCTCTGGAGATGTCCAAAAAAGGAAAAAACACTGATAAGGGAATGGAAGAAGACAAAGTTTTTGCGGAAGAAATGAAAAAACAGTTGGCAGACTTGAAGAAAGGAATGTTGGCAGATTTGAAGAGAGAAATACAAAGTGAGAGGGAGACGGAGCGAGCACTGCGGAAGGCTGAGCTGGCTGGGATTGTTGACGAATTGATTGGGCGTTTTGATGTAAAAATCAAAGAGAAAGTTGCTGCTGGTCTGAAGCCACTGATGATCGAATTGAAGGAACTTCAAGCCGTCAATGTGAAGAAAGATCAGCTCTTGAAAGAGCTTGGAGATAAAATTGATGAACAAGAACAACAAGCAAAAAACAGAGATGTGATACTGACTGGAATGGATATTAAACCAAGGTCGTATGCAGGTGCCGGGAATGGAGAAAAAGAGGGCGATACAGGGAATGTAACGGTGGAAAAACAAGTGGCAATGTTTCTGAGAAGCAAAGCCATTAATCTGGATCTAGAGAACGTGGAGTCCTGTTTTCTTCTCCCGAAGGGGAAATTCGCCAAAAAGCATGCTGTCATTCTGAAATTTGTGAGTAGAAAGCATAAGATAATACTGCTCAGTCAAGGCAAGAAGCTTAAAGGTGAACAAATTGGAATGAGTGAAAACTTAACCAAGAGAAAGGCTTATTTGGCCTATCAAGCGAGAGGGTTAAAAAAATGTGGACAGGTCCAACAAACCTGGACGAGAGATGGAAGAATCTTCATCAAAATGAATGGAGCTACACCCGAAGAAGCCAAAATTGTGCAAATCAAAACGGAGGAGGATTTGGATCAATTCCGGAGGGATGAGGATTAAAGAAGGCAAAAGCATGGACTTTTTGGATTAAAGAAGGCAATAGCATGGACTTTGAACTAAAGGGATTTTAACTGGTTTGTGTCAAAATACAAGGTTTGAAATCGTAAATACAATGTGCTCTGCTATTATTAATTATCAGCTGTGTGTTCAGAACACCCGATTCAAAAATGGAAGACTTTCTCTGACTGAAGAATTTGTAAATACACTGCATGTTTTGGGACTGTAGCCGAGGTCAGCAGACACACTGACTGTTTTGAATACTTTTGCAGATGTGTTTAGGCTACTAGAGAAGAAATGGACAAGGCCATATCTGCATTGTCACAGGCAGAGAGGAAATTAGAGACCTAAAATTATCTGTGTTTTAGAATGATTCTTCTTAAAAAAAAAAGAAAAAAAAAATGTTCTAACTGTAGTAGCTGTGTATCTGTGTATCTGAATCTTATGGCAGTGGGGGCGGGACCCGATAAGCCTTTGGCTTCTCCTGCTTCCCTTCGGACGATAACACAAAGTAATATGTATCAATATGCAATGAGAAAATTATGTATTATGTGTAATTGTCCGGAAGAATAATAAATAAATAAATAAATAATAAAATAAAGTAATTGACAACATTTAGGTTCCCAGTGACAACAATAGAATAGAATACAATGCAGTAATATCATGCATTCTGTACTGCTTTCAAATATTTATTCTCCTCTATTGTTGAAATTGGTTTAGACTGTAAAAAAAAGGAGTGATTATTCACGTCTATCATTTAGAATGTAGTGGCTGGTGGTATTTTACTAGCCTGCAATCTTAAAGGTCACATTTTATGCAAAACGCACTTTTTAAATGTGTTGGAACATAACTATTTATGCCAAAGTTTAAAAAAAAAATAAAAATCTCTCCTTTCCTCACCCTCCCTCTTTCTGAAAACCTCTCCAATATACTCCAGTCAGAATTCTCACCGACTGTAACGTCACAGTCGGCACAGCCACGTCCCCATATTTTCTTTATATGTCCATGCTTCCCCCCCCCCCACATTAGTAACCAGAAACTTTCATGGACATATAAAGAAATTTCCACCGTGCAGTACTCTATGATAATCCACTAATTTATCTTAATCACAGCAGTCTTAATAATGCTGCGTTTATAACGAGACAAAGCTTAGGGA
Organism: Hyperoplus immaculatus; assembly: GCA_949357725.1. NCBI lineage: Eukaryota > Metazoa > Chordata > Actinopteri > Uranoscopiformes > Ammodytidae > Hyperoplus > Hyperoplus immaculatus. The sequence goes on along the minus strand of OX442364.1, from coordinate 28,230,719 downwards.
CCTACTTGTGTAGTAATTCCATCGATGAAACTAAAAGGAATCTCCTCAATGGTTGTTTGCCTGTTATTTACCTAGTGTAGCATGTTATTCCGGTAGAAATCAAACTGTGAAGCTACTGTTTTCACTGGTTTTAATCATGTCAGGTCATGTCAAACTGTTATGTCAAAGTATGGCTTCGCTCCGGGTAAACACTGTGTTCGCAGTGACGCAGTGTCTCTCTAGTATTGCGAGAGCACGGCAGCGACGGTGGGAGGGGCCGGCAGAGAGGTGGGAGGGGCCGGCAGAGACGGTGGGAGGGGCCGGCAGATCGCAGGCTGCAGACACCAATATAGGTCATCCTGAGACCAGAGGAACATCAGGGTATAGAGGCATGCTACAATAAATGATCTGAACTGGTTTTTCAGCAAACATCTAAAAAAATAAGTGGTAACACTTTATAATAACTATCCGTTGTAACTTGTTAATAGATCATTAGTAAACTCTTAATTAATGATTATTAATGATTTGTTAAGTGTTTGTTAGCGGTTAATTAAGGATTTATAACAATGGTAGATAGTTAATAGCTTAATAATTGAATCAGTTCATCTGGGACGAGGCTGAAATAGGCTATAGACTATACACAGTGCATGGGCAACTGAGGGCAGCCCCATTTTCAAATATTTTTAAATAAACTCAATACACACTGTGCATGCCATGGACTTGAACGTGACGTGATCAGTTAATCTCGGATTACCTCCCAGATGAAACTGATTCAATTATTAAGATATTAACTATCTACCATTGTTATAAATCCTTAACAAACTGCTAACAAACACTTAACAAATCATTAATAATCATTAATTAAGAGTTTACTAATGATCTATTAACGAGTTACAACGGATAGTTATTATAAAGTGTTACCAAATAAGGATTAGGGACTACTTAGACCATATAAAACTGACAGCAAAGAAAATAAAAATATTTAAAAATAATAAAGTGCAAAATTAGGTTTTAATCCTCATTTACTTCCTTTAAGCTACTAGTAGTGACTGAGTGTGCAGTGGACAAAGGGAGGAAGAGATAGCTGTATTTGATGATTTAGATTTTTGATTTGTGAGAGTGATCATCGCTGACTTAAGACTGACTCGCGCTGTCTGCTCCGTGAGGCTCGAGCCCTTCAGCTGAGCGAACAGCTGTCCAACACGGAGATGAAAAACGAAACTGAAACTTAACTATCCTGTCCTGCCTGGGCTGACTTAAGGTGGAGCAACCAACTATTAATTAATAAATATTGTACTAAACTGTAACACAATAATTGAGTTGTGGAATTTGGATCAGTAGCCAACAGTAGGCTAGTGCACATTCGACACTCATGTGAAATAAACGTTATTGTAGTTTTTCCGAAGCATTCACGAGTTCCTAACGTTATTATTAACCTCTAGTCATTGTCACCACACAGCAGCATAATACCTTTATAGGAAAACCACAACTCCATTAGCCCTGCTCTTTTCTAATTATTGTAATTTCTTCATAGATAGACAGTTGATCAGTAATACCTGGAGAGTGTCTCTCCTGTGCTGCTTGCTTCGTTAGTCTAGACTAGAGGTTTGGATCCGTCTCTCGCGCACCTTCCTTGTATTCAAAATCAGTGCCGTTAGGAGCGGTTAGGAGTCTCGGGAGTGGGTCGCGGGGGATCGGGGTGGGGCAATATTACCTGGCTACATTCACTTGCAGTCGGACATTTGAAACTCGTGCTCGTAAATGTCTCTTAACAGCCAGAAATAAATGTTTAATTTGGCACTGCCAACTGGGGTGGCAGCTGGGGTGGCAAGGCTTTTTTTATTGTGGCAGTTGCCACCCCATGCCACCCCGGTAGATCTGCCCCTGGACACCGGGCCAGTTGCCTCTGGAGCATTACCCGAACCCCAGACGTGTGAGCTAATTCTTCATGATTTCTCCACAGAGTCGACCAGGAGATCTCAGAGGTTCCCAGTGGTCGGTCTGACCAGCAGCATCAAGCACACCTGGACTCCACATTCAGGGTCTGTACAACTACTACTGTCTATCTGTTCTGTTCACAATAATCACATTAGTAACACTTTATTGTGTTGGTCCACTGTTGTCAACAGTGAAGTAGTTGATATTCAACAGAACAAAATATGTAACTTGCATTCAACTTACTGTCTGTTAAAGGCCTACTTCACCGGTTTGAATATGAAGGTGTATTGAATTCTGAGATCCTATGTAGTATAAATGTGCGAAAGAAAATGAAATCGGTTCATCCTAGCCTGAGAAAAGGTAGAAAGAGTGTTTTTTTAACCCTATATTTATCTTTCTCGTGACATCACAGAAAGATAAATATAGGGTTAAAAAAAAACTTACTTTGTAAATATTTCTGTGATGTCTTTTACTGTGACACAGTAATATTTACAAAGTACGCTCTTCAGGCTCCTGTACCTCCTACAAGAGACAGACAGACGGATAGTCTCTTCAGGCTCCTACTGAGGAGTCTGCAGGTCTGAGCAGTCACTGAGGTTATTGATAGTTGATTTTTTGGGGAAAAGGATTATGCTAGCCGATTTGAGACATGGTGGGACGGTGGCATGTGTCAGGGACAGGTTGAAGATCTTGGTGAAGACCCCTACCAGCTGATCAGCACATGCTTTGATTACTTCGCCAGGCACTCCATCAGGTACGGTGGCTTTTCTTGTGTGCACTGACCTGAATACACGACTCACTGGATGTTCCTGGATAGTGAGTGTGTGTTGTGGACAGAGGGGTCAGCATGTCTGTGTTGGGCCTTGTTGCCTCAAAGCGGGCAAAGAAATTATTTAATTCCTCTGCCAGCGAGGCGTCGGCACTGAAAGTCACTGTCAGAAGTCAGATTTATTTGTTGTCATATGCACCGTTACAGAACAATGAAATTTGCCTTCCAGTTCACATACAAACATAATGACAGTGACAGTAACATGGTGGACAGGAGAGAGTGTAACTGTAGGGTCGTCAAGCGAGCGCCGCGCCCCTATTTATCATAGAAGGAAAAGGAGAACAACAGTTAAAAAAAATGACAATCGCGAACTACCTTTCCTTATGGGAGCGCAGTGTGTGATCAGTGAAAAACCACCTTAGCACAATAAGCAACATGATAAACACCACAAACATTAAGACTCGTAGACATAGCACATTAAAGGAACGGGTTAAGGGTTTATGGGACGGTAAGTGTCACAGCCCAGGCACCAGGGGGCGTACGCAGCCGACAGGGGCGCCCCGCCCACAGCATCCGGTCTGCAACGAGGGAGGGAGAGGGGGTACGGAGTCAAGAAGACTTGAGTGGTCAGGGTCATGTGTGCTATGTGTCTACGTGTGTGTGTATGTGTGTTCCATTTATCTAAATCTGTCCAGACATAACGGGAGTCTTCATGCGCCAGGTGGTATGAGCGATTCCATGGAGACGACCTCGAGGCCCAGGCAGAGATAGAGTTCACGGGAGATTAGGTCATGGGAGGGAGGTGGTAGAGCGTCTTTCTGCATAAACATCCCGGAGAGAGAAGAGATAGCACCTACCAAGGTTGGTGCAGGGAGCCGAATCGAGAGATTGCAAATTTGTTTTGCGAGTGAGACTAGGCGCTGGAATGTGCAGCCTGTCTTAGAGTCACTGGTTTGTAATCCAAAAAGCCGAAATCCAGTGGCCTTCTTCAAGCGCCTACGGTCTGCCCATGCCACCCTAGATTTCATCCACCTTGCGAGAAAGTCCGGGAATCACTTCCAGCTTGCGATTCACCTCGCTTAATGCTTGAGTCTGTGCATTGAGAGCCCGGCACAAGCCCTCGAAGACGGGCAGCTTATCAACGGCCTGATGTGCTGCCAACGCCTTATTAGCGTTGCGGTAGAACAGGAACCCGCCAACTCCAAACAGCAGGAACCCTGTTACCAAAAGCCCAATAACGTAGATATCTTCGACGTCCTCAATGGAAAGTATTGCAAGACACATCGGGTTCCAACTCCCCCACGCGTCCCAGGTGTATCCAGCCACAAAGGTTCCATCAGGACAGGGGGCTTCTCCTCTGCCCCCTTTTCTCGTTGAGAAAATTTGATCCATTACAGAAAGACCCCAGCTGATCAGATCCATAATTTAGGTTTCGGAGGAATATGCACAGAGAGGCTCAGAGATGTAGACAAGATGTGTGTGTGTGTGTGTGTGTGTGTGTGTTACCTGTCTGGGTGTGTGTGTGTGTGTGTGTGTGTGTGTGTGTGTGTGTGTGTGTGTGTGTGTGTGTGTGTGTGTGTGTGTGTGTGTGTGTGTGTGTGTGTGTGTGTGTGTTACCTGTCTGGGTGTGTGTGTGTGTGTGTGTGTGTGTGTGTGTGTGTGTGTGTGTGTGTGTTACCTGTCTGGGTGTGTGTGTGTGTTACCTGTCTGTGTGTGTGTGTGTGTGTGTGTGTGTGTGTGTGTGTGTGTGTGTGTGTGTGTGTGTGTGTGTGTGTGTAGACAAGACAGCACAAGACAGAGAGAGCAGAGCAGGGGAGATAAGGAACGGGAGGGAACAGAGTATGCGACCGCCTTCGTTGAAGAGCAGAAGAGAGGGGCTGCTGATGTAGTTTGTGATATGTTTTAATCCTTGCCACACTTGACGTGGGTTGTTGTTTGTCAGATGGCCCTCAACCTTCCTTTTGTAGGCCTTCTTCGCACCTTTAATGCCTCTCCTCAGGTCCGCTCTCGCCACGCTGTACAGGGCATTGTCCTTTGTTTTGAATGCGGCGTTTCAGGCTCTCAGGAGTGACTGGACTTCGCTTGTCATCCAGGGCTTTCGGTTTAGATAGACTTTGATGTTTTTATCAACCGTCACATTGTCAGTACAGTATTTGATGTATGACAACACAGTGTCAGTGAAACCCTGTATATCCTGTTGTTCAAGGATACTCCAATCTGTGTGAGCGAAACAGTCCTGCAGTTGGGAGAGTGCACCCTCTGGCCAGGTTTTCACAGTCTTTGTTACCAGCTTGGTTTTCCTCCTAAGGGGAGTCTATGCTGGGATGAGGAGCAGCGAAAGATGGTCAGACAGGCCCAATGTGGGAGGGGGACTGCTCTATAAGCATGCTTTATGTTCGAATAGACACGGTCCAGTGTGTTGTTTCCTCTGGTGGAGCAGCGTACATACTGTACAAATCTGGGAAGGACTGTCTTCAGGCATGCTTGATTAAAATCCCCAGCGATGGGGGCGCCCTTAGCTCAGTTGGTAGGGCGTCCCCCCCCATGGGCCTCGGCCAGCAGCGGACCCGGGTTCGATTCCAGCCTGCGGTCGTTCTCTGCATGTCACTCCCCTCTCTGCCCCATTTCAGCTCGATCTCTACACTATCAATAAAGCATAAAAATGCCAAAAAAATTGCTTAAAAAATAAATCATCGCCCCAGCGATGATGTGTACCCCATCTGGATGAGCTTGCTGCTGTTTATTGACACTATCATGTAGGTAGGTAAGAGCTATGCTAACATTTGCATCCGGTGGACTATAAACAGCAGTGAAAATTACCACTGTCAGCTCTCTGGGCAGATAGAAGGGTCTGCAAACTACTGTCATTGCTTCTATGTCCGGGGAGCAGTGAGTGTCTGTGTTCTTACTGCTTGCGCACCAATCATTGTGAACATAAACACACACTCCCCCTCCTCTGCTCTTACCGGAGTCCTTGTTCCTGTCGGAGCGGTGGATAGTGCGTCCCCCTACTAGAACTGACGCATCCGGGATCAGCTGATGTAGCCAGGTCTCCGTGATGATCATGACACAGCAATCGCGAACAAAGCTGTTGGCTGCTAGATGTAATTCCAATTCGTCGATTTTGTGAACGATGGATCTTGCGTTAGTCAGGAAGATGCTGGGTAACGGAGGTTTGAGTGGCTGTTTCCGTAGTCGGGCTAGAAGACCCGCTCGGCAACCCCGCTCGGCAACCCCGCTTCTGCTTGCGCTCCCTGCGCCGCCTTCGCCGCTTGCTTGGGCCGACAACAATCCAAGGTGACTCCGGTGACCTCACTATGTCATGCGGGATGTTTTGATTCCGCTGGAAGTCACTCGTAACAGCATCCTGACAACGTAACCCCGATGTTCAGAAGCTCTGTGTGGCTGTACATATGTTGAGCACACTAAAAACACAAACAACACTAGCATAATACACTTAATCAGAGAGCCAAGAGCCACTGCGTCCGTGCACGCCACCATGTTTTCGCTAAGCTCCGCTACAATTACTTCAAAAGTAACTGTTAGCAGTAATTGTAGTGGTAGCTAAATAAAGTTTGTGTTTATAGACACTAAACCATATGTGGATGAATATTCCATATTCAATGTGTACGTTGCTATTTCAGGCTAAAGTGAGCTAAAGCTGCATGTGTTGTTGTCAACCCAACCACAGCGAGTTCTACCAGAATCCAATGCAGAAGTGACAAATTGCAGTTCACCGAGTGGCCACTACGGGCAGGTATCAAAACAGAGTGATGTTTCATTGACTCCCATGTTAAACAGGCCGTTTTCACAGCTTTATTAAACCTATTTAAGGTCTGGTGCCAAAAAACATTCTAGGCTGTATGTTTAGGTCAGATCTCCATGACAACACTGAGGGGGGTGAGGGGGCTAGTTTTTATTCTATTGGAGGTTAAAATGTATGAATAATTAGGGGCGCAGTCTCTTGAGTGACAGCTAGCCACTCGATGGCCCTCACTTTGCCTCAGAGGTATACGTCAGCTAGATGGGCTTATCTCCCTCCCCCAGACGTCACATCAATGCCCTTTATCGGTAAGAGGAAATGAGGCGGAGTAAAAATCTGACAGGATGGCAACGCACATAGGCCAGGACGATTGGATGCAGATGGAATAACTGAGATCAGCCCGGATGCTACATCCATTTCATATGGTTTGTAACGATGAATGGTGCAGGTTATGGTTATGGTCTGATAACAATAGCTCCGGTTAGCATGAAGACTCGGTAGGCAACTCATGGGATTCTTCTCACGGTACTTTTATTACACATTGACGATATCAGGCGGATAGGTGGTTCTACAAAGCATTTACTCAGGGGGCTGAATACTTTTGCACGACACACTTTTCAATGTTTTATTGATAAAAAAAATGTCAAACCACATTTAATTTTCATTCCACTTCAAAATGATGCGCCACTTTGTGTTGGTTTATTACATAAAATCCCAATTAACGAAATGTACGTGTGTGGTTGTAACGTTACAAAATGTGGAAAATTTCAAGGGGTATGAATACCTTTGCAAGGCACTGTATTTGTTGACAATTCTGTTGAATATCGACTAACTCACTGTTGACATGCAACACATCTGCTAATAGTGCAAATTGTTAAATGAGAGTTAGTTGAATATATGTTAATTATCTGTTGAGATTGTTCTGTTGAATATCAAATCCTTCACTGTTGACATGGAACTGCATATCTACTGATGGCTTGTTGAGGGTCAACAGAGGACTATCAAAATAAAGCGTTACCTTTAGTTTGATCGTGTCGTTCATATAATTTTCTTTTCCAGCTGCTGGAGAAAAACGTTGTCACGTTTGTGAAGAACCAGCTGAAGAAGATGCAGGAGCTTCTGAGTCCAGATTACCCAGAATGCTTAGAGGGTCAGAGTGAGGATGAGGAGCAGAGCAGCAGAGAGGCATTTCTGAAGATCACACTGGACTTCCTGAGGAGAATGAAGCAGAAGGAGCTGGCTGACCGTCTGCAGAGCAGTAAGAGGATTTCTTTAAAGATTTAACATTAATCAATCAATCAATAACCTTTATTTTCACTCAAAAGATACTGAGGTTTCCCTCATTTACAGTGACGACAAGCATAAACACAATTACAAGGATAGCAGAGAAAACAGAAATAAAAAAGGATAAAAATTTATCTTCAACCGCTTATCCGAAATCGGGTCGCGGAGGCAGCAGCTTGAGCAGGGAACCCCAAACTTCTCTTTCCCGGGCCACATCAACCAGCTCTGACTGGGGGATCCCGAGGCGTTCCCAGGCCAGTGTAGAGATATAATCCCTCCACCTAGTCCTGGGTCTTCCCCGAGGCCTCCACCCAGCTGGACGCTCCTGGAACACCTCCCTAGGGAGGCGCCCTGGGGGCATCCTTACCAGATGCCCGAACCACGTCAACTGGCTCCTTTCAACGCGAAGGAGTAGCGGCTCTGCCCCGAGTTCCTCACGAATGACTGAGCTTCTCACCCTATCTCTAAGGGAGACGCCAGCCACCCTCCTGAGAAAGCCCATTTCGGCCGCTTGTACCCGCGATCTCGTTCTTTCGGTCATTACCCAGCCTTCATGACCATAGGTGAGGGTAGGAACGAAGATCGACGGGTAGATCAAAAGCTTTGCCTTCCGACTCAGCTCTCTTTTTGACAAAACAGTGCGGTAAAGCGAGTGCAAAACCGCCCCTGCTGCTCCAATTCTCCGGCCAATCTCACGTTCCATTGTTCCCTCACTCGCAAACAAGACTCCAAGGTACTTGAACTCCTTCACTTGTGGTAAGGACTCATTCCCTACCTGTAGTAGACAATCCATCGGTTTCCTGCTGAGCACCATGGCCTCAGATTTAGAGGTGCTGATCCTCATCCCTACCGCTTCACACTCGGCTGCGAACCGATCCAATGAGAGCTGAAGGTCACAGGCTGATGATGCCATCAGAACCACATCATCCACAAACAGCAGAGATGAGATCCTCAGCCCACCAAACTGCAACCCCTCCCCACCACGACTACGCCTTGATGTCCTGTCCATAAATATCACAAACAGGATTGGTGATAAAGCGCAGCCCTGGCGGAGGCCAACCCCCACCGGAAACGGGTCCGACTCACTACCGAGAACCCGTACACAGCTCTCGCTTTGAGCGTACAGAGATTGGATGGCCCTGAGAAGGGACCCCCTCACCCCATACTCCCGAAGCTTCTCCCGGGGAACCCGGTCATAAGCCTTCTCCAGATCTAAAAAACACATGTAGACTGGATGAGCAAACTCCCAAGCTCCCTCTAGGATCCTTGCGAGAGTGAAAAGCTGGTCCGTTTTTCCACGGCCAGGATGGAATCCGCATTGTTCCTCTTCAATCTGAGGTTCGACTATCGGCCGAACCCTCCTTTCCAGCACCTTGGAGTAGACTTTGCCGGGGAGGCTGAGAAGTGTGATACCCTGGTAGTTGGCACACACTCTCTGGTCCCTTTTTGAAAATAGGAACCACCACCCCGGTCTGCCACTCCTTGGGCACTGTACCCGATTTCCACGCAATGTTGAAGAGGCGTGTCATCCAAGACAGCCCCTCCACACCCAGAGCTTTCAGCATCTCTGGACGGATCTCATCAACCCCCGGGGCTTTGCCACTGTGGAGTTGTTCGACTACCTCAGTGACTTCCTCCAGGGAAATTGACGATGATCCCCCATCAGCCTCCATGTCTGCCTCCAACATAGAGTACATATATATTATTTAAATAAAATAAATAAATAAAGTATATAAGATAAAAAAAACATGATGGGGAAATGGGACATTTACTAAAGTCTCAAGAGATTGATGGGGGAAATGTGTGTGTATGCATTCATGTTTGCATTTTAAATTACTCATTGATCTTATTTCTACTGTGTTCATACAGGAAGTCATTCTGGAGTTTGTCAGCGTGAACTAAAGTCTTACCTTCAGAAGAAGTTCCAGTGTGTGTTTGAGGGGATCGCTAAAGCAGGAAACCCAACCCTTCTGAATCAGATCTACACGGAGCTCTACATCACAGAGGGAGGGACAGGAGAGGTCAACAATGAACATGAGGTCAGACAGATTGAAACAGCATCCAGAAAAAAAAAAACACCAGAAACCACCATCAGACAAGAAGACATCTTTAAAGCCCCATTTGGAAGAGTTGAACCAATCAGAACAGTGATGACAAAGGGAGTGGCTGGCATTGGGAAAACGATCTTAACACAGAAGTTCACTCTGGACTGGGCTGAAGACAAAACCAACCAGGACATTCAGTTCACATTTCCATTCACTTTCAGAGAGCTGAATGTGCTGAAAGAGAAAAAGTTCAGCTTGGTGGAACTTGTTCATCACTTCTTCACGGAAACAAAAGAAGCAGGAATCTGCAACTTTGAAGAGTTCCAGGTTGTGTTCATCTTTGACGGTCTGGATGAGTGTCGACTTCCTCTGGACTTCCACAACACTGAGATCCTGACTGATGTCACAGAGTCCACCTCAGTGGATGTGCTGCTGACAAACCTCATCAGGGGGAAACTGCTTCCCTCTGCTCGCCTCTGGATAACCACACGACCTGCAGCAGCCAATCAGATCCCTCCTGAATGTGTTGACATGGTGACAGAGGTCAGAGGGTTCACTGACCCACAGAAGGAGGAGTACTTCAGGAAGAGATTCAGTGATAAGGAGCAGGCCAACCAAATAATCTCCCACATCAAGAAATCCCGAAGCCTCCACATCATGTGCCACATCCCAATCTTCTGCTGGATCACTGATACAGTTCTGGAGAAGGTTTTGAAGACCAGATGGTGGGGAGAGCTGCCCAAGACCCTGACTGAGATGTACATCCACTTCCTGGTGGTTCAGGCCAAACTGAACGTCAAGTATCATGAAGGAGTTGAGACAGATCCACACTGTAGTCCAGAGAAAAGTTGGAAGATGATCGAGTCTCTGGGAAAACTGGCTTTTGAGCAGCTGCTGAAAGGAAACCTGATCTTCTATGAATCAGACCTGACAGAGTGTGGTATCGATATCACAGCAGCCCCAGTGGTCTCAGGAGTGTTCACACAGATCTTTAAAGAGGAGAGACTGTACCAGGACAAGGTGTTCTGCTTCGTCCATCTGAGCGTTCAGGAGTTTCTGGCTGCTCTTCATGTCCATCTGACATTCATCAACACTGGAGTCAATCTGATGTCAGAAGATCAAACAACCTCCCAGGAATCTGCAGAGACACAGTTCTACCAGAGTGCTGTGGACAAGGCCTTACAGAGTCCAAATGGACACCTGGACTTGTTCCTCCGCTTCCTCCTGGGTCTTTCACTGCCGACCAATCAGAATCTCCTCAGAGGTCTGCTGACACAGACAGGAAGTAGCTCACAGACCAATCAGGAAACAGTAAAGTACATCAAGAAGAAGATCGAGGATTCTCCCTCTGCAGAGAGAAGCATCAATCTGTTCCACTGTCTGAATGAACTGAATGATCATTCTCTAGTGGAGCAGATCCAACAGTCCCTGAGTTCAGGACATCTCTTCAGAATGAAACTGTCTCCTGCTCAGTGGTCAGCTCTGGGCTTCATCTTACTGCCATCAGGAAAAGATCTGGACGTGTTTGACCTGAAGAAATACTCTGCTTCAGAGGAGGCTCTTCTGAGGCTGCTGCCAGTGGTCAAAGCCTCCAACAAAGCTCTGTAGGTGGACATATGAAACATGCCAGTAGTAGGGATGGGGCTTGAAACCGTGTTCCATTAAGGTTCCTCTTTCTTCAAAATCTGAAAATCAATCAAATTTGAGCTTATTGATACTGCTATCAGTACTACATTCTTTGTTCCGACATATCTGTAATAGAAGACTTAACTCACAGACTAAACTCACAGAGAATTTAATTACATAATACAATAAGACAAAACAACAGAGTCAGAGTAAAATTGGTTCAGAACCTGCAGGGAGACAGCCCATGAGGGACTGCCTACTGACCAGTATTTTCAGAGATTCTTTATGCCTCTACAGGAGAGGGGGTGTGTTACAAACATTAGCCTAAGGGTTACAGGATAACACAATTAACAATTGGTCTTGTGTTTATATTGTAGTGAGGAACTAGATATCTTCAAAGGGACAGGTAAACCCAGTTAGATTGCCCCCAATAAACATTCCACATACACTATAGTTATCTAAGAATCTCTTGACTTCTTAACACATAATGACTAGAGCAAGACTATAAGAGAGTAATTGTAGAAATACATTACTACAAATAATTATGCCCTCACACTACACGTCCTTTATGTCCAATCAATCCAATCACTCGTCTGCAAGCATCCATTTTCCAGTTAAGATTTTTTAATTAAATTGTCAGACAGCTGATGATTAGAAGGGAAAGTTATTCTAAATAAAATTCATTATGTTATGTACAGATGTAACAATAAGAAAAAGAACATTTTGTTTTTGGCAAGAAGCTTGAATTTTGAGAATATAAAATATAAAAGTTGATTGGGAGAGACATTTGATATACCAGTAGATGGTATGATTTATTTAACTTATATCAAGCTCTAATCATCTCCTAAGTGATACCATTTTCATTTAAAACATATTTTCTGGTAAATGATCTGCATCCCTAATCAATAGTTCTTGATTGTTTAAATATTTGTATAAAATTGTTTTATTTGTGTTCACTAATTCTCCTTCAGGCTGAGTGGCTGTAACCTCTCAGAGAGAAGCTGTGAAGCCCTGTCCTCAGTTCTCAGCTCCTCATCTAGTCTGAGAGAGCTGGACCTGAGTAACAACGACCTGCAGGATTCAGGAGTGAAGCATCTGTCTGCTGCACTGCAGAGTCCACACTGTAAACTGGAAACACTTAGGTCAGAATTATACCGTTTGTTTAACTGTTAATCTCATAAATTCTGCTCATTCAGCTTTAGGCTCTTGTAGGTAATGCAGGTCAACATCTGTAGGATTTTTTCCACTAACATGATTTTCTAAAATAATGAATTCATGATATCTATCTATTTTCAGTCTTTCAGGCTGTCTGGTCACAACAGAAGGATGTGCTTCTCTGGCCTCAGCTCTGAGCTCCAACCCCTCCCATCTGAGAGAGCTGGACCTGAGCTACAACCATCCAGGAGCCTCAGGAGTGGAGCTACTGTCTGCTGGACGGGACGGTCACCTCTGGAGACTGGACACTCTCAGGTATGTACAGACAACAATAGCTCACACATTGCTGCTGTCCTTGGTGTCAAGCGATCTGATTGGTTTATAGTCATGATATAGGTGCGTATACAATGACTATAACGTCGATTTTCAGTTTGACAAGAGCTGCAAATGAGGAAGCAACGGTACCAAAGTAACAGTTGTCGGCAGCTAACAAACAGAAATGTTAAACGTAAACTTGGACCTCCATTCTTACTATAGAGGAGTGGCACAACTGTTACATTGGGGAACCTGACAAGCAGGACAGTCTGCTCTGCTAACGGGTCTTTATGCTAGGATTAACAGGTCCTAACTTAAATCAAAAGTTAAACGTTAAATGTGCAAACTTTTTTCAAGTTGTACAGTTTTGGGCTGTGAGCACAGGCCCCACTTGTGGACGTCAGGCCATCATATCACCCTCATGGAGTCTGTTTCTGACAGTTTGAGCAGAAACATGCACATTAGTGGCCTGCTGGAGGTCATTCTGTCGGACTCTGGCAGTGCTCCTCCTGTTCCTCCTTGCACACAGGAGCAGATAGTGGTCCTGCTGCTGGGTTGTTGTCCTCCGACGGCCCCCTCCATGTCTCCTGGTGTACTGGCCTGTCTGTCTGTCTGTCTGTCTGTCTGTCTGTCTGTCTGTCTGTCTGTCTGTCTGTCTGTCTGTCTGTCTGTCTGTCTGTCTGTCTGTCTGCTGGTCTCTCCTCCATTCTCTTGACATTGTGCTGGGAGACACAGCAAACCTTCTTGCCACAGCCTGCATTGATGTGCCATCCTGAATGAGCTGCACTACCTGCGTAACTTCTGTGGGCTGCAGACACTGCCTCATGCTGCCTCTAATGGTGAGGGCACTGGCCTCTGCCTCTAGTGGCAAAATGCAAAAGTGACCAGAAATCAGCCAGAAACGATTAGGTCCGGGAAATGGTCTGTGGCCACCACCTGCAGAACCATTCCTTTATAGGGGTTGTCTTGCTTATTGCCTCTCAGTTCCAACTTGTGTCTTTCCATTCACACAACAGCAGGTTAAACTGTTTAAGAATCAGTGTAGCTCCCTTACTGGACAGGTTGATGTCCCAGAAGTGTCATTGACTTGGAGTTGCATTGTTATGATTATGTGCTCCCTTTATATTTAATTTTTCAGTGTGCATATACATACATACAGTATATTATTGAACATGCAGTAGCGTTACTATAGAGTCACAGGGATTGGGAGATAAGGGCTGGCCATCTCGGAGGGGTTCTAGTGGGGATTCTTTTTCGTTGTTGTGTGTGTTGCTTTCCGGCCAAGTTTGTGTGTCAACCCAGTCAAGCCAGACTGCGTCACTGCCTTTCCCGTCATTTCAGTTTTTGTCATTGTTTTGGATTATTGCAATAATAATAAACATACTTTTGTATAAATTATATTTGTTGGTTGATAACAGAAACATATCCTTTAATATCTACATTTAGAAGAGCTAAACAATTTGCAATTAATTTACGAATAATCACGAGTTAACTATTGACAGTTAAATATTGTAATCGGTTGACAACTGAGGAACACTGCTTCGTGTTTAACAGCAGTTAGGACTCATGTTGATAGAAAATCATTCTGACTGTGTTTCTTCCTCCAGGATGGACCACGGTGGAGAGCAGTGGCTAAAACCTGGTGGTCTGAAGAAGTGTAAGTGCAGATTCAGTTTGACTGATGGAGACATAATGTGTCATTAACCTTTATAGAAATAAACATCCGGACACAAACCAAGAAATAAAGCCTTCAGGTGTCTGATGATAAACTGCTGCTGTGTATTTTTCTCTCCATCAGATTCCTGTGAACTCACACTGGACACAAACACAGTAAACAGAGAGCTCAAACTGTCTGACAACAACAGGAAGGTGACATGGGTGGAGGAGAGGCAGCCATATCCTGATCATCCAGAGAGATTTGACTGCAGGCCTCAGGTGCTGTGTAGTAATGGTCTGACTGGTCGCCGTTACTGGGAGGTCGAGTGGGGTGGAGGGGTTTATATATCAGTGAGTTACAGAGGAATCAGGAGGAAAGGAGGCAGTGATGACTGCAGGTTTGGACAGAATGATAAGTCCTGGAGTCTGAGATGCTCTGATGGTGGTCGTTACTCTGTCCATCACAATAACACAGACACATCCATCTCCTCCTCTGTCTCTCACAGAGTAGCAGTGTATGTGGACTGTCCTGCTGGCTCTCTGTCCTTCTACAGAGTCTCCTCTGACTCACTGATCCACATCCACACCTTCAACACCACATTCACTGAACCTCTGTATGCTGGGTTTACAGTCTGGCCTGGTGCCTCAGTGTCTCTGTGTGATCTATAGGAGGGAGACAACTTCCACTGCTGTGGTTTAAAGGTGGAGTCAGCGATTCTGGAGAATGCTTTTCAATTTTATTTATTTTTTATTTTTAAACAGTGAATATCTCCTCATGATCGACAACCTGAAGGCTAGCCTATGAAGGCCCACAGTCCTTTGTTTAAAGAGCCTAGGCTGTGTATTAACACCAGAAAGTTAGCAAATCGTAAAGAGACATTCACTGATTTTGTCAAGTGTTCTACAGAATCACTGACTCCACTTTTAAAACAGCAGCTTTTATGGCGATTCTGACCCACAACTGCAGCAGAAGTGAGGTCACATTGACGGATCCTCCAAGTCAAAAAAAACAGCAATGAGATGGATATACTATATAAGCAAGACGCCAGTTCAAGGCGCAACACAATAAGGAAATATACCAGTAGGGGAGAACGGAGTTGGTAGGCACACTTTTAACTCTAGAGTGAATTGCTCATCACCTAAACATCTTTCAATAGTCATTACTACATTAAATTGAAGCTTAAGGTGTTGGCTTGAAATGGGTACCCCACTCATTTTCCAGCTTATTTTAATAAATAAGAAATTAATCATAAAAGACACCCTGACACATTGTGACAACCAACCCCATGGAGGGGTCGGTTGTCACAACTAAGCAGAGCTTGTGTGCCCACTGGTTGAACATACAACACTTCTCCCTTACCTCCCCTGAACGGCTGCTGGAGAACGTTTCCATACAAACCAAACACAAACTGTCCTCTTCATCTGATGAAGACTCCTCCTCATGTCTCTTTCTCTTCTGTTTCTTCTTCCCCAGCTGGGGTGGAGTGCACTGGGGTGCAGTAGCCTTGGCAACTGGTCTAGATTGGGATACACTGGGTCGCTTTGATTTTCTTGCTCCTTTTTTCTTTTGCATGCTAGCTGCCTTTTCCTGCTCTATTCTTTCCTTCTCTGTGGTGTCAGTGAGGATACAGCTTGACATTTTCTTTCGTTATTGGGTTCCTTTCCTGGCTGCAGCCTTTGGATAACATGTGACAACCAACCCCAAACAGAATGTGACGACCAACCCCAACTGGAATTTATTGTCAGCGTAAAGGTCAACAACCATCTAACAATTAGTTAGTTAGCTAACAACAATTAAACTATAGCTTTCCCTTCACACCTGTTATGGGTAACAAGAGTTTTGTTATAAACCCATTGTGTGAAAGCCTATAGAAGAAAAATACTGAGGAGCTAAATATTTTCAATTTGACATGAAAAACACAAAACTTCCTCTCACCTCAAATTCACCAGTCTAACTCCATAGAGAACTGTGTAGGTGACCTCTGATCCCAGTTGTGGATATTTCCATAGCACAGAGACAGCGCCTTCTGGTGCCGAGATATAACTAATGTGACAACCAACCCATGTGACAACTAAACCCATTCTCCCCTATACAGTTTGTCCAAATTGTAGCAGACTGCATGAAAACTACATACATGCAGCATGTTTCCTTTGTCTTTATGCCTGTCTGTCTGTGTTAAGCACTTTGAATTGACTTGTTTATAAAAAAAAAAAAGGAAAAAAACTACTTAATGTCACTTTATTTTTATTTGTGTATTTTGCTGCACAACCAATTGATCCACTATAGACACATTCACTAGATTTGGATCTTACACTGCACTGTAATCTTTATTATTATTGTCTTCTATTTCACTCTTTTGAATCATATGTTAAGGTTGTCTTGTGTTCCTGGTCTTACTGTTTCACACACTTTGAATTGACTTGTTTGTACAAATAAAATAACCTTAAAATAACTTGTTCCTGAGGAAAATGTGACAGGAAAAAGTAATGTTTTTATGACATGTTATAACCAAACGATTTAATCAATAAACAAAATAGATGAATGTGAACTTGACTTAAAGGTGCAGTGTGTAGAATGTATTGGTGTTTTTCAGAACAGACTTGGTAGAAATGGAACATAATATTCATCAGTATGTTTTAATGAATGTATAATCTCTTGAAAATAAAAGCAGTTTTTATGGCCTTAGAATGAGCCTTTTATATCTACATAGGAGCGGGGCGCTGAGGCCGCCATGTTGCACCGCCATGTTTCTACAGTAGCACAGAACGGACAAATTTAACAGCCTTACAGGTTTTTATATATAGTGGGCGTCCTGGGGAAATGCAGCTGTTGGAAGACCAAGAAGAAGAAGAAGTACTATAGAATAAATAACTAAATACATGTTTTTCTTTAACTATAACTATATAAAGGAGTTATATAAATTCTAACGACTTAGAATGTTCCCACTTCAACCAACCCGACAGAAGCAAAAACTCCCTAACGAAGCCTTTTAGGCCAAAAATGACAAAATGAAACGAGTAGCTCAAATCAAGCGATCTGATTTGTTCCTAACTGTTGTTTAATGGGCGTATACCTAACTGCTATGATGTCCAATCAGTTTGCAGAGTTCCATATGACTTTGCGACTGGGGAAGTAAAGCCAGTAATTAGTATTCATTTTTAATTTTTTCGTTTTTATTTCGTGTTTTAGGTTTTTTCTTGCAACTTTGTTTTCATATATATATATTTTTCTAATATATTTTTTGGGCATTTTTTTCGCTTTATTTGGGAAACAGAGTTTAAATGGGGCAAAGAGGGGAATGACATGCAGAGAACGACCCGGGCTGGATTCTAACCCGGGTCTGCTGTGAAGAGGACAGACAGACAGACAGACAGACAGACAGACAGACAGACAGACAGACAGACAGACAGACAGAGAGGGGAATGACATGCAGAGAACGACCCGGGCTGGATTCTAACCCGGGTCTGTTGCGAGGCCTGGGCCCGTGGGGGAAAGCTCTACCCACTGCGCCCCTTTTTTTCAGTTTTTTGTGTTATTTTTGTTTCTGGAAGTTTTTTGTGTTTTTGTGACTTTAAAAATAAATAAATCCTGTTTTAGCGAATTTTGCAACTTTTTGCGTTTTCTGACTTTTTGGGAAAAAAACAAAGAGGAATGTTTTCCAAAAAAATAAAAAGGCCTAAATTGAATTTGTGAAAAAAAGTGGGATGAACACGAACAATTTTGCAAAAAAATAACGCATTAATACAGTTGGGGAAACCTTACCTATAATGGCTAACTAAGGGCCGTCTAGCTATATAACTAAAACTATAATGAAAAATATATTGGTTAAATGTTTCCAGTGGATTGTAGCAGCAGCCAGTGACCAGCAGAGGGAGACACAATGTAACATTCACATCAACACACTCAACAATCTCTCTGTTTGTGGCTTCACAACAAATGGCTTTCTTTGTTCATTATGCACATTTTGGACTAAAGCGGTAGTGTTTTTACCACGCCAGCTGGTGTTCCTGGGTGAGCGTATACCCATGACAAAGGCATCAAGAAAAACTATATAAAAATAACATTCTTTGCACTGATGGTCTCGTTTGCTGTTACATGTCATTTCTGATCATCAGAGGAAAAATGAGACTGTTTCAGAAATATTTAAAAGTTCCTCGTAGAGACTTTAATAGTAATATATTTCCTTCAAGTTTTGAATTCTACTTTTATTTCAGGTCATGTATCAGCAAAGGTAAAACTAGCCCTGTGTTCCATCCTTCCCTGTGTGTGTGTGTGTGTGTGTGTGTGTGTGTGTGTGTGTGTGTGTTCCAGTCCCCATCCTTCCCTGTGTGTGTGTGTGTGTGTGTGTGTGTGTGTGTGTGTGTGTGTGTATGTGTGTGTGTGTGTGTGTTCCAGTCCCCATCCTTCTCTGCTATTTAGTCTGGTAGAAACAGATTCAGTTTGTCCCAATACATGATGTCAGATGCAGCATGCTGAAAAATACGCAGATGTCCTCCTATATCCGGTGGTGATTTTTAGTGTTGAAACCAGCGTTTCATTTGTGCGTTTTATTCGTGCGATTAATCCGTTAAATAACTAACGTATATGTTACCGGTCCCAAGTGGCCAGGACAGAGGTAGCAAAAGGATTTTGAGATCGGATTTGCCTGAAAAGCAGGTAGAAGAAAACACAGGAATGAAGCAACGGAGCCCTGTTGTCATTTTCCGAAATCCGTCTCTTTAATTTACAATCATCACATATATCACATATAAATATAAACTCTTCCCTGGCTAAAGTGCATGTACAAATGTCAATAGGTTCCTTGTTAAAAACAAAACATCAAAAAGTGCAATAAAAAGTGAGGCTCACATATCTTGTTTCTCTCCACTCTTAGTTCACATTACCATAAATACACAACTCTTATTACAATTCATATCAAAATATACACTCCTTTTGTAAAAATTCACCTAAGCTAAAGTTGTGCCTGTTTTCAGCTTATAGGCTGGTTATTTTTAAAGCTAGCTCACATAGTGCAATTTAATACAGTTTTGTTCCTATATAATAAATAAAATGTCAAACCTAAATATACTTTGGCTTTACCCCACAATAACACTTGTCATTAAAAAAGACTGTTCTCCTATTTAAGACATAAAACAACACTTAGGGAATTAACATTAAACCACTGTCTGAACTACAATGGTTGATAGGTCTGTCTAACTGACAGGCTAAGCCTATAGCTACAACACATCATATAAACACTTTTCTTATACTCTAAAATATCCTATCATAACGTCATAAACCTCTTAATCACATGTAATATATTCTTAAACCTTTGTCAGGTGTTCAGGGCCAAAGTAAACTTATTCATGCTCTACGATGTGTGTGTTGTCACAATAATATTCTCCGCGGACGGCAAACTGCTATTTTCCACAATTGCCGTTTGGCGCGAAAACAAACAAAGGAATTTTAAAAAGTTCATAACTACACATAACATACATAAAACTTTACTCAAAGTGTATCAACATGTTTGTAATATGTTCCGATTCATGAAGATAGTAATGTGTGTGCTTTTCACTGGGTACAAACCTGAAAAGCAGGTAGAAGAAAACACAGGAATGAAGCAACGGAGCCCTGTTGTCATTTTCCGAAATCCGTCTGACGGGGGACCGGAAATGCCCCGCAGCCATAGGATTCCGGACTGCAATACACTTTAGTTCCGCCCTTAAGTTTCCTAGTACTAAAACTTTGTCCCACAACAAATATTCGACGTTAATAATTAGCGATAAATACATACTCAAATATATAAATTAATGATCATTGGTTATACATGTAAACTTTCAAAAATTGCCTCTTGAAATAGTGGTCTGATTTTGAGTGTACCACACACTCCCCAACAAAAAGAAGTGGCTCCTGACACCTGCTTGTAATAGCTTAACTTAAAATGTTTACCCTTGTTTCCTCTCTTCTTGTAACTAAAACTCGATAAACTCAACAGTGTAAAACCCAAGCTCAAATATATATTGCACACCCAAAATCTGTAGTTGTGTTATTAACGGTGTAAATGTGCAACTTTTACTCATCAATAGCAATGGATAGGGTAATAAACTGGAATGTATGGAGGAAGGCTAATTTGGAATGGATGGAAGTACGGCTGTGGGTACTGATTGGGGTAAACTGTGGGCTGTGTCTCTATTGCATTCACAAAGTGAAGTGGCTGATATGTTGGTTGACCAAGGGCTGTATAGGTGAGCCTTTGGCCAGGGTGTCTGTTTCTGGTAGACCTCCTTAGTTCAGGCTGAGCGTCAAGCTGATTGTCTTGGTTATCTCTGTCTGGACTGTGGACCTGAGCCAGTTCTTGGTCGTTGTGAGGCTGGTGTTCCTCAGCACAAGGCACACTTTCATTTTGTCTTTCCAGTTCCCCATTGCTTCTCTGTCTGCTCAGAGTTCCACTCGGTCCAGGTCTGCTTTGAATGGGGCTGGTGACACTTGACCTTGGTAAGTTACTCTCAACTCTTTCCACAGGTACACGTAGCCAGTAATGAGACACACCCTCCTCTTCAGAGTCACTTGTCTCAGAACTCTGTCTCTGTTCTGTGGGCTTCAGGGGTTCGGAGAACTTTTTGGTTTTCTTTGGTGGCTTGGGCCTATTTGTGACTTGGTTTTGGGGAGGCTCTACAGGTAGGTCGTTTACTTGGAGCAGCAGGTTTCGATGTAGTGTGCGGACAGGGCGACCTCCTGTCTCCGGGCTTATTTTGTAGACAGGGTTCTCCCCAACCTGCTCTCTCACAGTGTAGATGATCTTCTCCCAATATGGCCTGAGTTTACCCGGCCCACCTCTCTCATTGAGGTTACGTACCAGGACTCGGTCTCCAGCTTGAAGAGTCACACCTTTGCTCTTTTTGTCATAGTGGGCTTTCCCTTTGGCACTTGACTGTTGACTGTTTGCGTTTGCTATTCGATAAGCCTCAATCATCTTTCCTGCCCATTTTTCCGCATATCCTGCTGGTGTTTCCTCTTCTTCCTCTGCTATAAGACCAAAGAGGAGATCAACGGGGAGGCGGGGATGACGGCCATACATTAGGTAGTGAGGGGAGAACCCTGTGCCCTCATGCTTTGTGGAGTTGTAGGCATGTAGCACGTGAGGTAGGTGGTCTTTCCAATTTTCCCTTTCTTTCTCTCCTAGGGTCCGTAGCATTTGCAGCAGTGTGCGGTTTAGTCTCTCAGCAGGGTTGCCTTGGGGGTGATAGGGGGAGGTTCTTGAGTGGCCAACACTTGATAACTGCCTGAGTGATTTGAACAGTTCGTTTTCAAATTCTCGACCCTGGTCGTGGTGGAGCTTAGTGGGATATCCAAATTGGGGGATGAAGTCGTTAAAGAGTCTGTCAGCAGCTGTCTTGCCTGCTTTGTTGCGAGTGGGGTAGGCTTGTGCGAACCTGGTGAAGTGGTCTATCACGACCAATATGTACTCGCATCCACCACGAGAGGCTTCTAAGTGGAGGAAGTCGATACACACGAGTTCAAGGGGCGAGTTGGATGTGATACTCCCCATGGGTGCTCTTTCATGTGTGGCTGGTGTCTTTTGCTTTATGCAAGGGCATCTTCTAGTTATGTATTCTTCAATCTCCTTTTTCATGAAAGGCCAGTAGAACCGCTCCCTTGCTAGGCTCAAGACTTTCTCCACGCCAACATGGCCCATGTTGTCATGCAAGTGGGTTAGTGCTACTTGCCTATAGATGGATGGCAGAACCAATTGTCTGCGACCAATGGTTTTCCTGTAGAGTAGGCCATCCACTATGTGCAGCCTGCTCCATTCCCTTAAGAGCCTCCTTGTGCCTGTGTCGACTTTTCCTTTCTCGTTCTCTGTCAGTGGTGTATTGTTTATCTTTAGCTCCATGACTTTTCCAATTACGGCGTCTGTCCTTTGTTGCTTTACTAGCTCATCATGGCTGATCGTCTGCAAAGGCTCCATGTGAGACGGGGTTTGGGAGGCTAAGTTAAGGGCTGCCACCCAGGCAATGTCTCCCTGTTCGGCCCTTCGAGTTCCTTCCCACAAAGCACACACGGCATCCTCCGACAGCCCTTCAGAGTAATCTACCATGGAGGCCTCAAGGTCAAGCGGGAGACGGGATAAGGTGTCGGCGTCAATGTTTGTTTTCCCAGGCCGATATCTGATGTCGAAGTGGAAATCAGCTAACTCTCCTACCCATCGGTGGCCTACTGCGTTGAGCTTAGCAGTACTGAGTATATATGTCAGGGGATTATTATCAGTGAAGACAGTGAAATGAGGGGCATAGAATAAATAATCTCTGAATTGATCACAGACCGCCCACTTCAGCGCCATGAACTCAAGCTTCCCGCTGTGTAGGTGATAGTTTTGTTCTGCTGGTGTTAGCGTGCGTGACCCATAGCCGATCACCCGCAGCTTCCCATCTTGGTTCTGATAGAGAACAGCACCTAGGCCTTTTTGAGACGCATCGGTGTGAAGTGTGAAGGGGCGACTGAAGTCTGGGTACGCCAATACTGGGGGTTGGGTGAGCTTGTCAATTAAGCATTCAAGGACCTGCTGATGTGCTTCTCTCCACTCTACTGGGGTTCTGGAGGACTGTTGGATGCCTTTTATTTTGCCTCGTGGTGGCTTGGATTGCAGCGTGGGTGGCAGTGAGTCCGTTTTTGACTTTAGGAGATCATATATGGGCTTGGCTATCCGTGAGAAATCCTGCACATAGGTTCGATAATAGCTCAGGAATCCCAGTAGCTGCCTGACTTCTCCCACTGTCTTTGGTACTTTGTGTTTTAGTGCCCGCACTGCTTCCAGGTCTTTGGGATCCACTTTCACTCCTTCAGCAGACACCAGCCGTCCTACATATCTGACCTCTTTGCGGAGTAGCTCACACTTTTCTGGTTTCAGCTTCACTCCGTGCTGTTGTAGGGCTTGAAGGACTCGGCGTAGGACTAGCACATGCTCTTCAAAGGACCTTGAGAAGCAAAGCACGTCATCCAGATAGGGGATGCAGCATTCGTCACGTAGCGTGTCGAGCATCTCCTCCATGCTCCTTTGGAAGGCTGCTGGCGCATTTGATAGGCCGAAGGGTATCCGGACCCACTCATACAGTCCCCAAGGAGTGGTGAATGCAGTCAGATATCTTGAACCTTCAGCAATAAAGCCTTGGTGATACGCCTTGCCCTGGTCTAGGATCGAAAACCAGCTGTATCCTCCAAGAGAGTCAGTGAGATCCTGAATTCGGGGGAGAGGGTGTCGGTCGGCCACTGTTTTGTTATTTAGGAGCCGGTAGTCAATGCACAGACGCAATGAGCCATCTTTTTTTCTCACACATATGACTGGGGCTGCATAGGGAGATCGGGACTTGATGATCCATCCCTTCACCAACAACTCCTGGATATACTCCTTCACCTCCTTATACAGCGGCTTGGGGATAGATGCATAGGCTCTTTGTGTTGGAATGTCATCTTTAACATTGATCTCCATTTTTAGAGAGGGAATACACCCAATGTCATTACTGTCACGAGCGAATGCCCCGGACTCTGCATACAGCACTTCTTTAACCATATGTTGTTGTTCGTTAGTTAGGTGACTGATATCAACAGGCGGTAGCCAGGGCTCAGGAGGTGAGGCCACATTATTAACTGCCGCTGATGCTTCTTCTGTTGATGCAGGCTCTACTTGTTTCAACTGTGGTGCGTCAGCCTCGAGGACCTTGGCAACATGCTGGATGGTTCCTAGAGTGGTTCTTTTTGGCAGGGTGATTTCATGCTTTGAGTGATTGGAGATGGGCACTTTGACATAGGGGCGTTGGGTGTTATTGATTTCTAACAGGCCTTCCCCTACACTCAGCTGGCCTAACACTGTACTCTCCTCTGTGGGCTCATACAGGACAAGGGGGTCGGATGTGTTGAAGTTGCATGGCACTCGACAGCACACATTAACTGCTTTCCCAGCTGGAATGACAATATTGTCTTTGCCTACCCTTACTGTGGCAGGGTCACAATCTGGCTTTGGGGGTACTCGGATGTAATTGACCATGGCAACCACTTGTTTATCTGCCACCCCAAACGCGCCGCGTAGGAGACTGGCCACTGTGGCGTCATCTTGCCCCTTGAGGATCTCCTCAATTACATTGGCTCCGAGTAGCGGTTGGGGCATTGGCAGCTGGCTGACTAGGAAGGGGGCTGGTATGGTGAGATTAGGGCCGTCACTCCCTGTGAGGTTGACCGTGAGCTCAACCCACCCATCGTAGGGGATGGCATGGCCTGTTACTCCATAGACATTTAAATCTACATCAACCAGTTCCCGCAGCGGTCTCACTGTGTGATGGGGAATGTAATTATCAGCCCATGTTTTATCAATTATGCTAACCTGGGAGCCACTATCAAACAACACGGTTACTGGGTATCCACTGAGTGAACATTTAAGCAGGGTTTTCTTACCAACTAGGGGTATTTTACAGCTTGTGCTACTGTTACAGGTAAGTATGGGCAGTTGTGTGTTTTGTTTTGGTTGTGCTGGGAGCTGTTTGGGGTTTGGGCTTATAAGCGGGGACTGGGGCTGAGCATTGGTCTCTGGCTGTCCCTCGGCAGAGGCCTGGTCCCGTTTCCCTGAATCGTAGTCCGCTTTAGACATCCCACTGCTCGGTGTCCTGACTCTCCACAGACAAAGCAGTGGCTGCAATCCAGTAAGTCTTGTTCAGTGCATTTTTGGCAACGGGCTGTTCTTCCCCTTGTCTGGAAGGAGGGTCGATTCAGCAGGGGTTGAGGACGTCTGTCTGGAGGTAAGTTAGGAGGATGGTGTGACAGGGGGTGAGGCGATGTTCGGTAGGGCGGCGTTGGTGAGTGAGCTGTTTGGATGCTAGTTGACTGTTGGTCTATTAAAGTGGCCACCATGTGTGTCAGGGTCTCTACTTGGGCACTGAGCTGCTGAATGGTCGGGAGGTTATTACTCACCGCAGCTGTGTCTCGTGGCCGGTCATTACCCTGCCAGTTTCCGGTTTCCACTTTGGCATTATGTGCATGTGTTGGCTTTTGGCGAGGGAGTTGGCCAAGTCTGCGCTGGTGCTCATTTTCATCACTAAGTATTCTCATTACCTGGCCAAGGATTTCCTCATCTGTGACACGGCTGTTGGAGATGAGGGGTCTCAATCTCTGTCGAAGCTCAGTGTGCTTTGGTCCCAGGCCCTGGTAGATAGTGTGGAGGAATGCTTCTTGTATTGTCTTGGGTTCATAGGAGATCTCTGCATTGTTCTGCTTTGATTGGAACATTAGTTTTTGTTTAAGTCCAATCATGCGGTACAGAAACTGCTGTGGCGACTCCTGTTCAGACTGCCGGGCACACATCAACTCCTGAAACATCTCTGTTGTTGCCTTTTCTCCAAGGTGGGACCTGAGGAAGCCTTTGAGTTCAGAGAGAGTTATTTCATCTTTATTTACCAGCATATCTTTGAAGGTGCCTGG
Organism: Hyperoplus immaculatus; assembly: GCA_949357725.1. Classification (NCBI taxonomy): domain Eukaryota; kingdom Metazoa; phylum Chordata; class Actinopteri; order Uranoscopiformes; family Ammodytidae; genus Hyperoplus; species Hyperoplus immaculatus. Next base: position 28,204,743 of record OX442364.1, on the reverse strand, counting down.
TTTGATGATTCTCAATGCTCCCCGTACAACCTCTGCCTCCATGAAGCCCTCTCTTATTCCATCATCAAGTTGTTTGATGATGCTGTTATAACTCATCTCAGAGCTCTGGTCTCCAATTTGGCCTCCATGTACTTTAAACTCTCTGCGTTGGAAATAGGGGAGGTCTCTCAGGGTGCCTGATGCCCTGTGTGGGAGTGGTTGGGGCATGGACTCACCTTGGGGGTTAGGTGCAGGGGTCTGTGAGTTGGCTGTGGCTGCACATTTTCTAAGTTGCTCACCAAGCTCGTCATACATTTTCCTAAGCTCCTCCACTGACTGCGTGTTTGCGTGGGTGTGTGTGTTGGAGTGAGGATATTGTGGTGTGACTGTGCTGTTGGAGTGAGGGTTAGTGTGTGACATGTTGTCTAAATGGATGATGGGTAGCTCAGGACTATGTGTCTTGTGTGTGTTAGCATCACCCCATTTATCAACAGGCAACTCAACACATACATTTTCATTAATCAATTTACACACAAAATCTTCCAACATTAATAATTTAGTCAGACCGTCATCCTCAAGCTCTAACAACTCCCGAGACCCCATGTAGGTGATAACATAGTCTATGCAGCCTTCTTCATCGCCTTTCAATTGGCTGACTTCATGAGCTTCTGTTGACAGGCTACTAGCAACAGTGTGTAGGTCATGGCTTGAGAGTTTGAACAAACCTCGTTTGATGTTCCACACCAGCTCTTTCCGTGTCGTTCCCATGGTGCGTTGCTTCGTTGGAATAGAATGTCACTACTGTGTATGTTTGTGTATGTGTGTATGGATGTGGTGTAGCTTCTCCGATGACGCACGCCCGTGGACCCCGGTTCAGTTGTGCGGCTCTCTGGCAAGGTGAAGATCCTTCTTCTCCCTCTCTGGACACCCACAGGCTGACTCCTGGTCTACAGTCACGTCGTCGTCTTGCGTTCGTCTTCTCGATGTCGGTTCTGGTATCACTGGATCTGCCCCTCTGATGCAGGTGAAGAGGAGAGATCCCGGACGAGCCCCCACAGTTTGTTACCGGTCCCAAGTGGCCAGGACAGAGGTAGCAAAAGGATTTTGAGATCGGATTTGCCTGAAAAGCAGGTAGAAGAAAACACAGGAATGAAGCAACGGAGCCCTGTTGTCATTTTCCGAAATCCGTCTCTTTAATTTACAATCATCACATATATCACATATAAATATAAACTCTTCCCTGGCTAAAGTGCATGTACAAATGTCAATAGGTTCCTTGTTAAAAACAAAACATCAAAAAGTGCAATAAAAAGTGAGGCTCACATATCTTGTTTCTCTCCACTCTTAGTTCACATTACCATAAATACACAACTCTTATTACAATTCATATCAAAATATACACTCCTTTTGTAAAAATTCACCTAAGCTAAAGTTGTGCCTGTTTTCAGCTTATAGGCTGGTTATTTTTAAAGCTAGCTCACATAGTGCAATTTAATACAGTTTTGTTCCTATATAATAAATAAAATGTCAAACCTAAATATACTTTGGCTTTACCCCACAATAACACTTGTCATTAAAAAAGACTGTTCTCCTATTTAAGACATAAAACAACACTTAGGGAATTAACATTAAACCACTGTCTGAACTACAATGGTTGATAGGTCTGTCTAACTGACAGGCTAAGCCTATAGCTACAACACATCATATAAACACTTTTCTTATACTCTAAAATATCCTATCATAACGTCATAAACCTCTTAATCACATGTAATATATTCTTAAACCTTTGTCAGGTGTTCAGGGCCAAAGTAAACTTATTCATGCTCTACGATGTGTGTGTTGTCACAATAATATTCTCCGCGGACGGCAAACTGCTATTTTCCACAATTGCCGTTTGGCGCGAAAACAAACAAAGGAATTTTAAAAAGTTCATAACTACACATAACATACATAAAACTTTACTCAAAGTGTATCAACATGTTTGTAATATGTTCCGATTCATGAAGATAGTAATGTGTGTGCTTTTCACTGGGTACAAACCTGAAAAGCAGGTAGAAGAAAACACAGGAATGAAGCAACGGAGCCCTGTTGTCATTTTCCGAAATCCGTCTGACGGGGGACCGGAAATGCCCCGCAGCCATAGGATTCCGGACTGCAATACACTTTAGTTCCGCCCTTAAGTTTCCTAGTACTAAAACTTTGTCCCACAACAAATATTCGACGTTAATAATTAGCGATAAATACATACTCAAATATATAAATTAATGATCATTGGTTATACATGTAAACTTTCAAAAATTGCCTCTTGAAATAGTGGTCTGATTTTGAGTGTACCACATATACAGAGTCAAGCTTCCACACCAGCGCCGTCATTTCGCATCGCAAATTTGCGTTTTTTATTTTTTCAAACTGAGTTCGATTTTTCTGGGACGTTGCTTCTTAAAGTGGGACGCGACAAAATTCACATTTCAAAACATTCACTTTTGACCCACAATCACGCCCGGTGTGCAAAGGCCTTTATGGAGCTTCTGACCCACAATCCACTGCAGCAGAAGTTACATCACATGGACTGAGCCTCCCAGTGAAAACAACCAGCGATGAGACGGATATATAAAGCAAGAGGCAAGATCAAGGAGCCATGTTAGGATGAAATAAATAAGTTAAAGTATGTCCCAGTTGTAGCATACTGCATCCTAACTAGATTCTAGATTAGTTGCACCTGTTGAGTCCATCAACAATTTATTAAGATCAGCTGTCTCTCACCTGAGCACCACCCACTGTAACACACACACTGTAACACACACACACACACACACACACTCACACACACACACACACACACACACACACACACACACACACACACACACACATACACACACACTGTAACACACACACACACACACACACACACACACACACACACAGTAACATTCCATGCACATGTTAAATCAAAGTTAAAGTAACACACACGCACACACGCGCACACACACACACACACACACACACACACACACGCATACACACACACACACACACACACACACACACACACACACACACACACACACACACACACACACACACATTGACTAAACTCCTGAGACAAGAGGCTACAGTGTGCTGACATTTAGTTTAACTTAAATCAGTGTGTTTGCCTCAACTGTTATCACATCCTCTTCATTTGCACAAAGCAAAGTCCAGTGACCTGTCTGATAGGGTTAGGGTGTGTGTGTGTGTGTGTGTGTGTGTGTGTGTGTGTGTGTGTGTGTGTGTCCGGTTCTCACTTTGGGACAGGCCTTTAAAGGGCTGTTTGAGGGTTAACACTAGGTTTTAAGGACAGGCCTTTAAAGGGCTGTTTGAGGGTTAACACTAGGTTTTAAGGACAGGCCTTTAAAGGGCTGTTTGAGGGTTAACACTAGGTTTTAAGGTTCAGGTATGAATTAGGTTTATGTTAGGGTTAGTGTAAGGGTTGGGGTTAGGCATTTAGTTTGGATGGTTAGGGTTAGGGTAAGGGGCTAGGGAATGCATTGTGTCAATGAATGTCCTCACAAGTATAGCTGTACAAACGTGTGTCTGTGTGTGTGTGTGTGTGTGTGTGTGTGTGTGTGTGTGTGTGTGTGTTACAGTGTGCGTGTGCGTGTGTGTTACAGTGTGTGTGTGTGTGTGTGTGAACTGACTGATATCAGGGTCTAAGGTCAGAGGTCACTAAATCGCTGACTGTATTTTTCAGACAGGAAACAGATTTCACAACCACAGAAACAGGGAAGGAGTCGGAGACAGTCGCTCTGACACTCGCTGGATTAATATCACTAAAGACATAATTAAAGGTGCAGTGTGTAGTTTCAGAGGAGGGGGGTTTGTTTACATTCACAGAGCCTGCAGTTAGTTTACTAAACATATTTCCTCTACATGTAATTCTTAGTATTGAATAATTCTATCATCTTTAATCAAATTATTCTGAGGAACCTGGAACCAAACGTAAGACTAGAATATGTTTGTAAACCAAACTGTGGGCCCTGCTGCTGTAAACAACAACAGTGAAACAGTAACTTTTCAGGAAGCTTTCTAACTTCAAACAGTGTTCCAGGGATCACATTTTCCTTGTGAGTAAAACCAGCCAAAGTTACACAGTGCACCTTTAATATTATTTCATGTTCTTGGGATTTTAACGAACACGGGAGGAGGAACACATCTGCAACTCTAAAGGTAAAATCTGCTCTTTCATGTATTTTAATATTGATTTATTTAATGTGTTTTTGTGACTGTGTGTATCTGGGTGAGAGGCTAAAACATAAGACTTTCTAAGACGTGTTTTTAATGACACTTAAAATGGAAATTAAAGCCATAAGTCGTTCGGGTTTAATGGATATATTATATTATATTATATTATATTCTGATGCATTTTCAGGTACTTTTAATACAGAGTTAGTATTTAAAAACTCACATTATTAAACTGTAACAACAGCTCTGTGAAGTTTATAACTCTAAATAACAAAATCAACAAGACAAGGAAAGTTTATGTCTTCAGCACGATCCAGACACAAGGCCGTTCAGAGAGCTTTACAGGGGCAAGAAATACAAGATTAGACATTACACCTCGCATTTAAGAGATCGTAAAAACAAAGAAAATACATCAAGACTCAAGATTAGACAGCGATGTGGAATGGCTGCAATGAAAAGTACATGACTGACAGTTTAGGTATGTTCTATATAGTCTATTTCTGATGTTTTTGTGACAAATAAAGTGCACTTATTTCAGAATCAGAATCCTTGATTGTCATCGTACAGTTTACAACAACATTTAAGGCAAGGCAAGTTTATCTCTATAGCACAATTCAGACACTAGGCCACTCAAAGTGCTTTACAGGGGCAAGATTAAAATACATAAAACACATAAAAAGACATTTAAAAGTGAATGAAAAGAAGTAAAACATTTAAATTAAATAAAAAGTACAGGTTAAAATGGAAACAGAAAAGTCTTCAGACTCGATTTAAAAGAACTGAAGCAGAATCCAAGTTTACACCAAACACCAAATATAAAAAATAATAACAAAAAATATATAGTGCAAGGGACTGGTGCAATGTACAAATAGGACCCATCTCCTCGTGTTTTTGCCGAATGCTTACACACATGTTGCAGACTTTGGCCCACTGTGTCAAAACTTAACACACAGGCCGAATAGGACAAAGCACATGGAGATAAACTTCTAATTTATATGGCAAAATGAAACTCTTGAAACAAAACCTAACAATCCCATTTCAAAACTGTTTTTAGCATCAAAACAATACACACATGCTCCTCGTGTTGAAAAGACAGTCAACCCATGAGAGACATTAGTGAAGGAAGTTCATAGTCAGTGACATTCAACACTTTTAAAGCCTTGTTTTGACCATATTAAATGGAATGTTTGAGTAATGCTTTTAAGACTCTGATAATGTTTTAAAAGAGGAATAGATTCTAAACTAACACGTGATGGTTTTGATTTTCACTTCCCTCTGTGTGTGTGTGTGTGTGTGTGTGTGTGCGTGCGTGTGTGTGTGTGCGTGTGTGTGTGTGCGTGCGTGCGTGTGTGTGTCTGTGTGTGTGTGTGTGTGTGTGTGTGTGTGTGTGTGTGTGTGTATGATTTGAAACAATTGTTCCGTTTAGTAGAAACGTCTTTGTTGTGGTTGTATACCGGTTGTCAGATTGTAACTTCTCTTCATCAAAGCGAGTGACAAACACACGCCGTAAACACGAGTCAATAAACTAATAAAAAGGATTTCAGACACTCAGTGCGTTTCCATGGCACAACTAGATTGAATTAAGACATATACCGAACTAGACACTCGAACGGACCGTGTCACTTGTCTGAGTATACATGGCCTTTCAGGAATCAGATAAATGTCCGATGCATGGCTGTCTCCACTATGCTAGGTGTTCTTATCCGACTTCTCTTGTCTGTTAATGTGCCGATTTGTGTGCGAAGTAGATCGGATAAAGGTGTTTACATGCAGTTTACAAGTCCTGTTGAAGTCTTATTCCTTTAGTTACCCGATTATGAGTCTGCATGTAAACGCACTGAGTGAAAGCATAAAGAGAGGGTGAATACTGTGCTATGCTGTGATAGGTATATAGTGTAGTGTTTGGCCGTGTCTAGATCATTTTCTGTTTTCAGTTCTAGTTGCAGTAAAGTTTAGTTTGCGTCTCGGGACTGAAGAACAATGTTTGGTTCAAGCATCAAGAAACCAGAGCAACGTTTTCATTATGTGAACATTAAGAACTTCAAACAATTATTTTGATTAAGGCCAATTAGGTAGAAGGGGAAAAAATGGTCTGGTTTCCTGACACTCGAACCATGTGTGTGTGTGTGTGTGTGTGTGTGTGTGTGTGTGTGTGTGTGTGTGTGTGTGTGTGTGTGTGTGTGCATGCCTTGTAAATGATGTGTTCAGGGACACCCAGTTGTCTGAAGTTTCTTTATGAGCCGCTGGATGTGTTTTATTATAGTCGGCTCGATGACACACATCTAGATTTTAGTTTTTTGATGAAATGCAAAAATAAATTCTAGAGTGTGTGTGTGTGTGTGTGTGTGTGTGTGTGTGTGTGTGTGTGTGTGTGTGTGTGTGTGTGGATATATATGCAAGGAGGAACAAGACAGACATACACTGTACGTCTGTCTTTGTTATTTGGACATATCTGTACGTGTGTTTTATGCATTTAGCTTTTAAGCTTTTAGTCGACTGAGGTTGTGTTTAAATCTTCAACATCTGTAGTTGAGCTGTCAGTAGTTAGCTGTCTGTAGTTAGCTGTCAGTAGTTAGCTGTCAGTAGTTAGCTGTCTGTAGTTAACTGTCTGTAGTTAGCTGTCAGTAGTCAGCTGTCTGTAGTTAGCTGTCAGTAGTCAGCTGTCAGTAGTTAGCTGTCTGTAGTTAACTGTCTGTAGTTAGCTGTCAGTAGTCAGCTGTCAGTAGTTAGCTGTCTGTAGTTAACTGTCTGTAGTTAGCTGTCAGTAGTCAGCTGTCAGTAGTTAGCTGTCTGTAGTCAGTCTCAGTAGAGAATCATTGATAGGATTCTCAGGAGCAGATCACAAAGTCCATAAACACACAATATATAAAGTCTGTATCAGTCCATAAAGCAGCACACACACACACACACACACACACACACACACACACACACACACACACACACACACACACACACACACAGCACATTACTATCAGTTTCTCTTAGTCAATAACTTTAAAGGAATGTCCCGCTGACTGTCTCACTGTCTCACTGTCTCCCTGTCTCCCTGTCTCTCTGTCTGACTGTCTCACTGTGGAGCAGGGAGTGACAGCTGACGTGGACTGAAGGGAGAGTGAGACAGACGGTTGTTTAAATACTTCAAACACAATTTATTAACATCAAGGGTTAAATGACAAATTGTTTTTAATCCTAAAGCCCAGTTCAGGTCAAAGATTCGCCTTGCAGCTGCAACTCCTTTCGACGAGACGCCGAAACGTTCTCAAACTGGACCTTGCGATTTGACATGTTGAGTCTCCTGCGACGCCTTGCAACGCGCCGCAGCGAGCAGTTCACACCGCTGAGATTTCTCCCCCGCAACGTTCTAAAACCGTCTCGTCACAAGCAGTTGCAAGGCGAATCTTTGGTCTGAACTGGGCTTTACGGGAGAGAAAAACTTTCTCCATAGAAACGGTAAATATGTAAACATCTGTTGGCTGGAGTCTGTTCATTAAAGGTGCAGTCGTCTCAGATCCATAAGTGTGATAAAACATGATAAAAACCATCAAAACAGACATTGGGAAGGATTTTTACCTGCTCCGCCATTGTAGGCGCATAAACATTCACCCATCTGTTGCTCTGGCGTGCACCGGCAGTGAGACCATGGAGTGTATATACTATATATGAGTGAGACGAGTGTCGGTTTGTAGCTTCTGATTGGATATCAGTAGTGGGTTCTCAAAAAAGTTTATTTGCCGATTACATGCAGAGCAGCTGACTGAGAGATCGGCTTTATGAAACGCGCACATTATGTAAGTGATCACTGTATGAATAAAGAGCGATTTAACACTTATATTAACATAAATAAACCGCTTACTTCACCTGTAACATGACTCCACAGTTCCCTGCTCTACACAAGAATAAAAACACAAGAAAAAAAGACGTCTGTGTCGTTTGAAAAGACGCAATGCATTGTGGGGCGGTCGAGTAGGAAAAGTAACCTGTCGATCCATACACAAAACTAATCCGGGAATTTCTCGCCTATCAAACTCGCATACACGTCACATACTCAAAGTGACAAAATGAGTAAGAGTAGGACGTTAGTAAGGCTTTCCGAACACAGCCACACACACGCAAAAAGACGTAATGCATTGTGGGGCGGTTGAGTAGGAAAAGTAACCTATCGATCCATACACATAATCTTGCCGGAAGTTAGTGCTCATCCGGGCATTTCTCGCCTACACAAACTCGCATACACAACCGCCACATACTCAATTTGACGTCAAAATGTGTATGAGTAGGACGTTAGAAGGGCTTTTAGTATGAGTAGGATGTTAGTATGAGTAGGATGTTAGTAGGGCTTTTAGTATGAGTAGGATGTTAGTATGAGTAGGATGTTAGTAGGGCTTTTAGTATGAGTAGAACGTTAGTATGAGTAGGATGTTAGTAGGGCTTTTAGTATGAGTAGGACGTTAGTATGAGTAGAACTTTAGAAGGGCTTTTAGTATGAGCAAGACGTTAGTGTGGCTTTTAGTATGAGTAGAACGTTAGTAGGGATTTAGTATGAGTAGGGCGTTAATAGGGCTTTAGTATGAGTAGAACGTTAGTAGAACTTTAGTATGAGTAAGACGTTAGTATGGCTTTCCGAACACAGACATAGGTTGCGTTCCGAATCGCATACTCTTTCTTTTCTCTATTCTACATACTACATCCGACGATAAAAAGAATCTAGTTAGGATGCAGTAGGCATACTATTGGGACATACTTTTCTCTCTTATTTCATCATAACATTGCGCCTTGATCTTGCCTCTTGCTTTTATATCCGTCGCATCCCCGTTTGTTTTCATATGGAGGCTTCGTCGATGTTACGTCACTTCACGTGCGCACTGGATTGTGGGTCAGAATCGCCCAAATAGGATGCACTTTTCAACACTAACAATCTTGGCCGCATGAAGTAGGACATCCGGGTACTTCTAACCATCCTAAATCTGGCCACAAGAATCGGGACATCCTAAATCTTTTTTCTACATACTATATAGTAGAAAGTATGCGA
>OX442364.1:28180508-28185508 GCA_949357725.1 Hyperoplus immaculatus | reverse complement strand
GTAGGGCGTCCCCCCCATGGGCCCTTAGCTCAGTTGGTAGGGCGTCCCCCCATGGGCCCTTAGCTCAGTTGGTAGGGCGTCCCCCCCCCCCCATGGGCCCTTAGCTCAGTTGGTAGGGCGTCCCCCCCCCCATGGGCCCTTAGCTCAGTTGGTAGGACGTCCCCCCCATGGGCCCTTAGCTCAGTTGGTAGGGCGTCCCCCCCCCATGGGCCCTTAGCTCAGTTGGTAGGGCGTCCCCCCATGCGCCCTTAGCTCAGTTGGTAGGGCGTCCCCCCCCATGGGCCCTTAGCTCAGTTGGTAGGGCGTCCCCCCCATGGGCCCTTAGCTCAGTTGGTAGGGCGTCCCCCCATGCGCCCTTAGCTCAGTTGGTAGGGCGTCCCCCCCCATGGGCCCTTAGCTCAGTTGGTAGGGCGTCCCCCCCATGGGCCCTTAGCTCAGTTGGTAGGGCGTCCCCCCATGCGCCCTTAGCTCAGTTGGTAGGGCGTCCCCCCCCCATGGGCCCTTAGCTCAGTTGGTAGGGCGTCCCCCCCCCATGGGCCCTTAGCTCAGTTGGTAGGACATCCCCCCCCCCATGGGCCCTTAGCTCAGTTGGTAGGGCGTCCCCCCCATGGGTCCTTAGCTCAGCTGGTAGGGCGTCCCCCCCATGGGCCCTTAGCTCAGTTGGTAGGGCGTCCCCCCCCCATGGGCCCTTAGCTCAGTTGGTAGGACATCCCCCCCCCCATGGGCCCTTAGCTCAGTTGGTAGGGCGTCCCCCCCCCATGGGCCCTTAGCTCAGTTGGTAGGGCGTCCCCCCCATGGGTCCTTAGCTCAGCTGGTAGGGCGTCCCCCCCATGGGCCCTTAGCTCAGCTGGTAGGGCGTCCCCCCCATGGGCCCTTAGCTCAGTTGGTAGGACATCCCCCCCCCCATGGGCCCTTAGCTCAGTTGGTAGGGCGTCCCCCCCATGGGTCCTTAGCTCAGCTGGTAGGGCGTCCCCCCCATGGGCCCTTAGCTCAGCTGGTAGGGCGTCCCCCCCATGGGCCCTTAGCTCAGTTGGTAGGGTGTCCCCCCCCCCCATGGGCCCTTAGCTCAGTTGGTAGGACATCCCCCCCCCCCATGGGCCCTTAGCTCAGTTGGTAGGGCGTCCCCCCCATGGGCCCTTAGCTCAGTTGGTAGGGCGTCCCCCCCATGGGCCCTTAGCTCAGTTGGTAGGGCGTCCCCCCATGGGCCCTTAGCTCAGTTGGTAGGGCGTCCCCCCCCCCATGGGCCCTTAGCTCAGTTGGTAGGGCGTCCCCCCCCCCCATGGGCCCTTAGCTCAGTTGGTAGGACGTCCCCCCCATGGGCCCTTAGCTCAGTTGGTAGGGCGTCCCCCCCCCCATGGGCCCTTAGCTCAGTTGGTAGGGCGTCCCCCCATGCGCCCTTAGCTCAGTTGGTAGGGCGTCCCCCCCCATGGGCCCTTAGCTCAGTTGGTAGGGCGTCCCCCCCATGGGCCCTTAGCTCAGTTGGTAGGGCGTCCCCCCATGCGCCCTTAGCTCAGTTGGTAGGGCGTCCCCCCCCCATGGGCCCTTAGCTCAGTTGGTAGGGTGTCCCCCCCCCATGGGCCCTTAGCTCAGTTGGTAGGGCGTCCCCCCCCATGGGCCCTTAGCTCAGTTGGTAGGACGTCCCCCCCATGGGCCCTTAGCTCAGTTGGTAGGGCGTCCCCCCCATGGGCCCTTAGCTCAGCTGGTAGGGCGTCCCCCCCATGGGCCCTTAGCTCAGTTGGTAGGGCGTCCCCCCCCCATGGGCCCTTAGCTCAGTTGGTAGGACATCCCCCCCCCCCATGGGCCCTTAGCTCAGTTGGTAGGGCGTCCCCCCCATGGGTCCTTAGCTCAGTTGGTAGGGCGTCCCCCCCATGGGCCCTTAGCTCAGTTGGTAGGGCGTCCCCCCATGGGCCCTTAGCTCAGTTGGTAGGGCGTCCCCCCCCCCCATGGGCCCTTAGCTCAGTTGGTAGGGCGTCCCCCCCCCCATGGGCCCTTAGCTCAGTTGGTAGGGCGTCCCCCCCCCCATGGGCCCTTAGCTCAGTTGGTAGGACGTCCCCCCCATGGGCCCTTAGCTCAGTTGGTAGGGCGTCCCCCCCCCCATGGGCCCTTAGCTCAGTTGGTAGGGCGTCCCCCCCCCCATGGGCCCTTAGCTCAGTTGGTAGGACGTCCCCCCCATGGGCCCTTAGCTCAGTTGGTAGGGCGTCCCCCCCCCCATGGGCCCTTAGCTCAGTTGGTAGGGCGTCCCCCCATGCGCCCTTAGCTCAGTTGGTAGGGCGTCCCCCCCCATGGGCCCTTAGCTCAGTTGGTAGGGCGTCCCCCCCATGGGCCCTTAGCTCAGTTGGTAGGGCGTCCCCCCATGCGCCCTTAGCTCAGTTGGTAGGGCGTCCCCCCCCCATGGGCCCTTAGCTCAGTTGGTAGGGTGTCCCCCCCCCATGGGCCCTTAGCTCAGTTGGTAGGGCGTCCCCCCCCATGGGCCCTTAGCTCAGTTGGTAGGACGTCCCCCCCATGGGCCCTTAGCTCAGTTGGTAGGGCGTCCCCCCCATGGGCCCTTAGCTCAGCTGGTAGGGCGTCCCCCCCATGGGCCCTTAGCTCAGTTGGTAGGGCGTCCCCCCCCCCATGGGCCCTTAGCTCAGTTGGTAGGACATCCCCCCCCCCCCATGGGCCCTTAGCTCAGTTGGTAGGGCGTCCCCCCCATGGGTCCTTAGCTCAGCTGGTAGGGCGTCCCCCCCATGGGCCCTTAGCTCAGTTGGTAGGGCGTCCCCCCCCCATGGGCCCTTAGCTCAGTTGGTAGGACATCCCCCCCCATGGGCCCTTAGCTCAGTTGGTAGGGCGTCCCCCCCATGGGTCCTTAGCTCAGCTGGTAGGGCGTCCCCCCCATGGGCCCTTAGCTCAGCTGGTAGGGCGTCCCCCCCATGGGCCCTTAGCTCAGTTGGTAGGACATCCCCCCCCCCCATGGGCCCTTAGCTCAGTTGGTAGGGCGTCCCCCCCATGGGCCCTTAGCTCAGTTGGTAGGGCGTCCCCCCATGGGCCCTTAGCTCAGTTGGTAGGGCGTCCCCCCCCCCATGGGCCCTTAGCTCAGTTGGCAGGGCGTCCCCCCCCCCCCATGGGCCCTTAGCTCAGTTGGTAGGACGTCCCCCCCATGGGCCCTTAGCTCAGTTGGTAGGGCGTCCCCCCCACCATGGGCCCTTAGCTCAGTTGGTAGGGCGTCCCCCCATGCGCCCTTAGCTCAGTTGGTAGGGCGTCCCCCCCCATGGGCCCTTAGCTCAGTTGGTAGGGCGTCCCCCCCATGGGCCCTTAGCTCAGTTGGTAGGGCGTCCCCCCATGCGCCCTTAGCTCAGTTGGTAGGGCGTCCCCCCCCCATGGGCCCTTAGCTCAGTTGGTAGGGTGTCCCCCCCCCATGGGCCCTTAGCTCAGTTGGTAGGGCGTCCCCCCCCATGGGCCCTTAGCTCAGTTGGTAGGACGTCCCCCCCATGGGCCCTTAGCTCAGTTGGTAGGGCGTCCCCCCCATGGGCCCTTAGCTCAGCTGGTAGGGCGTCCCCCCCATGGGCCCTTAGCTCAGTTGGTAGGGCGTCCCCCCCCCATGGGCCCTTAGCTCAGTTGGTAGGACATCCCCCCCCCCCATGGGCCCTTAGCTCAGTTGGTAGGGCGTCCCCCCCATGGGTCCTTAGCTCAGCTGGTAGGGTGTCCCCCCCATGGGCCCTTAGCTCAGCTGGTAGGGCGTCCCCCCCATGGGCCCTTAGCTCAGTTGGTAGGACATCCCCCCCCCCATGGGCCCTTAGCTCAGTTGGTAGGGCGTCCCCCCCATGGGTCCTTAGCTCAGCTGGTAGGGCGTCCCCCCCATGGGCCCTTAGCTCAGCTGGTAGGGCGTCCCCCCCATGGGCCCTTAGCTCAGTTGGTAGGGTGTCCCCCCCCCCCCATGGGCCCTTAGCTCAGTTGGTAGGACATCCCCCCCCCCATGGGCCCTTAGCTCAGTTGGTAGGGCGTCCCCCCCATGGGCCCTTAGCTCAGTTGGTAGGGCGTCCCCCCCATGGGCCCTTAGCTCAGTTGGTAGGGCGTCCCCCCATGGGCCATTAGCTCAGTTGGTAGGGCGTCCCCCCCCCCCATGGGCCCTTAGCTCAGTTGGTAGGGCGTCCCCCCCCCATGGGCCCTTAGCTCAGTTGGTAGGACGTCCCCCCCATGGGCCCTTAGCTCAGTTGGTAGGGCGTCCCCCCCCCCATGGGCCCTTAGCTCAGTTGGTAGGGCGTCCCCCCATGCGCCCTTAGCTCAGTTGGTAGGGCGTCCCCCCCCATGGGCCCTTAGCTCAGTTGGTAGGGCGTCCCCCCATGCGCCCTTAGCTCAGTTGGTAGGGCGTCCCCCCCCCATGGGCCCTTAGCTCAGTTGGTAGGGTGTCCCCCCCCCATGGGCCCTTAGCTCAGTTGGTAGGGCGTCCCCCCCCATGGGCCCTTAGCTCAGTTGGTAGGACGTCCCCCCCATGGGCCCTTAGCTCAGTTGGTAGGGCGTCCCCCCCATGGGCCCTTAGCTCAGCTGGTAGGGCGTCCCCCCCATGGGCCCTTAGCTCAGTTGGTAGGGCGTCCCCCCCCCATGGGCCCTTAGCTCAGTTGGTAGGACATCCCCCCCCCCCATGGGCCCTTAGCTCAGTTGGTAGGGCGTCCCCCCCATGGGTCCTTAGCTCAGCTGGTAGGACGTCCCCCCCATGGGCCCTTAGCTCAGTTGGTAGGGCGTCCCCCCCCCATGGGCCCTTAGCTCAGTTGGTAGGACATCCCCCCCCATGGGCCCTTAGCTCAGTTGGTAGGGCGTCCCCCCCATGGGTCCTTAGCTCAGCTGGTAGGGCGTCCCCCCCATGGGCCCTTAGCTCAGCTGGTAGGGCGTCCCCCCCATGGGCCCTTAGCTCAGTTGGTAGGACATCCCCCCCCCCCATGGGCCCTTAGCTCAGTTGGTAGGGCGTCCCCCCCATGGGCCCTTAGCTCAGTTGGTAGGGCGTCCCCCCATGGGCCCTTAGCTCA
>OX442364.1:28158008-28160508 GCA_949357725.1 Hyperoplus immaculatus | reverse complement strand
TTACTCAGTGCCTGTATTGGACTGTAGTCTCCTGGTGATATGGTTATGTAAATTTGTGTGTCGTCTGCATAATTATGGTAGCATAATTTGTTCTTATTCATAATCTGAGCTAGTGGGAGCATGTAGATGTTAAATAGAAGAGGGCCAAGAATGGAACCTTGGGGGACCCCGCATGTAATATTTGTCCGCTCAGATGTGAAATTGCCTATTGACACATAGTAGTCTCTATCCTTTAAGTAGGATTCAAACCAGCTTAGTACAGTTCCCGAAAGTCCAACCCAGTTTGCTAGTCGATCTAGTAATATGCTGTGGTCAACTGTGTCAAAAGCGGCACTGAGATCCAGTAAAACTAAGACAGAACTTTTGCCACTGTCTGTGTTTAAATGGATGTCATTGAGGACCTTAACCAGAGCAGTCTCAGTACTGTGGTGTTGTCGAAATCCTGACTGGAAGACATCAAAGCAGTTATTCATTGCTAAGTAGTTATTTAGCTGTTGATAAACAGCTTTTTCAATGATTTTACTTAAAAATGGTAGGTTAGATATGGGCCTATAATTTTTCATGAGTGATGTATCTAGATTGTTCTTTTTTAAGAGTGGCTTGATGACTGCTGTTTTCAGGGCCTGTGGGAATACACCTGTCTGAAGGGACATATTGACAATTTGTAGAACATCTGAGGCCATACAGCTAAAAACAGTTTTAAAGAAGCCTGTGGGCAGAATGTCAAGGCAACAGGATGAGGAGTTCAGGTGTTGTATAATGTCCTCCAGGTTTTTGTGGTTTATAAGATAAAATTCTGTCATTGCATTTGAATTGATTTTAAGAGGGAACACATATGTTGAACTTGGTATTGATGCAGTGACAGCTTGTCTAATTTTGTGAATTTTCTCAGTAAAGAAGGAGGCAAATTCATTGCAGGCCCTCGTGGAAAGATGCTCAGACGCTACTGGCACAGGAGGGTTTGTTAATCTGTCGACAGTAGCAAACAGGGCACGTGCATTGTTGTTGTTTTTGGTGATGATGTCAGAAAAGAAAGAATGCCTTGCATTTCTCAGTTCTGAGTTAAACGTGCACAGTTTCTCTTTGAAGATGTCATAATGAACCTGGAGATTTGTTTTTCGCCACCTGCGTTCTGCTTTACGGCACTCTCTTCTTTCTATTCTGACCTGCGGGGCATTTCTCCAAGGAGATCTTTTCTTACCAGAGACAACCTTCATCTTAGTGGGCGCAATAGCATCTATAACACTTGTAAGTTTGCCGTTAAAGTTGTCTAAGAGCTCCTTAACTGAGTTACAGGGGAGGGGTGGTATCGAAGAAAATGCTTGAATGAATGTTTCACTGGTATTTTCTGTAATATACCGCTTTTTGATTACTTTTGACTGATCAATTGTGTGAACAGACATTGTACTCTCAAAAAATAAACAGGAATGGTCTGAGAGGGGACCCATATCTGCCACTGTTATGTCTGAAATGTTCATTCCTCTGGAAATGATAAGGTCCAGCGTGTGCCCTTTGTTATGAGTTGGTTTGTCAACATGCTGATTTAGTCCAAAGTTGTCAAGGACACAGCACAGTTCTTTCGCACATCTGTCCTCTGGTTTGTCAGTATGAATATTGAAATCTCCGACGATTAATACACAGTCAAACTCAGTACAGATTACAGACAGCAGTTCAGTAAGTTCATCAAAAAAGCTTGCATTGTATTGTGGTGGCCGGTAGATATTGATGAAAATAGCTCTAGAGGCTGAATTTAACTGTAGAGCCACATACTCAAATGAATCAAAATTTCCATAAGACATCTTTTTGCATTGTAGAGATTCTTTAAACAGAATAGCAACCCCCCCTCCTTTTTTATGCACTCTGGATTCACTCACAAAATTGTAATTTGCGGGGGCGGACTCTATAAGAACAGCTGAGCTGTTATCTTGGTCTAACCAAGTTTCAGTTAAAAACATAAAATTAAGATTGTGCCTAGTAATAAGATCATTAATTAAAAATGTTTTACCTGCCAAGGATCTGATGTTTAATAAAGCTAAATTTAGTGTGTTCGAAGCATTGTCAGCCCGATTTATTTCAGCACACTGTGGCTGAAGAGGAATGCTTATCAGATTTGATACATTTACAGGATTTAAGAGTTTCCTGTTACTTGAGATACACTTTGAGAAACAGGGCCCCAGCTTATCCTGTGAGTCGTAGGCGTTAACTAAGTAGCTGCGGCCCGGCACATATCAACAAGTGCTGACATCATCAGTCTCCCTAGCCTGATGATGATGACGTCGCGGTGGGATCAGAGGGGGTTTGCGTGGCGGGGTGAAGAGCCGGGCGCTGTGGCTTAGATTGGCGAGTTGAGGGGGACGTTGACTGCTGGGGGTACATATGATTTCCTTAAATCCCAGATCAGGAGAGGATGGAGAAAGGGTGGTTGTAGGAGAGAAACGAGGAGAGAGAGGTCGGCTTGGTGTTGACCTGCGTGGTCCAGGGGAGACGGGGATGGGTGGAG
>OX442364.1:28120508-28148008 GCA_949357725.1 Hyperoplus immaculatus | reverse complement strand
ATATTTAAAACTTCCTCGTAGCACCTTGATGTTAGACTAAATATACCTTTTTTTGGACATTTATAGACTTTCTTAGAAACAACAGCTGGGCTTCTCTTCCTTCATGTTAACACTGTCGCTGTCAAATGATTGTTGCATTTTTTAAATGTGATTAATCACATTTTCTATCTCATGTTTAAAATTCTGTCATTTTGCATTGAACAACAGTGTTTAAGTCGATATTAACAATGTCAATAAATCCTTACCTGTGTTCTCTCCTTTAGTATCAAATGAATGCAAAGAAAGTTACTTTATGAACTAGAATTTTAGATTTATTTTAAATCAATGAGCCTGAGGTAACACAATGTCTTCAAACATACAGTTGAGGACAGAACTATTCGTCCCCCTATGAAAATGTCATTGTTATAAAAGTATTTAAGTGCTGTCAGACAGAGCAAGAAGTTTTGAACAGCTTTTCCAAACATCCTACTGTTATTTTGGATGATTTCATAATTTAACTTTTGCACAGAGAAATTCTTTCACAAAAACTAAAAATTAACAGCACATTGGAAATACTTTCAAAAGTTAAATGTTCCTCAGGGGGCTTAGAATCCTGTCCAACACTGTATACATTAGACAAAACAAATGCTCCTACAACAGAGTGGTCTGGAGGAGAAACCTCAAAGAGTTTATTCTGTGATAAACATCGTTTTGAAGGATTCCACTGTTCACCATTGATACATATGCAAAGTGCACTGAGCTGGTCTGCTCAGGTCGTATGGTGCAGCTCCAACTCAAAGTGCTCTGGTGTTATTTAAATCATGAGGTTTGTGAGGGTTTGTCAAAGCCAGGTAGGAGGGCTAGAGAGAGACTAATGCCTATTATACATAGTCCAGGTCACACATCTAATCCCATCCTCGTCGCCAATTCGTGGTAGAAATGTGAGATATCTATAACCTTGTGAGAAATAAGAAGAAGACATATTTGAATAAAAAGATGAATGAACACACAAACCATATTTATACATTTGAAACATGTGAAAGACCCTCACAAGACGATCCACTGTTTTCTCTGATCAGTTACTTAAAAAAAGACTTTGTGTCACAAGACAGTAAACGAGGGAGAACAGGAAATAATGTCTAAGAATAACAGTGTGAGTGGCAGTTGTTGAGCAGCAGTTGTCTTTGCGTGCTACAGGTGAGATAAAGGGAACATAAATAAGACAAACATGTGGATAACATAAATGGAACAGCCGATATGAAATAAACAAACAGGTAACACAAATGAGAACTGATTGATGAACACACAAACCGCTGCAGTCCAGACAGACACACAGACACACAGACACACAGACAGACAGACAGACAGACAGACAGACACACAGACAGACACACAGACAGACAGACAGACAGACAGACACAGACAGACAGACAGACACACAGACAGACAGACACACAGACACACAGACAGACACACAGACAGACACACAGACACACAGACAGACACACAGACAGACAGACACACAGACAGACAGACACACAGACAGACAGACAGACAGACACACAGACACACAGACAGACAGACACACAGACAGACAGACAGACACACAGACAGACAGACAGACAGACACACAGACAGACAGACAGACAGACAGACACACAGACAGACAGACACACAGACACACAGACACACAGACACACAGACAGACAGACACACAGACAGACAGACAGACAGACACACAGACACACAGACAGACAGACACAGACAGACAGACAGACACACAGACAGACAGACACACAGACACACAGACAGACACACAGACACACAGACAGACAGACAGACAGACAGACAGACAGACACACAGACAGACAGACAGACAGACACACAGACAGACACACAGACACACAGACAGACAGACAGACAGACACACAGACAGACAGACAGACACACAGACAGACAGACAGACACACAGACACACAGACAGACACACAGACAGACAGACACACAGACAGGCCAGCAGTGACATAAAGCAGACAGTGGATCAGCTCACGTCTGTTTTGTTCAGTTGTTGGATTGATTCTCCAGCGTAGTCTGACAGGTTTAGTGTCTGAAAAAAGTGTCTCATGATCGGCTGCACATAATATCCCCCCCGTCCCCCCGTCCCCCCTCCCCCCTTCCCCCTGCCTCCTGTGTGATGGCATAATGTCAGACGTCAGACGTTCCCAGTTCACCCATACTACCCGTTTGGGCCACAGGTACTGATTCTAGAGTCCCCCCCCCCCTCCGAACTTTTGACCCGACTCACAACCAGATGGTGATCAGTTGAAGCTCCGCCCCTCTCTTCACCCGAGTGTCCATGCGGCCTCAGATCGGATGATTTGATCACAGAATCAATCATCGCCCTTCGGCCTAGGATCTGGTATCACGTAGGGGAGAACGGGGTAATTTGTCACACGGGTTGGTTGTCACAATCGTTATATCTCAGAACCAGAAGGCGCTGTCTGTGAAATGTTGGTATGTAAATATCCAGAATTGGGATCAGAGTTCACCTACATAGTCTTCCTTGGAGTTAGACCGCTGAATTTGAGGTGAGAGGACTGTTTGTGTTTTTCATGTCAAATTGAAAATATTTAGCTCCTCAGTATTTTTCTTCTAGGCTTTTACACAATGGGTTTATAACAAAACACTTGTTACCCATACAAAGTGTAAAGGGTAAACTATAGTTTAGATTGTGGTTAGCAAGCTAATTAGTTGTCAGATGGTTGTTGGCCTTGATTGTAGCAAGAAATTCTAGTTGGGGTTGGTTGTCACATTTTTTGGGTGGTTGGTTGTCACATGTTATCTCAAGGCTGCAGCCAGAAAAGGAACTCAATAATGAAAGAAATTGTCAAGCTGCATCCTCACTGACACCCCAGAGAAGGAGAGAATAGAGCAGGAAAAGGCAGCTAGCATGCAAAAGAAAAAAGGTCAAGGTCAAGGTCAAATTTATTTATAAAGCACATTTACAAACAGCGGGTACTGCCCCAAAGTGCTGTACAGGTTAAATTATAATAAAATAATCCACATTTATTACAAATAAGAAACCAAAAGAAAAACACATAAGAAAATACTCAGCTACAAAAAAAAAGGGCAACAAAATCAAAACGACCCAGTGCATCCCAAACTAGACCAGCTGCCAAGGCTACAGTAAGTTATGTAGGCCTATTTGTCAACTTGAAAATGCAATTAAACTTTCAAATTTAGTTCTGCTTTCTTGCCTTCTTTTTAAGATTATTCCCATTAAGATAACATTGTGACAAACATAGTGTTTGACAACCGACCCCTTGATGGGGTTGGTTGTCACAATGTGTAAGGGTGTCTTTGATGATTAATTTCTTCTTTATTACAATAAGATAGAAAAAGTGAGGGGTACACATTTCAAGCCAACACCTTAAGCTTCAATTTAATGTAGGAATGGCTATTGAAAGATGTTTAGGTGATAAGAAATTCTCACTAGAGTAAAAAGTGTGCCTACTTACCCCGTTCTCCCCTACACTATGAGCATTATGCTGGAACATGGTGTTCGTTATAGACAAACCTTGACCAGCACAGAAGTCTAATAACGACCACTCGGGTTCAGATCAGGGAGGCCGTTCCTCCCAATCACGCCTCTCCAGGTGTCTCCATCATTGCCCACGTGCGCGTTAAAGTCTCCCAGCAGAACTATCGAGTCCCCTACCGGAGCCCCATGCAGGACTCCGTTCAGGATCTCCAAGAAGGCCCAAAACTCTGAACTGGACAGACAACACAGCCCTCAGAGATCTACAAAATATCCCTAAATATAAATGAAAGACGAGCCAAGGTTGATTATAGGATCCTCTCTCAGACCTGAATGTCCAGATGATGTCAGATAGAAACATGTGCTTACTCTCTTCAATGAAACATGGAAGTTTCTGGCCTTCTACTGATCACATGACCAGAGTTACTACAAACCACCAGTAGGAGGCGCTAGCACAGCAAAGGATAAACACTGGTTAACAACCAACAGAGAAACCGTGTAATGGGACAAACTAAATCAGTTTCTACTAAATAGCAGGAAGGATAGGTATTGTTACGCAGAGTAAATATCACCTCTTGACTTTTGGGACATCGGTACAAAAACAATTATAGTAAGCATATTAAACCACGTCAGATTTTGTCTGACCGCTGAAAGTACAGCAACATGCCGCCTATAAACGATGTAATCCATGTGATGTGTGTTTTGCAGGAATGGCGTTTCTTCAGCTTCCGGCCTCGATGCTGCTGTTGGCTTCATTCATCCTTCTTTTCTACGGGACGACATCATCAGCTGATCAGTCACATGACCTCCCGTTAGCTAAACGCTCTCATGACCTCCCGTTAGCTAAACACTCTCATGACCTCCCGTTAGCTAAACGAGCCTTAGCGTTCCCGGCCAAAAGGGCGAAGAGGAGCGAACCCATGGATCCTGAAACCAGAGAGAAGGTCGCTGCGTCTTTAAATGGAGTGAAAGAATTGGTCTCATTCGCCACAGACGCTACCACAGCAGTTCTGTCCCGCTCAAAAAAGTTGGTTAAAGTATTTGAGAGCCTCTCCTCCTTTGGCAAATTGTTGCCCGGCTTCTTAGGTGTGGCCTTCTCAATCTTTAACTTGGCCTTGGCCTTCGTGCCTCAGGATGACCCTCTGCAGAAAGGCTTTGACGAGCTGAACAGAAAGCTGGATGCTCTCTCCCTCCAGGTGTCTGACCTGGCCATAGATGTGGAATGGTTTAACTACGCCAGTGTCTACGCTCAGGACGAGGTCAAAATCCTCAATGCATGGAGGAAGTACAATGAGTTTCGTAAGAACGTTGAGTCAGAACAAAGTTTAGAAGGCAAACTCCATCTGGCAAAGATATTCACCACCTACTATAAGCAGACAGGAACTGAAGGCAGCATGGACAACATCTACCATTACCTCACCGTCAGCGAAATGTCACTTAGTGGAAATCTCAACGACCTTCTGACTAGGAAGTATAAATGTAGCGTTAGAAAAATCAGTCAATACAACCAGTATTTCAGCAGCCTTCTGTTAAAGGGAATGGTCCTAAACCAACTCTACTGGAAACTGATCGGTCTGCACCGGCCAGCCAAAGTGGGCGAACACCAACAGATGTTGACAGACGTCTACAGCAAACAGAAAGCAGCAATTAGAAACTGCCTGGACAAGAGTAAGCATTACATGAAGAAAGATGTGGTGAAGATTGCCAAAGTAATGGATCCTGCCGACAAAAAGGCCATCGCTGAAGAGGTGAAAACCTTCCTGGATGAGAAGTACTTCTGGTACGACTGGGTGGTGGTGGTGTACGACTCTAGTGAGAAAGCTAATCAAGTATTCTACCATATGACCACGGTGGATGTTGGTTCCATCAGTGTGTCTGTGGGCTACATTCAGACAGCAGAGCAGGAAAAGAAAGCAAATGTTTGGAGTCTGTTGGGGTACGTCCTGACCACAAAAGTAAAATGGCATGAAGATCATAATGGTAATCCTGAGACCGACGCTCGCAGTTGTGAGATGATCAACATATATATAGCGTGGGAACTCATGGATGGTGTCCCGCTCAATAAGTTTCTCAAAGTGACACAGAGCAGTTATAAGGAATACTATCACCGAGTCCCAGAGCCCCTGAAGATCTTCGATTGTAGAATCGATGGATACTGGTACAAAACGGCGGTGTATTTCTCCCGTGGCGGCCCCGCCTGCAGTGAAGACAGCTGTGCAAACGGAGGAGAGTGTGTGTCTCTGCTGAAGTCCAACGAACATGTGTGTGAGTGTCCAGGCGGTTTCTATGGAAACACATGTGAGAAGGAGATAATCAACATCGATGTCCCAGAGATCGATGAACGCCTCATTCACGTGCCGCTCCGTTAACACAAACTGAAGCTGTACAAGAGAAACACTTACCAATGTAAGAGTGAATGTGAAGAATATAATAAAACATGTCTCTACATTCCAGAAGGTGTTTGTGTGAGTTCTTGTGTCTCACTGAGGTCAGGCTGAACCATAAATATATCAACGTTTAACAAGAAAAGGTATCCAATGGGAATATACATCCCTTTATTATCCGAAATGTAAATCCATTTGTTATTATTAGGGGGCCAAGCCCGAGAAGGGCCTGGGACCGCGTTTTGCAGAGCAACGCGGTTCCATAGCCCTGCTGGGCAGGGAACCCTACCCTATTGTTTTTGCTGGGATTATTATTATTCCGCCTATTATTATTTGGCGTCGTGTAAAACTGGTGCTGCAGCCCAAACCGTAAAGGCTTGGGACATGCCACTTGCATGACTAGATCCAGGTCCGTGCCTGGTACGCAGACGAAAAAATTCAGACATGCCGGCCACTAGGTGGCGCTACAACAAAGGAAAACGCGTTTGGGGCTCTAACTCCCACACCGAAAGTCCGACAGTCAAAAACCTTATATCCACAGATGCACACAAGTCAGATGCATCTTTTGAGATAGGCCACGCCCATTTGCATATATATACATTTTTCGCTACATCGCAAAAACTGTGTCAGTCACCAAAACATACTCCTCCTACAGATTTTGCCCGATTTGGACGAAACCAAAAGCATTATGCTCTACTGACTCCCACGAGCAAAAGTTGTATAAACAATTGTTCTACAACCATCGGAAGACCAAACGGTAGCGCTTTAAAGATTTTCGAAAATCCCTTAAAAAAAAAGAAAAAAGGGATTTTCTTGAAACTCAAGGGAGACTATCATGGGGCATACCTGAGTCTATAAAAAAAATATGGCCAAGGTATGCCGGATTTATTAAACAAATTAGTTCTTCACTTTTACTTCCTGTTTCGAAGTGTTTTGGCGGGAAAATTCAAAAAAGTGTCTTTACAATGGAGAGGTTCACAATTTGATTTTGCTATAACTCCCCAACCGAACATCGCACATTCAAAAACTTGACGTCCACTTGTTTGGTACATTGAGCTGCATCTTTCCATCTAACGTGGTTTTGCGAATGTCATCCATAGGGGGGGCCAAAACCACAAAAAGCAAAGAAAACGCGTTTAGGGCTATAACTTCCACACCGAACATCCCACAGTCAAACACTTTATATCCACAGATGCCCACAAGTCAGCTGCATCTTTTGAGATAGGCCACGCCCATTTGCGTACGGGATTTTTTTTCGCTACATCGCAAAAACTGTGTCAGTCACCAAAACACACTCCTCCTACAGTTTTTGCCCGATTTGGACGAAACCAAAAGCATTATTCTCTACCGACTCCCACGAGCAAAAGTTGTATAAAGAATGTTTCTACGACCGTCGGGAGACCAAACGGTAGCGCTTTAAAGATTTGCACATTAGCTACCTTACCAAACTGCTCCTAAATCCAAAACGATTCATCCTATTAACACCAAACTTCACACATGTGTTTGTCATATGGTTCTCAGGTTGGTTCTACTTTTTCCTTAAATTTCTCCAAAAGGGGACGCCAAAAACACACTTGAGCATCTTTCTCTGCGATTTTTTTGCCTTTTGGTCTATAACTCCTAAGCCGAACATTCCACATTCAAAAACTTTACATCCCCGGATTCCGTGAAGCGAGGGGCCGGCGCCGCGGACGACGACGCCCGATCCCGAGTCGCGTGGGAGGCTTGGCCCCCGTTCACAACTGCTTGCAGTTCTAGTTATTATTTATTTTGTATTTAACAAATAGAACCCAGGAGGTGAGGGTTAACAACACTGTCTCTGAATCCAAATCCATCAGTACAGGTGCACCTCACTGTGTCAACTCACCAGTCCATTTCACTTTGTACTTCCCCCACAGTCACTTAGGATGTTTTATTTTGTAATTCTGTGATGACACTGCCCTCCTCAGCCTGTTGTACCAACACAACCTCTGGGTCTCCTTCCTCCATCAGACTGAGCTAGTGCCCGTCACACTGGGACACTTTGACCTCTGTGCTTTGGGTCTTTGACTTGAACATTTCAGTTTACACCCTTGATTTTTCTGGTCTGTCTCAGTTTACCCCACAGCTGGGGTAAAGTGAGACACATGACAACTTTTTTTAAAACAATCATATTTTCACTGCCCTTTGTCTTGAATAAATTCTGCTAATGGCCATTTCTAGGAAACATCCTGAAGTAATGGGAAATGTTTAAATTTGAGTGATATATAATTTTATTAGGCAAGTGAGGATTTTGGCCATATCATCATTTTGATGCATATTTCCCAACTTCAAGCTGTATAAACCTAAGTGCTTATTGGATTTAAGCACACCAGGTGATGTGTATTCATGTAATGAGTGAGGGTGTGGCCTAAGGAGATCAACACTCTATATCAAGGTGTGCATCATTATTAGGCAGCTTCTCTTTCTCAGGCAAAATGGGAAAAAAAAAGAGATTTAACAGACTCTGAAAAGTCAAAAATTGTAAAAAGTCTTTCAGAGGGATGCAGCACTCTTGACATTGCTCAGATATTGGGGCGTGACCACAGAACCATAAAACGTTTTGTTGCAAATAGCCAACAGGGTCGCAAGAAACGTATTGAGAAAAAAAGACGCAAATTAACTGCCAAAGATTTGAGAAGAATCAAACGTGAAGCTACCAGGAACCCATTATCCTCCAGTTCTGCCATATTCCAGAACTGCAACCTACCTGGAGTGCTCAGAAGTACAAGGTGTTCAGTGCTTAGAGACATGGCCAAGGTAAGGAAGGCTGAAACCCGACCACCACTGAACAAAACACACAAGTTGAAACGTCAAGACTGGGCCAAGAAATATCTGAAGACAGATTTTTCAAAGGTTGAATGGACTGATGAGATGAGAGTGACTCTTGATGGACCAGATGGATGGGCCCGTGGCTGGATCAGTAACGGACACAGAGCTCCACTTCGACTCAGATGCCAGCAAGGTTGAGGTGGGGTACTGGTATGGGCTGGTATTATTAAAGATGAGCTAGTTGGACCTTTTCGGGTTGAAGATGGCCTCAAAATCAACTCCCAAACCTACTGCCAGTTTCTAGAAGATACTTTCTTCAAGCAGTGGTACAGGAAAAAGTCTGCATCTTTCAAGAAGACCATGATTTTTAAGCAGGACAATGCTCCATCACATGCATCAAAGTACTCAATTGCATGGCTAGCCAGTAAAGGCCTTAAGGATGAAAAAATTATTACATGACCCCCTTCCTCACCTGACTTAAACCCTATTGAGAACCTGTGGGCCCTGCTTCAACGGGATATTTACAGTGAAGGAAATCAGTACACCTCTCGGAACAGTGTCTGGCTGTGGTTGCTGCTGCACAAAAAGTTGATCGTCAACAGATCAAGAAACTGACAGACTCCATGAATGGAAGGCTTGTGACGGTTATTGAAAAGAAGGGTGGCTATATTGGTCACTGATTTTTTTTTTTTACATGTTGGAAATTTTTATTTGTAAATTTTTAGTTGTTTTATTATTCTCACTTTAACAGATGAAAATAAACAAGTGAGTTGTTTTTTTATTTAGTTGCATAATAATTCTGCATACTAATAGTTGCCTAATAATTGTGCACATATATATATTCTCGTAAGAAAGACAAAACCTCACTTTTACTTTCGTAAACGTTTAGGTTCATAAACATTTTGGATTGACCGAGAGCACTGTAGTTGTTCAATAATAAAATTAATCCTCAAAAATACAACTTGCCTAATAATTGTGCACACAGTGTATATACACTCACCGGTCTTTATTAGGTACAGCGGTTCATTTTCTTGTTAACACATATAACTAATCAGCCAATCACATGTCAGCAACTCAAAGCATTTAGGCATGTAGACCTGGATGGGACAACTTATTGAAATTAAAACAGAGCAACAGAATGGGGAAGAAAGGGGTTTTAAGTGACTTTGAACATGGCAATGTTGAGGGTGCCAGGAGGGCTGGTATGAGTATTTCAGAAACTGCTGATCTACTGGGATTTTCACTCTAAACCATCTCTAGGGTTTACAGAGAATGGTCGGAAAAAGAAAAAATATCCAGTGAGCGGCATTTGTGTGGACGAAAAATGCCTTGTTGAAGTCAGAGGTCAGTGGAGGATGGGCATACTGGTTCGAGATGATAGAAAGGCAACAGTAACTCAAATAACCACTCGTTACAACCAGGGTATGCAGAATACCATCTCTGAACGCACAACACGACCAACCTTGGAACAGATGGGCTACAGCAACAGAAGACCCCACCGGGTGCCACTCCTGTCAGCTAAAAACAGGAAACTGAGGCTACTTCTCACTGGATCACCAATATTGGACAATAGAAGATTGAAAAATCATGCCTGGTCTGATGAGTCTCGATTTCAGTTGCGACATTCAGATGGCAGGTTCAGAATTTGGCATAAACAAGATGAAAGTATCTATCCTGCCGTGCACCATCAACCACGCCATGTTCAAAGTCTCCTAAACCCCCTTTCTTCCCCATTCTGATGCTCGCTTTGACTTCAATACATTGTCTTGACCACGTCTAAATGCCTAAATGCATCAAATTGCTGCTAAGTGATTGGCTGATTAGCTTTTTGTTTTTCTAAGCCATTGAACAGGTGAACCTAATAAAGTGGCCGGTGAGTGTATATGTACAGGTATATATAATTATTATTTATTTTTTTACACAAGAAAATAACCCAGTTCATGGGTAATATTTAACCCATGAGTTCATTTCACCCACTAGTTCTGTCCCATAGTGACCCAGGAGCTGGTAAAGGTTGGGTTATGTGTTATGTCAGACCCAGGAGCTGGGTAAAGGTTGGGCTATGTGTTATGTCAGCACTTTTTACCGTCTATCTTTATTTGATGAGCACAGGGGACTGTGGGAGGGGGACTATCATTTGCTGGAAAAGTTCAATGTTGGTCATTTGGCAGGAATATGTGTTTATGTGGACGGCTGTGTGTGTGCTGGGAGCAGAACAAACCCTCAGTTCTGCCTGTTTCATCTGATCATTTGATTATTCTATTCAATCGTCCAAACTAAAATGACCAAAAGAGTCAATATTTAGTTTTTCCTATTTTTCCGATCTCATCCACGTCTCCTCCTTTTGAAATAAAGTTTAAACAAAGTAGTGACCTGGGGTGGAGCCCAGGGAGAATAGCTGTTACTTCGGTCATAGCTGATGGGTATCCTGCTTTTTTATTTATATTTTTTAAATAACCACTAACATAGCAGTAGCCTAGTGCTGAAGCCTGGTGCAGAGAGTGACGAGCAGACAGGTGTGTGTCCGGTGAAGGAATACTCACCTGTATAAAGCCTATGCAGCACTCACACCTGCAAGCTTTTTATTATGTCATTTTAGCTTTATTTATACAGTCAAGTCATAAAGAATGAGATAGTATTTACAGTGAAAATGCGTTTACATATACTGGAAGTATGAAGGAGGGAGTTTATTTATATTAAATTCAATATGTCCAGGGCTTTTAAATATGTTTAAAACCTGTAAACCTGGTCTAAAACAGTAAAAAAAACATCACTCACACACACACACACACACACAGACACAGACACGCACGCGCGCACACACACACACAGACACAGACACGCACGCGCGCACACACAGACACACACACACACACACACACACACACACACACGTGTCTCTGCTTGTCAGGCTGCCATTGTAAATGGATTCCCATAAATGATTTTTTTCACTGTACACACAGTAAAGACAGGTGGCGAGTTCATAAGGAGATACTCAGTGATTTTGACAAAGTGGTTTTGAATGGATGTAATTGAACTAGGGCTGTCAAATTAACGCGTTCATTTCGATTAATTAATCACAGAAAAATTAACGCGATTAATCTCACTTCTATAATGCCCTTTGACCCGGTGTGTGTGTCATTTAGCCCTTTGACCCGGTGTGTGTGTCATTTAGCCCTTTGACCCGGTGTGTGTGTCATTTAGCCCTTTGACCCGGTGTGTGTGTCATTTAGCCCTTTGACCCGGTGTGTGTGTCATTTAGCCCTTTGACCCGGTGTGTGTGTCATTTAGCCCTTTGACCCGGTGTGTGTGTCATTTAGCCCTTTGACCCGGTGTGTGTGTCATTTAGCCCTTTGACCCGGTGTGTGTGTCATTTAGCCCTTTGACCCGGTGTGTGTGTCATTTAGCCTGCTGGTTTTTTGTGTTTTTTTTTTCGGCGCTAGTAAAAATAAATCCTTCCTTCATACCTTTTCACAAAAGCATTTTCACGCTGTTCTATGGCTGACTCTGTGTGAGGAACCCCTCTGTCTGTCTGTCTGTCTGTCTGTCTGTCTGTCTGTCTATCTGTCTGTCTGTCTGTCTGTCTGTCTGTCTATCTGTCTGTCTGTCTGTCTGTCTGTCTGTCTGTCTATCTGTCTGTCTGTCTGTCTGTCTGTCTGTCTGTCTGTCTGTCTATCTGTCTGTCTGTCTGTACTATGGCTGACCCTGTGTGAACTTGAGAGGGGAGATGAGAAAAGATTAATTTCAATGTATGTTAATGAATTTGACTAATAAAGATAACTTAACTACATTAACGTTTCACTATTTGAATGGACTTTCAAGTATTTATTTCATATCGTCTACATTTGAATGAGTAATTTGTTTCTTTGTTTGTACTTTAAGATGTTCTTTTCTAAAGCTAAACCCAGTAAAGTGTTTACAGTAAAGGCAGTAGCTTCTGGGTCACTTACTTTATTCTGTGCAACAGGTTCAGTATTGATCATGTTGAATATTAAGCTGCTAATGAACACGATTTAGGAGTCAGATGTTTAAGACAACACACCATAGAAGTTTGACAAAAACAGTCACTTGTCCAATGTAAAGAGCACAGCTTCCACTGATGCAATTGATAATGGGTGTCTAAGATTTACAGTAGGTGTGTGAATGGCAATTGCCAATAGTAAATAATTTTGGCAGTGCTAATATTGGGGAGGGCCCCCTAAACACATTCTGCTTAGGGCCCCATGAAGGCTTGGACCAGCCCTGGGTGTGAGTATAAGTAGAGGAGAGTTTCTGGACACTGTGTTATACTGCTGGAGACTCCACAGACTTCAGGTAACTTTCCTCGTTCATAACTGAAAACCTGCACATGTCCTTCAGGATTTAACCTTTTAGATCTAGAGTTTTAGAACGGAAAGTGAACTGTGACAAACTGGCATCTACAAGCTGTCACTCAAATCTGTAGCCTCATGGATCCATTAGATTAAGTTAATTTCATATCTGACGGTTTTGGAATCCTACTCTGATAAGATGCACTTATTTTCTTAACCTTTCTTATACAGGTAAATCTTATTGACACCGGAGACTCTTTTACACGGGAGACCTTTGGAGAAGGCAAGTAGAATTTACTATTTTATACTGTAATATCAAAAGTGTTTTAGAAAAACCTGGTCATAATCTAATATAGCTAAATCCATCAATAGTTTAGAGGACAAGAGCTTCAGGATTGAACTCTTCTGCTTTAAGTCTGGGTTCATTTCATATGGAAACATTTACAGAGTTAACTCTAATGTTCTTAGTACAGACTAGTTTTACTCTTTCCACCATCACATGACTGTTTGTTAAGGATGGCATCGAGCAGAACAAACACATCAAGGTACGGACAGTAACACTAGTCTGTTTGTTACAACATTTAAGTTCATTAGATTATAGTAACCTTGTTGGACATTTACAGAGTTTCTTAGAAACAACAGCTGGGCTTCTGTTTCTTCATGTGAACACTGTGGCTGTCAAATGATCATTGCATTTTCATCTCATGTTTAAAATTCTGTCATTTTGCATTGAACAACAGTGTTTAAGTTGATATTAACAATGTCAATCAATCCTTACCTGTGTTCTCTCCTTTACTATCAAATGAATGCAAAGAAAGTTACTTTATGAACTTGAATTTTAGATTTTTTATTTTTTTTTATAAATATTCGCCCCCCCCATGAAAATGTCATTGTTATAAAAGTATTTAAGTGCAGTCAAACAGAGCAAGGCATTTTGAACACAGCTTTTTCTACTTTTAATTTGGATGATTTCATAATTTAACTTTTGCACAGAGAAACAACATTATTTCACAAAAGACAAAAACTAACAGAACATCGGAAATACTTTTAAAAAGTTAAATTGTCCTCAGGGGGCTTAGAATGATGTCCAAAACTGTATAACTTAGAAAAAACAAATGCTCCTACAACAGAGTGGTCTGGGTGAGAAACGTTAAATAGTTTATTCTGTGATATACATAGTTTTGAAGGATTCCACTGTTCACCATTGATACATATGCAAAGTGCACTGAGCTGGTCTGCTCAGGTCGTATGGTGCAGCTCCAACTCAAAGTGCTCTGGTGTTATTTAAATCATGAAAAATTAGAATATCGTGCAAAAGTTAATTTATTTCAGTAATTCAACTTCAAAGGTGAAAATAATACATTATATAGACTAATTACATGCAAAGTGAGATATTTCAAGCCTTTATTTGTTATAATTTTGATTATTATGGCTGACAGTCTATGAAAAACCCAAATTCAAAATCTCAGAAATTTTTTATATTACATGAAATCAATGAATAAGGGATTTTAAATACAGAAATGTTGGCCCTCTATAAAGTATAATCATCCATATGTACTCACTTTATTTGCTGTTCTCGTCCCCTAATAACTGAACCAAAAGGTAGAGTGTAAAGGTGGCTCAGCTCAGGGCTGGACTGGCCATCGGGCGTACCGGGCAATGCCCGGTGGGCCGGCAGGCATTTTGGCAGGCATTCAGGCATTTTGGGCATTTCGGCCAAGTCACACAGCCCAGGGCCGAGGTCCCTTTCCTCTCGGGAGTGCCATGGACATAAACATGTGCGTGCAGGCTGTCAACTTCACCTGAAAGTTAAATAAAACTTTGTCCCAGCACTCCCAGGCCATTATGAGTCCTCACTGCGCATGTGTCGGCGTCTGCGTGTTCCTGTCACGAGCTCTACAAGAAAGTGACTTTTTAACACTGTTTTTACCCACTTTCAAGGACACACTTTTAAAACCTGACTGGTTTTAACAACATATTTTATCCAAATATGGGCTGAAGTCCTCTCGGACGTGGATTTTAACCTCCTTTCAAACAAAACTTAGACAAAACTAGCAGAGACAACATGGCTGTCCTCAGCTGACACTGACAGCGTGGGAAAAGAAACCCCGACACCAGCACTATCACACTCACGGACTTTAACGTGGTCGGTTCTTATTGAAATTGGTTTTATCCGCGCTGCAAAGATCTTAACAAAATATCAAGCCACTGGCGACGGTCTTTTAACCGGACAAACTGCTGCAAGCGCTGCGGGCCCGGTAGCTATACCGGCCCAGTCAACAGAGACCAGCAATGGCACTTACCTCTCCATCTACTCCCTGCGATGGCTGTTTTCGGCTGAGCCAGAAAGTCGCCGAACTTGAGGGACGAGTCTCTCGCCTCTACCAGATTGGAGAGGACGAGCGGATCCTCGACACAATGTTAGAACAAGCGCAGTGTTCCAGCACCGCGGCGGCTGCAGCAGGTGAGGCTGCTGGAGACCTCGATGACACGGTGCCGTGGACCAACACCACCCAGCCCCCGACTGGAGACCAGTGGACCCGACTGGGAGCAAAACCTAAGGCTCTCCTGTGTTCCACCCCGGGGCAGTCGGCTCCATGGACGCAGGTTTCATCGGGGGAAACACAGCAGTAAACCGGGGAGACCATCGCCCCTGTGTCCTCCTGGAGCTCAGGATCTATGCCTCTCCAACCAGTTCATCGTGCTGGGTGAACAGGAGTTTCCTTCACTTGATGGATCAATGCAACGGGCCCCAGAACACAGGCTGTCTGCTCCCCCGACCCGCACCAATGACACGGCTGGCTCCATGCCAGCGGCTCGGCCCTCTACTCTCCGGAAGGCTGTGTCAGTAACGTTCACACCTCGGCCAAATCCTCCTACAGTCGGTTCATCTGCTCGCCAGGCCTCGAGCACCCTGGCTTCTCCTCCCATCAGCAGGACCTCCACCCGACCCGGCCCATGCCCATCAGGCATGTGAAAACACAATCCTCCACAACAGTGTGCCAGTGTGCGACTGTCAACAATGTTGCTGATGAAATGCGCAGCGTTTTGGAGGCCCAGCCCTCTGTGAACACCGTGGTGGTTCACGTTGGAACCAATGATGCCCAAAGGCAGCAGTCTGAAATTTTAAAGCAGGATTTTGTCCGGCTTTTTGGCATTCTGAAGCAGGCCAGAGTGAGAGTCTTCATCTCCGGACCAGTCCCCACCCTCGGCCGCGGAATGGGGCGTTTCACCAGGCTGCTGAGCCTCCACACTTGGCTGTCCGCTACCTGCCAGGAGCACGGGGCAGTTTTCATTGATAATTTTAATCTTTTTTGGGAACGCAGGGACTCTTTTAGACATGACGGCCTTCATCTTAATTTCTGGGGAGCGCGACTTCTCTCGCGCAACATAAACTTCTCCGTCCCACACCACATGAAAAATCAACACGCCGCTGAACAGCTTGGATCATCTTCATCATCATCATCATTCACCTCATCACGTGATTGACAGACAACATATCCAGGTACACTCTCCACTACACCCCATAGTATCACTAGTAAAACTCACCCAATCCCTGTATGTCAGTCTGTCAGATCATCACTAATCCCTCCTCACAGATCATACAGGTCACGTCACAGACCACTTGCGATTACTAGTAATTTGAAAACTATACCTAATATGTGTAATAGATCAACTGTGATGGCCCACCCCGCTGTTGTGAACCCGGACATAAGCATTTCAGAGCTAAACTCACCAAACATCCTCAAATCCAGAAAGGATTTGGGTTTTCTTCATTTAAACATTAGAAGTTTGCTTCAGCACAATAAATTAGACCATGTTAAGATCTTAGTGTCTCAGGCTGACCCAGATGTCTTGGTTCTGACTGAATCATGGCTGAAGAGCAGTACACATGACTCCATGGTGGCAATAAATGACTATAATGTATTCAGAATAGACAGGACCACACGGGGTGGGGGAGTGGCTGTCTACGTTAAATCACATTATTCTGTAACATTATTACATGCTGTCTCTGTTCGTAGCTGCTTTGAATTTATTGCTTTGGAATTGTCTTTATCATCCAATGATTGTTTTGTTGTAATTGGTGTGTACAGGCCCCCTTCAGCGGTAACTAGCTCCTTGACTGAGCTAGCACATTTAATCTCTCCATATGTAAATAGAGAGGTCATTATGATGGGTGATTTTAACATTGACTGGCTTTCTGGTGCCTCTGAACCTTTCAAAGAAATCTGTAGCAACCTAAATCTTACACAAATAATAACTGAGCCTACAAGACCCAATCTAAAAAACCCAGCTAAATCAACTTTGATTGATTTAATATTATCAAACCAAATCAATAAAATAGTTTGTGCTGGTGTCTTTGACCTTGGGATCAGTGATCACTGCCCGGTGGCCTGTATCAGAAGCATTCATCTAAAAAAATCTCAACCTAAAATCATTATTAAGCGTAATTTTAAAGGTTTTAACCAGCAAGCCTTTTTGAATGAACTCCATCACAGTGACATTCATCTCACAACTGAAATATCTGATGTTGAATTAGCCTTGTATTTTTTCACCAATACCTTCACCTCAATTTTGAATCATCATGCACCCCACAAAAAGCTCAGGGTAAAAAATAAATAGAACCCCTGGTTTACCAATGAGCTATCTGACTTATTTACAGAGAGAAATAAAGCATGGTCTCTAGCCAGACGCTCTGGAGAAGATTTGAATTGGACAGTTTTTAGACAAATCAGAAATAGGTGTACGACCATGGTTAGGAAAACTAAATCGGATTACTACCTTGATTTAATTTCCAACTGCTACTCCAACCCTGCATTATTTTGGAAGGCTGTCAATTATAATAAAAACAATTCTAGCACTGTTCCCAGTTAGATAAAAATAAATGGTCAGACTTTAAATGACCAGAAAGAGATTGGTTTAGCCTTTAATAAAAATGTTTTAGCTGCTGGTCAACTCTTTCATAATGAAGGATCTACGCCTTCTACCACCACTAATAATTTACCACCTGTCTCTCAAACTCCTCTTTTTAGCCTTGTTCCAGTTCCAACAAGTGTTGTTGTAGATGCGCTTCTAGCCATCAACCCCAAGAAGTACATGGGAGAGGACAATTTGGACCCATTTACAATCAATCTCTCTACACATATAATATCAAAACAAATAACCCATATTTTTAATCTTTCCATCTCCTCCGGTATTGTTCCTAAAGTTTGGAAAAAAGCTCATGTCACCCCATTGCATAAAGGGGGTGACAAAAGTGATCTCAATAATTACAGGCCAATTTCCAAACTCCCATGCCTCGCAAAAATCCTAGAATCAGTTATTAATAATCAGTTGAAAACCTTTTTATCCAGTGCTTCCATTTTGAGCCCATTTCAATCTGGTTTTAGGGCAGGTCACAGTACTGTATCTGCTGTCACTTTGGTCTTATACAACATTGTTACAGCTATCGACAAAAAAAAGCACTGTGCAGAACTTTTTGTTGATCTGTCAAAAGCCTTTGATACTTTAGATCACCATTTGCTTTTACAGAGGCTACATGACATTGGTTTTGATTATTCTGTATGTAGCTGGTTTAGGGACTATCTCTCTGATAGACAGCAGTCAGTAAAACTGGGAAGCCACCAAACTGAGTTTTTAACAGTTACAAATGGTGTTCCGCAGGGCTCAATTTTAGGTCCAGTCCTATTCACAATTTACATCAATAACATTGTTTCATCGCTACAAAACTGTCACGCCCATTTGTATGCTGACGACACTGTACTGTATTGCATTTCTGATTCGGTCCATCAATCTGTTCAGAACCTTCAGAGCTCTTTAACACCCTGCAGGACTGTCTAGTGGACCTCAGGCTTGTTCTTAATACAGACAAAACTAAATATATGTGTTTCTCCAGAGCAAGAACTATACATTTTAATGATCTTAATATTCATACAAATAATGGATCTCAAATTGAAAGAGTCACTGAATATAAATATCTCGGCATCTGGATAGATGAAAAAGTATCTTTTAAATTTCACATGAAAAATCTTGTCTGTCGTCTGCGACAAAAGATTGGATATTTTTATAGGAACAAAGCCACCTTCCCGTTGTTCAGTAGGAAAAGGATTATTGAGGCAGTTTTTCTGTCTGTCCTTGATTACGGTGATGTGGTTTATCGGCATGCATCTCATTCATGTCTTAAATTCCTAGACTCTGTTTTTCACTCTGCTTTAAGGTTCATCACAGGAGATGCTTATGACACACACCATTGTCTTTTATATGAAAAGGTTGGGTGGTCCTCTCTTAAAGAGAGACGTGATGCACATTGGCATATTTTTATATATAAAGCCCTGACCGAAAAGCTGCCACTCTATTTGACAACAATGCTGCATATTTCAGATGGGCTTTATCAAACCCGCTCAACTGAAATGCTCATGTTATATGTTCCATACGCCCGGTCTGACCTTGGTAAAACTGCTTTTAGCCACAGTGCCCCTGACTCCTGGAACAGCCTACAACATCAAATTAAAATAAATACACTCATAACTGTTAACCAATTTAAAGTTATTATTTTGAATCAGCCCCACTCCACTTGTAACTGTTTTAATTAGGCTATTGTTCTGTTTTATTCAATTGATCTGAATGTTTTAATTGTTGTTGTCTCTTTGTAAGCTTGTTGTGTATTCTCATTTTATATTGTGTATCTGTAATTGACTCGACGTCATTGTAAAAGAGCGTAACCCTCAATTGATCTTTCGAGAATAAATAAAGGAAAATTAAAAATGAAATGAATGAGTGGTTCTAGGCTGGGCCTGGCCCTATCACACACACAGCAGAGGGCCGCCCATTCAGAGGCTGCATTGAATTCTATTATCACGCATTCAACTTCTACTCTGTAATTATGAGCATCTGACGATGGTCAGTTACGTTCAGGGCCGTCGGACTGCGGACAGGCTTGGGGGGCCCAAGGCAGAGGGGGGCTGCACCCAAAAAAATTAAAACGTATTTTTTTATGTTTTTTACTGGCTCAGTATAGGCCCCTGATCTTTGAAGGCCCAGAAAAAATGTATTTAGGGAAAAAAAACAGGTATCAGGGGCCTTTCATTCGTCAGTACATGTTTGTTATTTTTTAAATAACATTGTTCGGGTCTACGAAGATCAGGGGCCTATATTGGGCCGTTAAAAAATACAAACGAAGGGAAAAAATTCCCGAAGCTGACTGGATTTTTTAAACATGTACATTTCTCCTTTCTGCTTTTTGGTCATTCTGTGTCTATAAATTATTCCAGAAAATAGTACTAAATAGCTCCCATAGGAAACAGTTGATTTAGCCTTAGTTTTCTCCTCAAAGTGCACCAGATTGATGCATTTTACTTTAACATTTAAAAAAAAATCTTCCGGGGGAGCATTTCCCCGGACCCCCCTAGAAGGTCCAGGGTCCACGACACGATCTCCCAAATTCCTGTGAGGAACACTGTGTGTGTGCATGGTTATTAAGAGTCATTAGACCAGGGGTTGTGTTCAAGTACGCGTACTGATTTGGTCATTCATCAATAGAAACATTGTGTTGTTATCTGGCTCAGAGAGGGACCAGTCACTCATACGTTTTGGACTATAGACAAACAGCTTTTACATGTTTGTATTGTAAGACCCCTATACAGAAAGACTTCCTGTATAGGGGCCCAGAATTTGGTGCAACGCCCCTGCCTCCACATATCGTATAAATAATCATGGTGGGCTGCCATGGCCAAAAATGCCAGGGCCGATTTTTTGTCCCAGTCTGGCTCAGCTGTTTGCTTAGTTCTCCAGTGGAGTCAGCCAGGTCTAGTGTCCCAAAGAAGTGTTTCATAAACGGGCAAAGGCTGCGCATAATGCCCCCCCCCCCTTACACACACACACACACACACAAACACACACACACACACACACACACACACACACACACACACTGTTTGCATGAGCCAAGGCTAAAGACAGACGATATGATTGTTTATGATTCCTTCATAAACAAGTAAAATACATTTCAATCTGCATAATATCCCAAACTATAAATGAAAGACGAGTCAAAAGGTTGATCATAGGGTGCTCTCTTACAGGGAAAGTATTCAGACCCCCTCACATTTATCACCCTTTGTTCATTTGCATCCATTTGCTAAAATCCTTTAAGTTGATTTGAGTTCTGTCAGGTTGGATGGT
This sequence comes from Hyperoplus immaculatus, assembly GCA_949357725.1. Lineage (NCBI taxonomy): Eukaryota > Metazoa > Chordata > Actinopteri > Uranoscopiformes > Ammodytidae > Hyperoplus > Hyperoplus immaculatus. Next base: position 28,126,829 of record OX442364.1, on the reverse strand, counting down.
GAACGTTGATGGACAGCCATGTTCAGGTCTCTCCAGAGATGCTCAATTGGGTTTAAGTCAAGGCTCTGGCTGGACCTTCAAGAACAGTCACAAAGTTGTTCCTTAGCCACTCCTTTGTAAGTTTAGCCGTGTTCTTAGGGTCATTGTGTTGTGTTGATACAATGCAAACAGTTCTACAATTCTGTGTTTTAATGTCAACATGTACATTAATGAGAACTAAAAATCAACTTAAATGATTTTAGCAAATGGATGCAAATTAACAAAGAGTGGTAAATGTAAGGCGGTCTGAATACTTTCCGTACCCTCTGTAGACCTGAATGTCCAGATGATAGAAACATGTGCTTTCTCTCTTCAATGAAACATGGAGGACTGTCTTCTACTGATCACATGACCAGAGTTACAGTCAAAACCGAAATGATTCATACCACTGGCAAATTTTGACTTAAAGTTACTTAACATTTATGAAACCAGCAAGTTCTTTCTTGATTGGAAATGACTCAGGCTTCTCCCAAAGGATAATAAGACGATGCACAAGAGGCATCATTGTGGAAAAAAAAATTCAGCTTTTATTAACATTTGAACAAAAATTGGCGAAATTTGCCAGTGAATAATTGACACTGGTTAACAACCAACAGAGAAACTGTACTGGGACAAACTAAATCAGTTTCTACTAAATAGCAGGAAGGATAGGTATTGTTACGTCGGGTAAATATCACCACCGTAGACAGTGGGACATCTGGGTATTTTTCAGCATTCTCCATCTGACATCATGTATTGGGACATCCTTACCAAACAATTAGCAGGAAGTTTGGGGATTGGAACTCAACCACTATGTAGCAAGAACATTAAACCGTTAGATTGTGTCTGACCGCTGAAAGTACAGCAACATGTCGCCTATAAACGATGTAATCCATGTGATGTGTGTTTTTCAGGAATGACGTTTCTTCGGCTTCCGGCCTCGATGCTGCTGTTGGCTTCATTCCTCCTTCTTCTCTACGGGACGATATCATCAGCTGATCAGTCTCATGACCCGTTAGCTAAACGCTCTCATGACCTCCCGTTAGCTAAACGCTCTCATGACCTCCCGTTAGCTAAATGCTCACATGACCTCCCGTTAGCTAAACGCTATCATGACCTCCCGTTAGCTAAACGCTCTCATGACTTCCCGTTAGCTAAATGCTTACATGACCTCCCGTTAGCTAAACGCTCTCATGACCTCATGTTAGCTAAACGCTCTCATGACCTCCCGTTAGCTAAACGAGCCTTAGCGTTCCCGGCCAAGAGGATGAAGAGAGACATGGAAATGGAAACCAGAGAGAAGGTCGCTGCGACTTTAAATGGAGTGAAAGAATTGGTCTCATTCGCCACAGACGCTACCACAGAAGTTCTGTCGCACTCAAAAAAGTTGGTGAAAGTATTTGAGAGCCTCTCCTCCTTTGGCAAAATGTTGCCCGGCTTCTTAGGTGTGGCCTTCTCAATCGTTAACTTGGGCTTGGCCTTCGTGCCTCAGGATGACCCTCTGCAGAAAGGCTTTGACGAGCTGAACAGAAAGCTGGATGCTCTCTCCCTCCAGGTGTCTGACCTGGCCATAGATGTGGAATGGTTTAACTACGCCAGTGTCTACGCTCAGGACGAGGTCAAAATCCTCAACGCATGGAAGAAGTACAATGAGTTTCGTAAGAACGTTGAGTCAGAACAAAGTTCAGAAGGCAAACTCCTTCTGGCAAAGATATTCACCACCTACTATAAGCTCACTGGAACTGAAGGCAGCATGGACAACCTCTACCATTACCTAACCGTCAGCGAAATGTCGCTTAGTGGAAATCTCAACGACCTTCTTACGAGGAAGTATGAATGTAGCGTTAGAAAAATCAGTCAATACAACAAGTATTTCAGCAGCCTTCTGTTAAAGGGAATGGTCCTAAACCAACTCTACTGGAAACTGATCGGTCTGCACCGGCCAGCCAAAGTGGGCGAACACCAACAGATGTTGACAGACGTCTACAGCAAACAGAAAGCTGTGTTGAGAAACTGCCTAGAAAATAGTGAGCATTACATGAAGGAAGATGTAAAAAAGATCTCTACATCAATGGCTCACGATGACAAAAAGGCCATCGCTGAAAAGGTGAAATCCTTCCTGGATGAGAAGTACTTCTGGTACGACTGGGTGGTGGTGGTGTACGACTCTAGTGAGAAAGTTAATCACGTCTTCTACAATATGACCACGTTGGATGTTGGTACGATCAGTGTGTCTGTGGGCTACATTCTGACAGCAGAGCAGGAAAAGAAAGAGGAAGTTCTGAGTGACTTAGGGCACGTCCTGAACTATATAGTAAAATGGCATGAAGATCGCAGTTGTAAGATGTACAACAGCTATATAGCGGAGAGGGAGTATGATATCCCGCTCACTGAGTTTGTTAAATTCATGCACAGCAGTTATAAGGAAGACTATCACCGAGTCCCAGAGCCCCTGAAGATCTTCGACTGTACAATCAATGGACACTCGTACAAGACGTCGGTGTATTTCTCTCGTGGCGGCCCCGCCTGCAGTGAAAACAGCTGTGCAAACGGAGGAGAGTGTCTGTCTCTGCTGAAGTCCAACGAACATGTGTGTGAGTGTCCAGGCGGTTTCTATGGAGAAACATGTGAGAAGGAGATAATCAACATCGATGTTCCAGAGATCGATGAACGCCTCATTCACGTGCCGCTCCGTTAACACAAACTGAAGCTGTACAAGAGAAACACTTACCAATGTAAGAGTGAATGTGAAGAATATAATAAAACATGTCTCTACATTCCAGAAGGTGTTTGTGTGAGTTCTTGTGTCTCACTGAGGTCAGGCTGAACCATAAATATATCAACTTTTAACAAGAAAATGTATCTGATTAATGTAAATCCTTTTATTATTGTTATTTTTTCCGTTTTAACAAATAGAACCCAGGAGGTGAGGGTTACCAACATGGTCTCTGAATCCAAATCCATCAGTACAGGTGCACACCAAGACTGTGTCAACTCACCAGTCCCTTTCACTTTGTACACAAATGACTTCCCCCACAGCCACTTAGGACGTTTTATTTTGAAATCCTCTGAGGACACTGCCATCCTCAGCCTATTTTATCAGCTCATAGATCCCTCATCGTAGTTTAACCAGTGCAGTGATACAAACGAGATCATAAGGCTGTAATCAAGCAAAGAGTATTTAATCAAACAAACAGAAGCTTCACGTTCTTGGATCCTTGAGAACATGCAGGTCCATCCGGTGGCTCTCTGATCAGAGTTACATCCTTTATACAAGTCAGTTCAGCATAGCAAGAATGTTGTGTGTTTCAATTGGCAGTCAGGTGAGGGGGAGGGGGTGGGGGAGGGCTCAGCGACAGACTGTTTACTGCTGCAGGGGGGTGGGGGGGTTGTGGTATCCAAGGGAGGCAGGGGGGGGGGCTGGGGAGGCACAGTCTGAGTGCTCTTCAATAAACATTTGAGGAATCTAATCTTAGACATACAGGAGTAATACAAGATAAATACAATGTTTCTTATTGCATTAATAAGCATTCTAACATTGAGTCCGGAGACATTACACCAGGTACAAACTTTTCTTCAGTGGCGTGATGCAAATCGGCCCGGGGTCAGTGTGATAGGCCCGGGGTCAGTGTGATAGGCCCGGGGTCAGTGTGATAGGCCCGGGGTCAGTGTGATAGGCCCGGGGTCAGTGTGATAGGCCCGGGGTCAGTGTGATATCCTGACAGTATGAAAACCTGAAGCAGGAACCTGTGAAGGCGACTGTGTCTCAGTTGGTAGAGCGGGTCGGCCAATGATCCAAGGGTTGGCGGTTCGATTCCCGCCCTGCCACCTGTGTCATGGTTGTTGTGTCCTTGGGCATATAAATCCTATCCATTATTATTATTATTATTATTATTATTATTATTATTATTATTATTATTATTATTATTATTATTATTATTAAATACTACGGTCTCACAGTATGATGGTAATGTGATAACAGCTCTCAAATTATTTTGTTATATTGAAATTCCTGGGTAAAAAACATATATATTTTAGTAAATGTATTAATTTCATTTAGTTCTCTCTTCTAAATTGAAGCTCAGGGTCTGTAGAACAATGTTGGTTTGAGTGTCAAGAAACCAGACCAGGGGGCGCCCTTAGCTCAGTTGGTAAGGCGTCCCCCCCCCTTGGGCCTCGGCCAGCAGCGGACCCGGGTTTGATTCCAGCCCGCGGTCGTTCTCTGCATGTCACTCCCCTCTCTGCCCCATTTCACCTCTGTCTCTACACTATCAATAAAGCATAAAAATGCCCCAAAAAAAATATCTTAAAAAAAAAAAAAAAAGAAACCAGACCAACCAAATATTGCTCTATAGACCTTTTTCTTCAATCTATAAGTGAAAACTAAACTAGACTTTGAAATGAGTGTGCAAGCTCCACGTCATAAGAGCAGACACACCCAGCCCTCACTCACTGCATCAAATACATCATTAGATAATTTCATTGATACAATCTGTGAATGGGATAAAATTAAAATAACAGCATCAAGCAGAATTTTTGAATGAGTGTGGTTGTATTCAGTTCATCCGCATGGTCAGTGTGTTACCTTATGGACACACACACACACACACACACACACACACACACACACACACAAACACACACACACACACACACACACACACACACACACACACACAGTTCTTCTGCATAGTTAGTGTGTGACCTTATGGAGATAGCCCTCAGTCACTGTAAGGAGTTTGGGGGAGACGTGGCTGTAGCAGAAGTCAACATTGTACTGATAAAGAGGGGACCAGGAGAAAAACAGTTGTTCATCATGTATATAAATGCTTCCCTAGAGAATAAATATCTATTCAATTGCACGCTAAATTTAGGATGTTTTCACTGCTGACTTGCAGAATAATACACTACACAGCACTGGCAATCACACATCTATTTTTGCACTTTTTACAAGCACACAAACTCACACACAAAGATGGTAGGATGTCCTAGAATTTGAGAGGTCCCTCCCAGTAACTATGAGGTCTCTTGTTCCTCCTCCCAGTAACCATGAGGTCTCTGGCTCCTCCCAGTAACCATGAGGTCTCTGGTTCCTCCTCCCATTAACCATGAGGTCTCTGGTTCCTCCTCCCAGTAACCATGAGGTCTCTGGTTCCTCCTCCCAGTCACAATGAGGTCTCTGGTTCATCCTCCCAGTAACCATGAGGTCTCTGGTTCCTCCCAGTAACCATGAGGTCTCTGGTTCCTCCTCCCGGTAACCATGAGGTCTCTGGTTCCTCCCAGTAACCATGAGGTCTCTGGTTCCTCCCAGTAACCATGAGGTCTCTGGTTCCTCCTCCCAGTAACCATGAGGTCTCTGGTTCCTCCTCCCAGTAACCATGAGGTATCTGGTTCCTCCTCCCAGTAACCATGAGGTCTCTGGTTCCTCCCAGTAACCATGAGGTCTCTGGTTCATCCTCCCAGTAACCATGAGGTCTCTGGTTCCTCCCAGTAACCATGAGGTCTCTGGTTCCTCCTCCCAGTAACCATGAGGTCTCTGGTTCCTCCCAGTAACCATGAGGTCTCTGGTTCCTCCCAGTAACCATGAGGTCTCTGGTTCCTCCTCCCAGTCACAATGAGGTCTCCGGTTCGTCCCAGTAACCATGAGGTCTCTGGGTCCTCCTCCCAGTAGCCATGAGGTCTCTGGTTCCTCCTCCCAGTAACCATGAGGTCTCTGGTTCCTCCCAGTAACCATGAGGTCTCTGGTTCCTCCCAGTAACCATGAGGTCTCTGGTTCCTCCTTCCAGTAACCATGAGGTCTCTGGTTCCTCCTCCCAGTAACCATGAGGTCTCTGGTTCCTCCCAGTAACCATGAGGTCTCTGGTTGGATCCCCGGCACCAGACAGGAGGGTGTTAGTAGTAAAACTGGTGGTGGCTGCTATTACATCTACGGTGCCAACCATCTCTACCATCGTGTCCTTGAGCAAGACACTTAACCCCAAACTGCTCCAGGGGCGCTGTACTATGGCTGACCCTGTGTGAGGTAACTTGAGAGGGGGGATGAGAAAAGATGAATTTTACTGTAGTAATTGACTTATAGAGTAACTAACTTAACTCCGTGTTTGGTGGTCCTTAACAGGGTAGGAAACCAGGGGCTTTTCTTGTCCATATACTACGGGGCATTTTGGATAATTTAATTGCAATTTGGTCAAATGTCGGGGAATACCTTGTTTTCTGGGTTCTTCTAATCAGATTTAAGACTTTTGAAGACCTTTATAATATTATGACCGCGTGACCCATGGAGACTGCTCATGCCAATGTTCA
>OX442364.1:28110508-28115508 GCA_949357725.1 Hyperoplus immaculatus | reverse complement strand
GCTTTGTTTTGATTTTGGATTGCGCGTCATCTACCCCCCGCTCCGATAGTGGCTTACAAGCTCTCACTAAAAGGCCACTACAGAGAGAGAGGGAGGGAGGGAGGGAGGGAGAGAGAGAGAGAGAGGGAGACCCCGCTCCTATAGTGGCTTACAAGCTCTCACAAAAGGCCACTAGAGAGAGAGAGAGAGGGAGGGAGGGAGAGAGGGAGGGAGACCCCGCTCCTATAGTGGCTTACAAGCTCTCACAAAAAGGCCACTACAGAGAGAGAGGGAGGGAGGGAGGGAGGGAGGTAGAGAGGGAGGCAGGGAGAGAGAGGGAGGGAGGGAGAGAGAGGGAGGGAGGGAGAGAGGGAGGGAGACCCCGCTCCTATAGTGGCTTACAAGCTCTCACAAAAAGGCCACTATACACACAGACAGAAACACACACACACACACAGAAACACACACACACACACACACACAGAAACACACACACACACACACACACACACACACACAGAAACACACACACACACAGTACAGAGAGGTATCAGATCATTTCTAACATCATCTAATGCACCCCCTCTGTAATATAGTTACCTCTCTACCTCCCCATCACTCACTCTGTGCCTCTGTCCATCTCTCTTCTCCTTTATTAAGTTCTCTCCATCTCGCTGCACTAGTAAACACACACACACACACACACACACACACAGAAACACACACACACTGAGAGCACACGCACACACACACACTGAGAGCACACACACACACACACACACACACACACACACTCACAAACACACAAACACAAACACACACACTGAGAGCACACACACACACACACACACACTCACAAACACACACACACACACACACATCCAGACAGACACACACACACACACACTAACACACACACAGACACACAGACACAGACACACACACACACACACACAGACACACACACACACACACCCCTCCCCCCTGTTCCTTTGGGAAATAACCAGCGGTCTTACATCATGTCCTCAGAGACACATAAGACCTTTAGTAATAAAATATATATATGAAAAAATCTAATAATTAAAATCACAGAGGCCGCCATGTTGCACCGCCATGTTTCTACAGTAGCACAGAAGGGACAAACTTAACGGCCTTACAGGTTTTTATATATAGTGGGCGTCCTGGGGAAATGCACCTGTTGGAAGACCAAGAAGAAGAAGAAGTACTATAGAATAAATAACTAAATACATCTTCACCTCATCACTTGATATTGTGGAAAGACTTGAGGCAGTGATGGATGATGCCATCTTTAGTAACTATAGCTTCTTGTCCTTGAAGGCCACCGTAGCTTCTGTAAATTCTCCACAAAGGGAAGGGGTTTAGCAAGGGAGCGCTGACATCTACAATCTCACCACTAGATGAGGCTAAATATACCCCAAATTGTGTGTGTGTGTGTGTGTGTGTGTGTGTGTGTGTGTGTGTGTGTGTGTGTGTGTGTGTGTGTGTGTGTGTGTGTGTGTGTGTGTGTGTGTGTGTGTGTGTGTGTGTGTGTGTGTGTGTGTGTGTGTGTGTGTGTGTGTGTGTGTGTTGGTCAGCATATTGAATATTTAATGGAGCTCTTATGGTTTAGAAAGAGGAAGCAAGAGGACTGAATGAATAGATAGATAGATAGATGGATGGATGGATGGATGGATAGATAGATACACTACACAGACAGACAGACAGACAGACAGACAGACAGACACATAGATACTGAGACAGACAGACAGACAGACAGACAGACAGACAGACACATAGACACTGAGACAGACAGACAGACAGACAGACAGATAGACACTGAGACAGACAGACAGACAGACAGACAGACAGACAGACAGACAGACAGACAGACAGACACATAGACACTGAGACAGACAGACAGACAGACAGATAACTAACTGCCTTGTTGTCTCAGACCTGACTGAGGCCATCCCGGAGACTGAGCTGCTTGATAACAGCATTCAGAAAGGCCGCGCTCAGCTGTCAATCAAAGCCCGGAGGCCACGCCCCTCACGCTCCCGTTACCGCGACAGCGTCAGCTCAACGGAGGGAGATGACTATAGTCTGGAGAGGAAGGTACACACACACACACACACACACAGACACACACACACACACACAGACACACACACACACACACACACACACACACAGACAGACAGACACAGACAGAGATGCACACACAGACAGAGACAGACAGACACAGACAGAGAGACACACACACACACACACAGACAGACAGAGACAGAGAGGCACACACAGACAGAGACAGACACACACACACACAGAGACAGAGACACAGACACACACACACACATACACACACAGACAGACACGCACACACACACACAGGCACACACACACACACACACAGACACACACACACACATACACACACAGACAGACACGCACACACACACACAGGCACACACACACACACACACACACACACAAGAAAGGTTATATAATGATCAACAGCAACGTTACTAGGACCGATACTAAATCAGTGGTGATGACTGAAAAATTGACAAGTTAATATAATAAGTGTGTCTGTCTGTCTGCCTGTCTATCTGTCTGTCTGTCTATCTATCTATCTATCTATCTGTCTGTCTATCTGTCTGTCTGTCTGCCTGTCTGTCTGTCTGCCTGTCTATCTGTCTATCTATCTATCTATCTGTCTTCCAGGACAGTCCGTTACACTCCACTCGTTCTCCTCTCCACCTGGCCGTGCGAGGTCCGTCTCCTGATTCGCTGCTGTCGGCCAGAAGCCCCGCCTTCTCCTTCGACGCCTCCTTGGTTAGACCAATCAAATCACACACACAGAAACACACACACACACACACAGAAAAACACATACACACACACTCACAGAAACACACATACAGAGAGAGAGAGAGAGAGACACACAGAGACACACACACACACACAGAAAAACACATACAGAGAGAGACACACGCACAGAGACACACACACACACAGAAACACACATACACAGAGACACACACACACACACACACAGAAACACACTCCCTGCGTTCTGAATCGCATAATTTCTACTATATAGTATGTAGAAAAAAGATTTAGGATGTCCCGATTCTTGTGGCCAGATTTAGGATGGTTAGAAGTACCCGGATGTCCTACTTCATGCAGCCAAGATTGTTAGTGTTGAAAACTGCATCCTATTTGGGCGATTCTGACCCACAATCCAGTGTGCACGTGAAGTGACGTCACATCGACGAAGCCTCCACATGAAAACAAACGGGGATGCGATGGATATAAAAGCAAGAGGCAAGATCAAGGAGCCATGTTATGATGAAATAAGAGAGTAAAGTATGTCCCAATAGTATGCCTACTGCATCCTAACTAGATTCTTTTTATCGTCGGATTTAGTATGTTACATACTAAATCCGACGATATTCTACATTGTAGAATATAAAAAAGAAAGAGTATGAGATTCGGACCGCAACCACATACAGAGAGAGACACACACACACACACACACACACACACACACACACACACACACACACACACACAGAAACACACAATTTAACCCTTTCACGCATAGTGGTCCCTACAGTGGACAACTATTCAAATGCTGTTTTCTTGAATATGCATCGGTGTAGATCGCCTAGTTGCATATCAGCCACTACAGTGGACTTGTGTGTGTCATCCAATGCATTGGCAACCAGTGGCCAACCATTGGCCAAAATTTCCTTCAATTAAACAACGATAAAACTGAAGTAATTGTCTTTGGTGCCAAAGATGAACAATTAAAAGTCAGCGCACAGCTTACATCCATTATGTTAGAAACTACACCCCAAGCCAGAAATCTTGGTGTTGTTGTAGACTCTGACTTGAATTTCAAGAAACACATAAAATCAATTAATAAATCAGCCTACTACCACCTAAAAAACATATCAAGAATTAAAGGGCTTATGTCTCAGCAAGATTTAGAAAAACTTGTCCATGCATTTATCTTTAGTAGACTTGACTACTGTAACAGTGTCCTTGCTGGCCTTCCAAAAAAATCAATCAGACAGCTTCAGCTAATTCAGAACGCTGCTGCTCGAGTCCTCACTAGGACCAAAAAGGTGGATCACATTACCCCAGTTCTGAGGTCTTTACACTGGCTTCCTGTCACTCAAAGAATTGATTTCAAAATTCTGATGTTGGTTTATAAAGCACTAAATGGTTTAGGGCCAAAATACATTACTGATATGCTGATAAGTTATGAACCGTCCAGAGCCCTTAGGTCGTCTGGAACAGGTCTACTTACAGTCCCCAGAGTTAGGACTAAACAAGGAGACAGACAGACAGACAGACAGACAGACAGACAGACAGACAGACAGACAGACAGACAGACAGACAGGTCTGCTTACAGTCCCTAGAGTTAGGACTAAACGAGGAGAAGCAGCTTTTAGTTTTTATGCACCAAATCTCTGGAACAAACTCCCAGAGAACTTGAGGTCGGCTGCAACTCTCAGTTCTTTTAAATCGAGTCTGAAGACTTTTTTGTTTCCTTTTTAACTTGCAATTTTCATTTTATTTGCTTCTTTTATTATGTTTTTAAATCGAGTTTTAATTTTAATTTTATTTTTATTTGCTTCTTTTATTCGCTTTTAAATGTTTTATAATGTATTTCATGTATTCTAATCTTGCCCCCGTAAAGCACTTTGAGTGGCCTTGTGTCTGAATTGTGCTATAGAAATAAACTTGCCTTGCCTTGCCTTGCCATTGTAAGAGCAGCCACAATCAGTCAAAACCAAGATGGCCGACAGGGAGCAGAAAAGTTGAGCAGCTCAGGAATATCCTGTTAATACTTCTATAGTAGGAGAGCCTGGCAGGTAATAAAGATATGGCAACATCAAGTAAATGAGTCATATAGATGTTAAAATTTCCAATTATTGATTTTACATTGGGAGGAAATTATGTTTAATCACCTGTCCACTAAATTGGACATCATGCATCACAGACTTCAA
>OX442364.1:28103008-28105508 GCA_949357725.1 Hyperoplus immaculatus | reverse complement strand
AACTCCCCGGGACCACGCAAGTCCAAATCACAGGTAACCACAACACTCAACTCCCCGGGACCACGCAAGTCCAAATCACAGGTAACCACAACACTCAACTCCCCGGGACCACGCAAGTCCAAATCACAGGTAACCACAACACTCAACTCCCCGGGACCACGCAAGTCCAAATCACAGGTAACCACAACACTCAACTCCCCGGGACCACGCAAGTCCAAATCACAGGTAACCACAACACTCAACTCCCCGGGACCACGCAAGTCCAAATCACAGGTAACCACAACACTCAACTCCCCGGGACCACGCAAGTCCAAATCACAGGTAACCACAACACTCAACTCCCCGGGACCACGCAAGTCCAAATCACAGGTAATCACAACACTCAACTCCCCGGGACCACGCAAGTCCAAATCACAGGTAACCACAACACTCAACTCCCCGGGACCACGCAAGTCCAAATCACAGGTATATGGAGAAGAAGTCGGAAAATTTCTAAAAAGTAGTAAAAAAATTTATCAAAAATAAAAATCTGTCAAAAATAGTAAAAGAATTATAATTTTAATTGTTTTGTTTTTTTAATAATCCCTAAAAAGGTAGAAAGGTAGAAAGGTAAAAAGGTAGAAAGGTAAAAAGGTAAAAAGGTAGAAAGGTAAAAAGGTAAAAAGGTAGAAAGGTAGAAAGGTAGAAAGGTAGAAAGGTAAACTATGTAGAAAGGTAGAAAGGTAGAAAGGTAAACTATGTAAACTATGTCAAACAAAAGAAAGGGAAAAAACATCTATGAAAGGTCCAAAACTTTTTTTTTAAACTCAAATAAGTGATGAAAAAAGATTAAACTAATTTTTTTTTTAAATGTTTTTGGTTTTCTGACGGCACCTAACCCTGTCCTCGCCCCGCTCCCCTTAAGTCACATCTCAGAACTCCCCAGGACCACGCAAGTCCAAATCACAGTTACAAGGAGAAGAAGCACAAGTTAAAGCTGGTTACTAGTTAAAGCTGGGGTGGAGGATTTGGGGAGAAAATGGCAGTTGGGATAGAGATTAGAATCCAAATACCTCAACCGCTCCACTTGTTCTCTTTGGTCCCTCCCCTATGGTCCCTCCCTGACACGCTCTACACCAACAAAGTCGTGCCAAAGTGAATGGACAGTCCCAACAGCCAATAAGAACAGAGAATCGGAGCCTCGCTCTGATTGGTCAAAGTGTACAGCTCATGTTAACGTTGACCAATCAGAACTCACATACCCCAGCTTTAAGTCAAAAATATTTCTATTCTTTAAAGTCAGAACATTTCTAAAAAATAATTCTATTATCAAAAAAAAATCAGATATTTTAAAATGTTTCTGGTTTAACTCCCCAAGACCCCACAAGTTAAAAAAAAGGAACTTTCAGTGTGTGTTAATTCTAGCGCCCCCCTTTGGACTAAAGCGGTAGTGTTTTTACCACACCAGCTGTTGTTCCTGGGTGAGCGTATACCCATGACAAAGGCATTAAGAAAAACTATATAAAAATAGCATTCTTTGCACTGATGGTCTCGTTTCATGATTCATGATCATAAGAGGCAAAATAAGACTGTTTCAGAAATATTTAAAAGTTCCTCGTAGATACTTTAAGGGCACAGGATTTTTTTTAAGATATTTTTTTGGCATTTTTATGCTTTATTGATAGTGTAGAGACAGAGTTGAAATGGGGCAGAGAGGGGAGTGACATGCAGAGAACGACCGCGGGCTGGAATCGAACCCGGGTCCGCTGCTGGCCGAGGCCCATGGGGGGGACGCCCTACCAACTGAGCTAAGGGCGCCCCCAGAGAGAGTTTATTTTAGGTCGATTTCGGTCTAAATGTGTAAAACCAAATCTCTGCTCTGACATGTCAAGATTTATTTTCTGAGGATTTGCATGAAGGCAAGTCTTTACAATGTAAACTCTGTTCTCACACACACACACACACACACACACACACACACACACACACACAGTACCTTCACTCACACACACACGCACACCTTCGGGCTACAACAGCAGAACATTTATCACCAACCACATGCGTTTAGATAAAGCTCGACTATAATTCACTCACACCACTGATTTACTGTCACTAAATCCTGTGATCTGATTGGTCCACACTGTATACCTACACACACACACACACACACACACTGTATACCTACACACATACACACACACACACACACACTGTATACCTTCACACACACACACACACACACTGTATACCTACACACACACACACACACACTGTATACCTACACACACACACACACACACACACTGTATACCTTCACACACAGACACACACAGACACACACACACACACACACACACACACGCACACACACACACACACTGTGTACCTTCACACACACACACACACACACACACACACACACACACTGTGTACCTTCACACACACACACACACACACACACACACACACACACACACACACACACACACAGTACCTGTTTATGTAAGCTGTTTCTAGCCTC
>OX442364.1:28093008-28095508 GCA_949357725.1 Hyperoplus immaculatus | reverse complement strand
ATCATAACAACGTTTATAGGTCATAAAAGTCAAAAAGCATCATAGGTCCTCTTTAAGACACACACACGCTGAGACTTGCATTTCTCCGCTGTCTCTCCATCAGCTCTGAAGCTCGTTTACATTCCAGTTCATTTCTACACACACACACACACACACACACACACACACACGGACACACACACACACACACACACACGGACACACACACACACACACACACACGGACACACACACACACAGACTTCATTTCTCCAGAAAGATACAAAAGATCTCTGAGAATATTCTGGACATTCAACATTTGAAAAAAGACCAAGCAGATACAAAATCCTTATCACACACACACACACACACACACACACACACACACACACTCTCTCACACACACACACACACACACACACACACACACACACACACACTCTCTCACACACACACACACACACACACACAATTGAAACAGAAAATCAAGCCGTAAAGTCAAGTTTCCAGCAGAAACTAAAATAAATAAATAAAATAAATATAATATAATAAATATGAAATGAAAATCTCCCATGATGCAGTGCGGTCTCTCTCATGCAGACTCATATTACGGACAGATTTCTGCCGGTCCAATCAGCGAACAGAGGGAGTGGCTCAGAAGCCGGCGCATGACAAATACGTCACGACCCAAACGTTATGCGATTGGTTGGCAGATCCAGAGTGGCACTGGGCAGATCCAGAGTGGCACTGGGCAGATCCAATAGTTTTAAACTTCAACAAAAATTTAATAAAAATAAATCCAATGGTAAATCGGAGCGGGGCGACTGTGTCTCAGGTGGTAGAGCGGGTCGGCCGATGATCAAAGGGTTGGAGGTTCGATCCTCGCCCTGCCACCTGTGTCATAGTTGTTGTGTCCTTGGGCAAGACACTTCACCCACCTTGCCTCGTGTGAATGTCGATAGTTAGCCTGCTGCTATCGGTGTATGAATGTGTGTGTGAATGGTAACGTGGGAAAGGAAAACAGGTCTCCCTTGCAAAAGAGTCTCCGGTCTCAATGGGATTTACCTGGAGAAATAAAGGTTTAAAAAAATAAATAAAAAATCATTGTTGGTGCAGCTGCACTTCACGGCCTGTAGGCGGCGACAGCCCTCAGCGTGCGGATGATGTCGTGGCAGAAGGATCGGAGCTGCGTCAGCGTCAAATGAGTCGCCACCTGCACCTCGTAGTTACCATGGAGACGAGAGGCCAGGTCCAACCCAGCCGTCACATCCAGCTCAGAGCTCAGGCCAACTGCTGCTCGCATCTGGGATACCAACACATCAACACTTTGTTAAAGGAACACTTCACCCATACGGAACCAGCGTTCTATCATTAAAAAATCACTATTATAATATAATGAATGAGGTTTTTCTTCCCTCAGTCTTCCCTCAGTCTTCCCTTGGCCCAGCTGTCCTGGTAATCCTAACCCTACATTTTTACTAGTGTGATGTCACACATGGTAAAATGTAGTGTTAGACAGTGAGACCATGAAACACTCTTTCTGCCTTTTCTCAGGCTAAGATGAACCGATTTCTAAAATGTTTGCACATTTATACTACATAGGATCTCAGAGTTCAATACACCTTCATATTCCCAGCGGTGAAGTAGGGCTTTAAGGTGAAGTAGGCCTTTAAGGTGAAGTAGGGCTTTAAGGTGAAGTAGGCCTTTAAGGTGAAGTAGGGCTTTAAGGTGAAGTAGGCCTTTAAGGTGAAGTAGGACTTTAAGGTGAAGTAGGGCTTTAAGGTGAAGTAGGGCTTTAAGGTGAAGTAGGACTTTAAGGTGAAGTAGGCCTTTAAGGTGAAGTAGGGCTTTAAGGTGAAGTAGGGCTTTAAGGTGAAGTAGGGCTTTAAGGTGAAGTAGGACTTTAAGGTGAAGTAGGACTTTAAGGTGAAGTAGGGCTTTAAGGTGAAGTAGGACTTTAAGGTGAAGTAGGACTTTAAGGTGAAGTAGGGCTTTAAGGTGAAGTAGGACTTTAAGGTGAAGTAGGGCTTTAAGGTGAAGTAGGGCTTTAAGGTGAAGTAGGGCTTTAATGTGAAGTAGGGCTTTAAGGTGAAGTAGGGCTTTAAGGTGAAGTAGGGCTTTAAGGTGAAGAGTTGTAGAATGATGTTAATGTAACAACAACAGTAAGATGAGAACTTATTTTACAAAGTGTTTTGACATAGGAAACAAAAGGACAAACTCGCAGTTATATTAAGAGGACACACAGACACAGACAGACGGACAGACACAGACACACAGACACACAGACACACAGACAGACGGACAGACACACAGACAGACGGACAGACACACAGACAGACACACAGACAGACGGACAGACACAGACAGACAGACGGACAGACGGACAGACACAGACAGACACACAGAGACAGACAGACAGACACAGACAGACGGACAGACACAGACAGACACACAGAGACAGACAGACACACAGACACAAAGACACAAAGACACACAGAGACAGACAGACAGACACACAGAC
>OX442364.1:28085718-28092808 GCA_949357725.1 Hyperoplus immaculatus | reverse complement strand
TCTCACACACACACACACACACAGTATCTCTCTCTCTCACACACACACACACACACACACACACACACACACACACACACACACACACACACACACACACACAGCACACACACACACACACACACACACACACACACACACACACACACACAGTATCTCTCTATCACACACACACACACACACACACAGTCACACACACACACACACACACACACAGTATATCTCTCACACACACACACACAGTATCTCTCTCTCTCACACACACACACACACACAGTATCTCTCTATCACACACACACACACACACACACAGTCACACACACAAACAGTCACACACACACACACACACACACACACAAACAGTCACACACACACACACACACACACACACACAAACAGTCACACACACAAACAGTCACACACACACACACACACACAAACAGTCACACACACGCACACACACACACAGTCACACACACGCACACACACAAACAGTCACACACACACACACTCCCTAGTCTCTGCGATCTGTCCCAAAGTGGGAATGAATAAATCTGTTTGAAATACTCACAAACTCTTGACATGTATTACACTGAAGTACTTTCTGAGTTGTGCGTCGCCTCATGGCACGGCATCCTGCACGCTGATGCCCGCGGGCTTTATCTGCTGGTTTCAGATACGCACTTCAGAACGTAGCTATTTACTGTCCCACAAAAAGGTTCCCAAAATAACAAATAACTATAAACTAAAGGAAAAAGCTTCAGCTGCTGGTGAACAGACATTTAACTTCAAGTGGCTTCAAGTCAACATGATGTTCCACCACAGTTCCTACTCATGTCGTGACTTGGCTGGACTGTCAGGCTACCATTCTCCAGCGCAATTAACAGCTGGCCCAAACCACGCCCCCTGCCATCTAACCACGCCCCCTGTCATATAACCACGCCCCCTGCCATCTAATAATTCAATTACCCCAAATAAACAGTCAACAATCACTACACTAAATTAACTTAAGAATGGCAGTAACACCTCACTCACTTACTACCTTACTCACTTACTACCTTACTCACTTACTACCTTACTCACTTACTCACTTACTACCTTACTCACTTACTACCTTACTACCTTACTCACTTACTACCTTACTCACTTACTCACTTACTACCTTACTCACTTACTCACTTACTACCTTACTACCTTACTCACTTACTACCTTACTCACTTACTACCTTACTCACTTACTCACTTACTCACTTACTAACTTACTCACTTACTAACTTACTAACTTACTCACTTACTCACTTACTCACTTACTAACTTACTCACTTACTAACTTACTCATTTACTAACTTACTCACTTACTAACTTACTCACTTACTAACTCACTCACTTACTAACTTACTCACTTACTCACTTACTAACTTACTCACTTACTAACTTACTCACTTACTAACTTACTAACTTACTCACTTACTAACTCACTCACTTACTAACTTACTAACTCACTCACTAACTCACTCACTTACTAACTTACTCACTTACTCACTTACTAACTTACTCACTTACTAACTTACTCACTTACTAACTTACTCACTTACTAACTTACTCACTTACTAACTCACTCACTTACTAACTTACTCACTTACTAACTCACTCACTTACTAACTTACTAACTCACTTACTAACTTACTCACTTACTAACTCACTCACTTACTAACTCACTCACTTACTCACTTACTAACTTACTCACTTACTACCTAACTCACTCACTCACTAACTCACTCACTTACTAACTCACTCACTCACTACCTAACTCACTTACTAACTCACTCACTTACTAACTTACTCACTCACTCACTCACTCACTCACTCACTCACTCACTCACTCACTACTTCACTCACTTACTACCTCACTCACTTACTAACTTATTCACTCACTCACTAACTCACTCACTTACTACCTTACTCACTTACTCACTCACTCACTCACTCACTACCTCACTCACTCACTCACTCACTCACTCACTTACTAACTCACTCACTCACTACCTCACTCACTTACTAACTCACTCACTCACTACCTCACTCACTTACTAACTCACTCACTCACTCACTAACTCACTCACTCACTACCTCACTCACTTACTAACTCACTCACTCACTCACTAACTCACTCACTCACTACCTCACTCACTTACTAACTCACTCACTCACTCACTAACTCACTCACTCACTCACTAACTCACTCACTTACTACCTAACTCACTTACTACCTTATGGCGCTTTTCCACCGCACATGTAGCTCGACTCGACTCAACTCGACTCGACTCAACTTGGTTTGGTAGCAGCACGGGTCGTTTTCCACCGCAAATAGTACCTGCTGAACGTGGGCGGGGTCGTCGTAAGGGGCTGAAAGCCTACTCCGGAGCAAAGTAGCAAAGCAGAAATTACGAGCAGTTGTTGCACTATTAACTGAACCAACCGCCAAAAACACGGATGAAAAATGTTTAAGAAATACCCCCCTTGTATCTGTTTGCTAAAAGAAGTAGAAGAATATTGCTACGGGCCATTAAGAGGGATGGTTGTTGTCCCGATGTGTGACTCTGCCACACAGTCAGCTGTAGGGATGCGTCACGTACATCCCTATGCACGTAAACACGGGCATGATAAAGTTGACTGTTTAGTGCTTGTTTCAGGATACGTGTTTTCAAATGCAAGCCGTGTCTCAGCCTGAATATTTTATTGAGGTAATCAGTTCAGTCCGAGGCTTGTAATGTAATCGCTCGCTATCATGTCTGTCCCAGCTGGCTACTATTTAGCCTAGCTGCTAGCTGCCCTACATGTCTCCTCTCGTATGTAAGTAACTTCCCCAACAACCACCACTGGGTGAGCTTAGCGAATATATGGAAAATAAATTCGGATCTGTGATGCAAATCAAATGAAAGAGAGCCAGAGAAGGCTGCACGCGGCGGAAATACACTCAAAAGTCCCGGAGAGTTGGGGAGAATAAACAACAGAATGAAGCCGGTAGTCTCTGGCCACTGATTGGCCAGACAATAGTCTCTGGCCAATCAGTGGCCGGCCGTCTGCCGACGTCACCTTTTAGCATCGGCTCAGCTCGCTTGGACCCTAGAGCGAGGCGATACCAAAAAAGCAGCCGCTACGTGGTACCAGGTACCATGAAATTGCGGTGGAAAAGCCAAAAATGCGAGTCGAGTCGAGTCGAGTCGAGCTGATACCATGCGGTGGAAAAGCGCCATTACTCACTTACTAACTCACTTTGGTACTTATTATGTTAGTATATAGAGGAATGCTTTAAAGGCCTATATTTAGCCATTAATGTTGATAATTTGACACAATTTCTGGGCCAATTTTTCATGGCATAATAACTTTTTGTCCATAATGTAGAGTAAGGGTGTGTGTGTGTGTGTGTTTGTGTGTGTGTGTGTGAGAGAGAGAGAGAGAGACTGTGTGTGTGTGTGTGTGTGTGTGTGTGTGTGTGTGTGTGTGTGTGTGTGTGTGTGAGAGAGAGAGAGAGAGACTGTGTGTGTGTGTGTGTGTGTGTGTGTGTGTGTGTGTGTGTGTGTGTGTGTGTGTGTGTGTGTGTGAGAGAGAGAGACTGTGTGTGTGTGTGTGTGTGTGTGTGTGTTCAGGTCTTTAAGCAAATATTAT
Organism: Hyperoplus immaculatus; assembly: GCA_949357725.1. Lineage (NCBI taxonomy): Eukaryota > Metazoa > Chordata > Actinopteri > Uranoscopiformes > Ammodytidae > Hyperoplus > Hyperoplus immaculatus. Next base: position 28,089,139 of record OX442364.1, on the reverse strand, counting down.
AAACAGGCAATATAGTTGGCTTCAAATATACAACGTTTAATGATGGAATCTTTCACACAGGGCCAATAATGTGACAACCAGCTATCAACGTTATTACATATATGGTTCATAAATTGTATTAGCCTATGTTATTGGCAAGTTAATACATTTTAGACTGCTACAAAGTATTTTAGAGTTATCTCTTCGGATTGTGAGGCTGTTTGCACTGTATAAATACATCAATAAAGAGTTGGTATAGTGGAAACAGTTATTATTTCTTGATCGGTTTCAATTTGAGCCTTTTAAAAAAAACATTAATTCTACGTGCTCGTGCTCATCCTTCACATACAACTCATCCCTGACACGTTATTACAAGCTTGTTTGGTTGTGAAAGAGTCTGTCTCAGATTCGGGAATATTAAATCACCAAATAGCGCAGTTAAACCTTTCACACGGGAAGCCTTGTATCAAATTACTCACAATGGGGGCGCAGGTTGGCGAGCAGTGCGACCCTATTGTAAGTTGAAAATTGGGCTGTAAACAAGTGCTTTTTGGCTGTGTTTAAGTACGCCGAATTGAAGACGTGCCCGTAAAATATGTATAAAAGTAGTTATTTTTCACATTTTTGGGTTAATTTCAGGAGATTTGAGTGTATTTAAAGGACAAGACTGTCATTTTTCGCAGGGAGTCTGGCATGTAAACACACCGTCACCTCCACCTAGCAACGACCTTTGTACCGAAGTTATTAAACGCGCTTGTCGGGACAGTTACCATAAATGCACAGCTGTAAAATCACAACAAAGTAATATTACATAAGACTTACCTCCTTTATTGAGTTAAATATCTCCACAACGTTTCCTCTACGGGCTTTTCAACTGGACAACGGTGGCAGTTGGTGTCAGTTTGTAGGAGAAAATTCCCCGAGTAAAATCCTTGTTGTTGATAATCCAGGTAAAAAAGGCTTTTCTTAGTCCAATAAAGTAATCCTCCAGACGTGTAACATGTAGTTTAATCCCCGCTACACTACCTAAACTATTAAAAATGTCAAATTATCGTTGTTTTAAGGGAGTTCAGGACTTTTTAAAAGGAGCCTTATCCCAGACTGCGGCTGCTCCAGGATTTCCCTCGACTGTCTCGCGCTCCTCGGATGTTCTGGGACGAGGCGCGCGCTGTCAAGTTCCCGCCAACACAGCACAACACATCCTGCTCACATCTTCACAATAAAATAAGACTTTTATTTTGTATTTAGTTTAAAGTGAAATACAGGAAACCAACGTTTTTTAATTTTTATATGATCTATCTATCTATCTATCTATCTATCTATCTATCTATCTATCTATCTATCTATCTATCTATCTATCTATCTATCTATCTATCCATCTATCTATCTATCTATCTATCTATCTATCTATCTATCTATCTATCTATCTATCTATCTATCTATCTATCTATCTATCTATCCTTCTAACTATGTAATGTGTGGAGTTAGTTTCATGATAGTAAAGCATCTATCTATCTATCTATCTATCTATCTATCTATCTATCTATCTATCTATCTATCTATCTATCTATCTATCTATCTATCCTTCTATCTATGTAATGTGTGGAGTTAGTTTCATGATAGTAAAGCATCTGAAAAGAGTTAGAGGCATATTTATTATTCCAAATTAAGGGTTAGGTTTTCACTTAACTTACATTTTAATAAACTTTATATAACATTTTTTATTTGTACTATTTTAGACTAGGTTAAAGCTGCAGTGTGTAGAATGTTGGGTTTTATTTCCTAGCAGATTTTGTAGAAAGTAATTATAATATCCATAAGTACATTTAATTTAGTGCATAATAGCTGAAAGAAAAACGTTTTGAATTTATTATTTTTTCCCTTAGAAAGGGTCTCATATATGTCCATATTTCTGCATATCTTGGACCAAGGCCTAGTGCCGCCATCTTGAAAGTGTCATAGTTGGAATGTCATCAGGTGCATTGTTTAAAATTTAGAATTGTTCTTGTCCTTGAAGGCCACTGTAGCTTCTGTTATTATTCTAAAGGGGTGGGGTTACCCAGGGAGCGTTGCATTCTAGAACTTTGTAGAACTTTCTTGATGATGTCATATTACACACTGCACCTTTAAGAGAGGCTGAGCGATGTAGAAATAAACGTTATAAAGAATATCTGTAACTGCAGATTCTACATGAAAAACATGAAAAGCTCACAACATGTTGGAAGTCACAATGTCATGTTGAGATTGTCCTTATGGCATTATCAACACTTTTATCATGGCATTATCAACACTTTTATCATGGCATTATCAATGGCATTATCAACACTTTTATCATGGCATTATCAACACTTTTATCATGGCATTATCAACACTTTTATTATGGCATTATCAACACTTTTATCATGGCATTATCAACACTTTTATCATGGCATTATCAATGGCATTATCAACACTTTTATCATGGCATTATCAACACTTTTATTATGGCATTATCAACACTTTTATTATGGCATTATCAACACTTTTATCATGGCATTATCAACACTTTTATCATGGCATTATCAACACTTTTATCATGGCATTATCAACACTTTTATCATGGCATTATCAACACTTTTATCATGGCATTATCAACACTTTTATCATGGCATTATCAATACTTTTATATCAATGGAGAATTAGCACAATGCTCAAATGATTAAAGAAAGAAAATAAAATGTCCGACAGCAACAGTGAAGTATTCACATGTAAACAAATGTTATCAGCGCTTCAAACACACAAAACACAGTCAAAAGAAATCACATCAAACCAAGACTTCTGCTTCATTCATAAACATATCACAGCATTAAAGGCCTACTTCACCTTAAAGGCCTACTTCACCTTAAAGACCTACTTCACCTTAAAGGCCTACTTCACCTTAAAGGCCTACCTCACCTTAAAGTCCTACCTCACCTTAAAGTCCTACTTCACCTTAAAGGCCTACTTCACCTTAAAGGCCTACTTCACCTTAAAGGCCTACTTCACATTAAAGGCCTACTTCACCTTAAAGGCCTACTTCACCTTAAAGGCCTACCTCCCCCTTAAAGTCCTACTTCACCTTAAAGGCCTACTTCACCTTAAAGGCCTACCTCCCCCTTAAAGGCCTACCTCCCCCTTAAAGTCCTACTTCACCTTAAAGGCCTACTTCACCTTAAAGGCCTACTTCACCTTAAAGGCCTACCTCCCCCTTAAAGTCCTACTTCACCTTAAAGTCCTACTTCACCTTAAAGGCCTACTTCACCAGTTGGAATATGAAGGTGTATTGAACTCTGAGATCCTATGTAGTATAAATGTGCAAAAAAAATGGAAATCGGATCATCCTAGCCTGAGAAAAGGCAGAAAGAGTGATTTATGGTCTCACTGTCTAACCCTACAGTTTCCTTACTGTGACATCACAGTAAGG
>OX442364.1:28065718-28073218 GCA_949357725.1 Hyperoplus immaculatus | reverse complement strand
TGTCTGCACATACTGTAGAGGTGAGCTGATTTTGTGTAGAGATTATGCCCTGATACTGCCATGAAAGGAAGCATTTCTGATATTGTTTCAAGGTGAAGTTCCCAATTCTCAGAAACTTGCAAAATATGTCGACCAATGGATTTTAAGGATTCAGTTTAGCCTTTGAGAAGTCATCTTATTCTGAGAATCACATCAGAATGGCAAGCCTTCTCTGCAGACATCGTCTATCAGCTTTGCATAGATTGCAGCAACTTAATTGACACCAGAGTTTTATAAACAATCTCCAGCAGGTATCATCTGCTGATGACATCTCTTCATCATAGTATTTTGGATCTCCTTGCAGCTAATGGGGAGTCACAACAAGTGCATCAGGCAGAATCAGGCAATTAGGGACTCTTTCAATGCAAAGCCCATCCAAACATCTTCCCTGTCATAATGTGCACAACGGCTGCATAGAAAATCATTATCACTTCCTCTTCCCAGCATCAACCATAACATGCCCAATGGACCCCAACAACTCATATCAGTGTGGAAGCCCCCAAGTCACTAACCTCTGGCTCAGCTGCTTTCATTAGAAAATGCCTTCCACCAGTGGTTGATAAAATGTGATGATTGGGGTGGAATTGTGGCAGTGGGCATGTTCACATAGGAACTTACATGCGGAGTAGATGCATGTAGGGTCACTACGTCTCATATCAACCAATCTCAAACACAAAGGATGTTTCCCCCGGGTGAATGCTATGCTGTGCATCATACTAGACCATGCTGATGTTTCCCCCGGGTGAATGCTATGCTGTGCATCATACTAGACCATGCTGGCCTTTGTGAGACAAACAGGATGGCAGTTTTCCATATGAGTTCCAGGTCTGCTGTCGGGTCATATGGTTCTGATCTCTCTCTTGCTCTCTCTCTCTCTCTCTCTCTCTCTCTTGCTCTCTCTCTCTCTCTCTCTCTCTCTCTCTCTCTCTCTAACTAATAAAGGCAAAAATTACCCAAAAATAACTTGACAGTGTTATCTTGAAAACGTTTAATACATTTATGGCAAGAAAGTTAAATCAAATGAATATTATGACTTCATAGTTAAGCATTGTACCATATCTCTTGTTAAACAAAGTTGTCGTTGATTTGGACAGTAATGAACGATTTGTGTGGATATCAGAAAAGAATGTATAAATAAATAAAAGTGAACATTGGATTCACCCTTAACTACTGACCTTCACTGTCTCTGATGTTGTGTGGTACCATAGTAATCCCTGACCATGAAAACATGGGGGTAGACATCACTAGTTATGTGGTATTATGTTTGGTTCAGGAGTTATGATGAACAATGCATAATTAGGCTATGGCGGAAAGTAAAATGGTCTCCATGGCAACCATGATTCGATTTTGCAATGGCTTAATATCTGAAAATGTTCAGAGCCCCAAACTGTAGGCTATAAGTGTACCAAGTTTCAAGCTTTTCTGAAAAGGTTAACAATTTGGCACATACTGTATCCCCTCTACCATAAAACAGTACTTTAGGAAGCCGAACATTGGCATAAAGGTGTGGTTAAGAAACCCCTTAGAAAATAACTTTCCATCACGTGGATTCCTTAAGACTTTTAGTATGTTATTAATTACATATTCATGAGTCAAAAACAGTTGGAATGGTTTCTGTTACAATTTTTGAGAGGTCCACCCATATTTTCTCACAAAATGCCTGTACTATATGTATATTCTATAGTATTATACTTAATGCAAACACCTTTAACATCATCTGTGCATTAAAGGGTCACTGTGTGTGTCAGAGAAGTGAAACATTTTCTAAGGTTTATTCTCATAACTGAATAAACAAACTTTCCTCACAGGAAAATGTGATCCCTGGAACACTGTTTGAAGTTAGAAAGCTTCCTGAAAAGTTACTGTTTCACTGTTGTTGTTTACAGCAGCAGGGCCCACAGTTTGGTTTACAAACATATTCTAGTCTCACGTTTGGTTCCAGGTTCCTCAGAATAATTTGATTTATGATGACAGAATTATTCAATACTAAGAATTACATGTAGAGAAAATATGTTTAGTAAACTAACTGCAGGCTCTGTGAATGTAAACAAATCCCTCTCCTCTGAAACTACTCAATGAGCCTTTATAAAGCACTAAATGGTTTAGGGCCAAAATACATTACTGATATGCTGATAAGTTATGAACCGTCCAGAGCCCTTAGGTCGTCTGGGACAGGTCTACTTACAGTCCCTAGAGTTAGGACTAAACAAGGAGACAGACAGACAGGTTTACTTACAGTCCCTAGAGTTAGGACTAAACGAGGAGAAGCAGCTTTTAGTTTTTATGCACCAACAATCTGGAACAAACTCCCAGAGAACTTGAGGTCTGCTGCAACTCTCAGTTCTTTTAAATCGAGTCTGAAGACTTTTTTGTTTCCTTTTTAACTTGCAATTTTCATTTTATTTGCTTCTTTTATTAAATCGAGTTTTAATTTTTATTTTATTTTTATTTGCTTCTTTTATTCGCTTTTAAATGTTTTATAATGTGTTTTATGTATTCTAATCTTGCCCCTGTAAAGCACTTTGAGTGGCCTTGTGTCTGAATTGTGCTATATAAATAAACTTGCCTTGCCTTGCCTTGCCTTTAAACTACACACTGACCCTTTAAATATTAAATCAGAAATACAGTGTTTTTGACAGACACAGTAAACGACACGTTCACGTTTTATTCACACAATTATTTATTTATTTATTTAAACATTTTAAACCAAAAACACAGAAAAGTATTTTCACTTCTGTGCTGAACGAGGGTCTTCCTCAGCAGCAGCTTCTGGTTTCACCTCGCAGACTAAAACTAAACTATGGTTGCGTTCCAAATCACATACTTTCTACTATATAGTTTGGTAGAAAAAAGATTTAGGATGTCCCGATTCTTGTGGCCAGATTTAGGATGGTTAGAAGTACCCGGATGTCCTACTTCATGCAGCCAAGATTGTTAGTGTTGAAAGCTGCATCCTAATTGGGCGATTCTGACCCACAATCCAGTGCGCACGTGAAGTGACGCCACATCGACGAAGCCTCCATATGAAAACAAACGGGGATGAGACGGATATAAAAGCAAGAGGCAAGATCAAGGCGCAATGTTATGATGAAATAAAAGAGTAAAAGTACGTCCCAATAGTATGCCTACTGCATCCTAACTAGATTCTTTTTATCGTCGGATGTAGTATGTAGAATAGAAAAAAGAAAGAGGAGGAGATTCGGAACGCAACCTAAATCTTTTTCAATTAAAGTTTTAACAAAATTATATCACACTGTCTGTTAAAGGTGCAGTCAGTGATTCTGGAGAACGCTTGTTGTTCTAAATCAGTGAATATCTCCTCACGATCCACTACCTGTCTGTACTGTGTGTGTGCTGGAAAAACTGGTATGTAAACAAAGGGCCCACCATAGCTATAGCAACATGCCCGTTTACAGAGCCTAGGTTGTGTATTAACACTGGATTTTTTTTCAGTGCACACACAGTACAGACAGGTAGCTGATATTCACTGATTTTGACAAAAAAGTGAATTTGACAACAAGCGTTCAGAATCACTGACTGCACCTTTAATTAAACTTTTCCTTTTAGCCTGAAATCTTTCTCCCTTTTATGTTGAAACTATGTTGGACACAGGAAGCACAGCGGGAGAAAACACTTATATTTAAAGATATTTTTGTTGGTTTGTTTCTTGAAGGCACTTTGGCGTTTTGGCGTTTTGCTATTAACAAGCAGCAGACTGTCCCAACATAGAGGCTGGACTCTCACAACTTCATCTTCATCTTCATCTTCATCATGGTCTCAGAGTTATTCAGACGTGGGAAGGATCATTCAGGGACACTGGGAGAAAACACGACAAGGATTCAGAATACATGAAGAAACTACTTTAAAGTTTTGACATTAAAGTCAGAAATATATGAAAAAGAAAAACCGGATACTCAAAACAAAAGTTCTAAAATTAACAAGAAAAAAATTTGGATTCTGTCTGAGGTTTGAATCCTGGAGTTATGAAGAAGAAAACTTTAATATTCTGAGATTACATTTGTACATTTATGAGAAGAAAGTTTGATTTTGTTTTTTTCTAAAATGAAAGTCCTTAAGAGAAAAGAAACGGAAGTCGTAAATTTACAGTATTTTTGTTTTTATAAATGTTCAAATTTGTTGTCATTAAATCAACTGGCAAAGTGTCTGTAAGGTAAATATGTTAAACCCCATTCACCTGTGTGTGTGTGTGTGTGTGTGTGTGTGTGTGTGTGTGTGAGTGAGTGAGTGAGTGAGTGAGTGAGTGAGTGAGTGAGTGAGTGAGTGAGTGAGAGAGAGAGAGTATGTGTGTGTGTGTTCTCACCGTTAGCTGTGTTGTTAGCGGTTAGCAGGCGGCATGCAGAGGGTTAGTACAGGTGGACAGAAGCCGACAGGTGAAAACCACAACCACAAATAATAACACAATTAAAAAGAAAGTAAAAAAATAAAAAAATAAATACAAAATAATAAAATAAAAATAAAATAAAATAAAACAATTAAAATAAAGTAAAATTAATTAATTTAAATTAAAGGCCTGGGGTTCAAAACCCACACCCACAAATAATAACATTAAAATAAATTAAAAAAATATATAATTAAAAGAAAGAAAGTAATAATAATAAATGAAACAAAATGAATAAAATACAAAATAAAATAAAACAATTAAAATTAAGTAAAACAAATTAATTTAAATTAAAGGCCGGGGGTTCAAAGTGAGACCAGCACCAAAGCAGATGAACAGGGAGGAAGGAGGAGAAACATCTGAGAAGCAACTTCACTGTTTTAATGACCTTCATACTGTATGTTTTAATGACCTACATACTGTATGTTTAATGACCTACATACTGTATGTTTAATGACCGTCATACTGTATGTTTAATGACCGTCATACTGTATGTTTAATGACCTACATACTGTATGTTTAATGACCTACATACTGTATGTTTAATGACCTACATACTGTATGTTTAATGACCTACATACTGTATGTTTAATAACCTTCATACTGTATGTTTTAATAACCTTCATACTGTATGTTTTAATAACCTTCATACTGTATGGTTTAATGACCCTCATACTGTATGTTTAATGACCTTCATACTGTATCACATACGATATGAAGGTCGCCTTGTTGTATTTTAGTATTTTTATGATGAACAAACAAACTTCACAAATGTTTTATTGTACATTTCTAGTATCATGTTCTATGTGTGATCACTTTTGCACTACGCATTTCAGATTTTCCTCTTCAGATTTTTACTATGTCTGTTGTGCATCAAAGCAAAATGCTATTCTATCCTCTGTTTTATATATATATTTTGTATATCTATGGTTCGTATCAGTGTCTACGTGTAATGACTGTATTTGTCCTGTGGAGGGCGCTCACCTGTCAAACAAGATGCTCTCTGTACTAGAAAGGAGCAGCTGAGAATAATTCTAAAAAAGAGGATTTTTAAATAGCTAACTGATCCATATAAACTTGTCTTTTCTTGCGTCTGAGATTAAATCTAAATTTCAGTTTGTTTTTATTATGAAAAGCATTTTAGAAATGAGTTTTATCTGTTAAAACTACTTGAACACGGCTTTTAAAACAGCTAAAACCAAGAGATCAGTTTGAATATTAAATAAACTAGGTGCTTCTGTGGGTCAAATTTAAGCTGTTGCATTATGGGGAAGAAGTTTGGGGTTTGCGGGGAGAACACTAGCGGAGCGGCTAAGTGCTTATTTTGGTCGGAATCTTTCAGTTGGTGATATAAGCGTGAACATTGGCTTGAGCGTCTCCATGGGTCACCTGACAAGAAAACTGCCCGAGACATTTGAAATGTCAAGATAAAAATTCTCATAGAAATGTATTGGGTTTTTGGGGGGCGCCCTTAGCTCAGTTGGTAGGGCGTCCACCCCCCCCATGGGCCTCGGCCAGCAGCGGACCCGTGTTTGATTCCAGCCCGCGGTCGTTCTCTGCATGTCACTCCCCTCTCTGCCCCATTTCAACTCTGTCTCTACACTATCAATAAAGCATAAAAATGCCAAAAAAATATCTTAAAAAAAAAATAATAATATTGTTTTTTTTTTTACACATGACCCATGGAGACTTCTCATGCCAAATTTCACGCTTGTATCACAAACTGAAATATTGTAGCACTTAACTGCTCCACTGTAGGTTATTGGGATAGTTATTGACTGTATCACCTTCCTCCGCGGTCATCCCTCTCTCTCTCTCTCTTTTCTCTCTCTCTCTATCACACCGTTACAGAGACGTAAAGTCAGACGTTAGTTCAATCCTGGAACGATATCAGACAGACAAGGACAACAAAAACCATTTAAAGGTGCAGTCAGTGATTCTGGAGAATGCTTGTTGTCAAAATCACTATTTTTTTTAAATCAGTTAAAGCTGGGGTATGTGATTTCTGATTGGTCAAAGTTAACATGAGCTGTACACTTTGACCAATCAGGGCGAGGCTCCGATTCTCTGTTCTTATTGGCTGTTGGGACTGTCCATTCACTTTGGCACGACTTTGTTGGTGTAGAGCGCGTCAGGGAGGGACCATAGGGGAGGGACCAAAGAGAACAAGTGGAGCGGTTGAGGTATTTGGATTTGAATCTCTATCCCAACTGCTATTTTCTCCCCAAATCCTCCACCCCAGCTTTAATATCTCCTCACGATCTGTACTGTGTGTGCATGCCAAGTTAATACACAGCCTAGGCTCTGTAAACCGAACTGTTCAGTGGTAATCAGACTTAAGCAGGAATGAGGCTGTGTGGACTCGCACTGAGACACTGAGCTTGGATAGCCGTTTACAGAGCCTAGGCTGTGTATTAACACCAGACTATGTTCAGCGCAGAAACATAACGGACAGGACAGTCGAAGATAAACTCAGAACACTCAAGTCTAAAACCTCTGAATCTGACCAAACATTTGATGCAAACCTTAAAAAGTTACACACTGTAGCTTTAAGACAGTATTGAGGTATGCTAGCAGCCCTAGTTGAGTGTACAGCTGTTTTATAAGAACTCCAATGGGAGGTGAAACTTGGCCGCTGTTCAGTTCGCTGTAGAAATATTTATCCAAACTAAAGCTCTCTCTGCGTGCATCTGTCTGTCTGTCTGTCTCTCTCTCTCTCTCTCTCTGTGTGTCTGTCTGTCTGTCTCTCTCTCCCTCCCTCTATGTGTCTGTGTGTGTGTGTGTGTCTCTGTGTCTGTCTGTCTGTCCCTCTCTCTCTCCATCCCTCTCTGTGTCTCTCTGTCTGTGTCTCTCTCTCTCTCGCAGGAACATTATGTCGCCTTGTGCCAAACCACAGACACAGTTTAGAACTTTAAAAGCTTCTGGAGTTAAAACATATCAACCAATCACAGCAGCCGAACAGTTCACTCCCCAAAAAGAAAGAGAGAGAGAGAGAGAGAGAGAGAGAGAGAGAGAGAGAGAGAGAGAGAGAGAGAGAGAGAGAGAGAATAACAAACTGAATG
>OX442364.1:28035718-28060718 GCA_949357725.1 Hyperoplus immaculatus | reverse complement strand
CTTTAACGGGCTCTGGGACCACGACGGCCGGTTCTGGAGCTGGTTCAGCCTGGAAGGACACAAAGGTTTGAAGACAGTTAACCTCTGTACAATATAAAAGCATAAACCAATTTGTTTAGTAAAGCAACTGAAGGCTATGGAAATGTTAAAAGTCCCCCCCTCTCTAAGACTGCATAGTGCACCTTTAATAACCCTATACCAGTTCATAGTGCAGCTTTAATAACCCTACACCAGTTCATAGTGCAGCTTTAATAACCCTACACCAGTTCATAGTGCAGCTTTAAAGGTGCAGTGTGTAATATGACATCATCAAGAAAGTTCTACAAAGTTCTAGAATGCAACACTCCCTGGGTAACCCCACCCCTCTAGCATAATAACAGAAGCTACAGTGGCCTTCAAGGACAAGAACAATTCTAAATTTTAAACAATGCACCTGATGACATTCCAACTATGACACTTTCAAGATGGCGGCACTAGGCCTTGGTCCAAGATATGCAGAAATATGGACATATATGAGACCCTTTCTAAGGGAAATAATAATAATTCAAAACATTTTCTTCAGCTATTATGCACTAAATTAAATGTACTTATGGATATTATAATTACTTTCTACAAAATCTGCTAGGAAATAAAACCCCGAATTCTACACACTGCAGGTTTAATAACCCTACACCAGCTCATAGTGCAGCTTTAATAACCCTACACCAGTTCATAGTGCAGCTTTAATAACCCTACACCAGTTCATAGTGCAGCTTTAATAACCCTATACCAGTTCATAGTGCAGCTTTACACCAGTTTGGTAAATCTGGTTTTATAGATCATAATTCTCCACTGGTTTTGAAACAAACGGTTTGAAGACGCTTAACTTCTTGACAAAATAAATCGCAGTTTGTAAATCATTTCGATGTTCCACTTCCCTACGGGCGCCCAGGCAACCCTTCCTGACTGGACAGAAGCCTTCTGGGAAAAACACTCGTTTGAAACAATAAGGTTCTTATTTCACGGCTTCTGCGATCCTCCTTACGTGTGGTCCGGTCCAAAGTTATTTCTAACAACTTCAATTCTGAGAAAACTTATTTCTGTAGCACCAGTCAAAGTGTGACGGATCATGTTAAGCTTTCTGTAAATCCAATCTACTGCTGTCAGAGGCAGATCGTGTGTGTGTGTGTGTGTGTGTGTGTGTGTGTGTGTGTGTGTGTGTGTGTATGTGTGTGTTTGTGTGTGTGTGTTTGTGTGTGTGTATGTGTGTGTTTGTGTGAGCCTGTGTGAGTGTGTGTGTGTGTGTGTGTCAGAGGCAGATCCTTGTTGAGGACGAGCCGTCGCCTGCCGATGACAGCAGGATATATTAAGCCCTCTTCAGTGTCTGTCAGGCTCTCACACACACACACACACACACACACACACACACACACACACACACACACACACACACACACACCTGTCTGTCTGTGTGTGAAGTGCCGACTCTGCACTGCTGGACATCTGAGCCTCTGAACTGTCTCAACAGGATTCACAGCTGACAGAGAGGCTTTAAATGAGGTAATGGTTATAGACTGTAATGCTTTAATACAATACCATGTTGTAATGTACTACACTAGCTGAGGAGACTTAGTATACTGAACTAAACTGTTTATGTGACTTCACTTCAGGTCCACACTGGATTGTGGGTCAGAATCGGCCAAATAGCATGCTGTTTTCAACACTAACAATTTCGGCCAACAGATTTTTATAATTTTTATTTTTGTAAGATATTTTTGTTGGCATTTTTATGCTTTATTGACAGTGTAGAGACAGAGGTGAAATGGGGCAGAGAGGGGAGTGACATGCAGAGAACGACCGCGGGCTGGAATCAAACCCGGGTCTGCTGCTGGGCCCGGCCCGGGAGGGGGACGCCTTACCGACTGAGCTAAAGGCGCCCCCCGATTTTTATAATTTTTTAAAAAACAACAAAGAAAGACAGGCACATACAAAAGACAGAATTCGACAAAAACAACACACAGACATCTGGGTATTTCTAACCATACTAAAATCTGGCCACATGTGAATCGGGACATCCTAAATCTTTCTTCTACCAAACTAAATAGCAGTTAACAATCTTCTTTTATGGTGTTTGAAGTAACACTCCTTTTGGCCAAATGATAAGAACTCAGAAAGAGTTAAGCACTTTGAAACTGAGTATTGAACAGTGAGGAATTTACTGCTGACTCACTTTAGGTCAATGTTAAGTTGTTAAGTAAAATGTATCAGGCCGGACTGTATCACACACACACACACACGCACGCACAGTATGAGTCAAGCCTAAAGTGGGTAAAATATGTTCATGACATCATGGTGCTCCGTGTTATTCTCATGAAGTGACTGGTGTGTTTGGACTTTAGGGAAAGATTGACCTAACCCAACGGCATGAGAGTAAGATCACAGACGCACATTACTACCCTAATACAAGGCCAAGGCAAGCATACAGATAGTAAATAATTAGTCAATACAAAATGGTGAGACTTTTAAAGCTACAGTGCGTAACTTTTTCCACATAAATTAACGTCTACTCTGGATTGACATTGACACAAAGTTGATTAAGCCTATTATCAGCTCCACAGAACTCTCTGCAGTTCTCAGTACGGCAGCGTTTACTGACTGGTGTCGCTGTTATTTAGGAGGAAGAGCTTCGGCCTGAACTGGTCCGAGACATCAAGACCGCTTTCGTTTCCTGGTAAATATATCTGTAACATTACACGCACTTCTTCACTTTCAGAAGCAGTTTTAGCTCTGGTTCCTCCTCCCAGTAACCATGAGGTCTCTGGTTCCTCCTCCCAGTAACCATGAGGTCTCTGGTTCCTCCTCCCAGTAACAGTAGCAGCTAACAGATAACATGAACGCTAGCCCTGCGTTCCAAATCTCCTCCTCTTTCTTTTCTCTATTCTACATTCTACATCTGACCATAAGAATAATCTAGTTAGGATGTCAACCTTCCACCACAGAGGAATGAGCTGCAGTGTTGTGATATGAGACACAGTTTCCTCTATGAACAAACCAGGCCAGACCAAACCAGACCAGACCAAACCAGGCCAGACCAAACCAGGCCAGACCAAACCAGGCCAGACCAAACCAGACCAGACCAAACCAGGCCAGACCAAACCAGACCAGACCAAACCAGACCAGACCAAACCAGGCCAGACCGGGCTGTAACCCTTTCAGATCCCAAACCAGAGCACAAGACAGATAGCAAGCAACCGATCACATTTACTCACGTTACTTTAATCGAGTCGTTTTTGGGTGCTTTTACTTTTACTTGAGTAGGATATTTTAGTACTATTCCACCTCTTGATCAAACACTAAAGGAATCATTTTATCAGATATGTGGACTCGTCACATCTCTGGAAATGTGTTGTGTTTAGATATTAACTTCCCCCTGTCCAGTCATTGGGTCATGTTTCTACAGTAGCTCAGAACGGACAAACTTAACGGCCTTATCCCAAATTTTGAGGAGGAATTATTTGGGGCACTGACATGTTGGGAGCAAATTAACTCTAGTTTTCCTGTAATAGTGGATATCTATCTATCTATCTATCTATCTATCTATCTATCTATCTATCTATCTATCTATCTATCTATCTATCTATCTATCTATCTATCTATCTATCTATCTATCTATCTATCTATCTATCTATCTATCTCTGTTGTGATTATCATATAATTATGATATTAACTCGCCCCCTGTCCAGTCATTGTGTTGTGACCGTGTGTCAAACAGGGAGTGACGATGGGGGAAATACCAGCGCTGCTCTGCCAGATATCCAACAAGAAAAGAGTTGAGTGAGTCAGCGACACTCGGCCGCTAACGCACTGATCACATGAGTCAGAGGAACAGATGCATCATGGGACTTATTCCAAAAACACGAGGTTATTCACATCCACACGAGGCTCCAGCAGGACAGAAATACATGTCAAAGAAAGGGGCGTGTAAACAAAGGCCCACTGTAGCTATAGCAACATACACGTTTACAGAGCCTAGGCTGTGTATTACTATTAACACTGGATTCTTTTTTACAGCTCACACACAGAACAGACAGGTAGTGGATCATGAGGAGATGTTCACTCAGTACAGACAGGTAGTGGATCATGAGGAGATATTCACACAGTACAGACAGGTAGTGGATCATGAGGAGACAGACAGGTAGTGGATCATGAGGAGATATTCACTCAGTACAGACAGGTAGTGGATCATGAGGAGATATTCACACAGTACAGACAGGTAGTGGATCATGAGGAGATATTCACTCAGTACAGACAGGTAGTGGATCATGAGGAGATATTCACTCAGTACAGACAGGTAGTGGATCATGAGGAGATATTCACTGATTTTGACAAAGGGATTTTGACAACAAGCGTTCTCCAGAATCACTGACTGCACCTTTAAGCTGCTGCACAGACTCACACTGGCTCACAGGGACAGATTAATCATGAGGCAAAAGAAATGTCGGAAAGTGACGAACACATCTTGAGAGCGCAGCAACAAATGCCTTTAAAGTCCTTCTACTCCAACACAAACCTCCACTGACACATTCACATGTTTACAGGTTCAGGAGCGGGGCGCTGAGGCCGCCATGTTGCACCGCCATGTTTCTACAGTAGCACAGAACGGACAAACTTAACGGCCTTATTTGGGTCACTAACATTTTGGGAGCGAATAAACTGGATATCTATCTATCTATCTATCTATCTATCTATCTATCTATCTATCTATCTATCTATGCCTCCATCCATCCATCCATCCATCTATCTATCCATCTATCTATCTATCTATCTATCTATCTATCTATCTATCTATCTATCTATCTATCTATCTATCTATCTATCTATCTATCTATCTATCTATCTATCTATCTATCTATCTATCTATCTATCTATCTATCTATCTATCTATCCATCTATCTATCTATCTATCTATCCACACAGACATGCCCAGCCCATCTCCATCTCTGTCCTGGCCAGATTTCAGCCCCTCTAACACAATTTTTCCCTCTTCCAAACCTTCACTAACTCTCTCACACACTCACTCTTTGCCCTTATAAGGAGATGCTGAATGTCTGTGTGCTAGGTTTAACAGAATGACATGTTAAAAACAGCTCATAATGATCCATTTATACACTCTGACCGTTCTGAAAGGCCTTTTTAGAACCAGCCCATTCTGTCTGCTATGTAGTGAATGAGCTGGCTTGTCCCTGTGTGTGTGTGCGTACGTGCGTGCGTGAATGTGTGTGCTTTGTGTGTGTGTTTGCGTGCGTGCGTGTGTTTGCATGTGTGTGTGTGCGTGTGTGTGTGCTTCGTGTATGTGTGTGCGTGTGTTTGCGTGCGTGTGTGTATGTATGTGCTTTGTGTGTGCGTGCGTGTGTGTGTGCGTGTGTGTGTGTGCAATGCATCAATGACATGTCCTCTTTCCTTATAAGGTGTCAGGTCAGGTTAGAGGTGGGCTGAGCCAGCAGTAACTTTAGCTCAACATGCTAAGAACATTTAAATGTCAGCGGGCGTATCGGGCAGCAGCTGTGTGTGACAGACATGTGTAGGCAGAGCTGTATAATGTGTGTGTGTGTGTGTGTGTGTGAGTGTGTGTGTTTGAAGTGTGTCTCTGTAGGGTCAGGGAGATATTTAGGCTGCATTCTAAATCTCATACTCTTTCTTTTATTCTACATACTACCGCTGATCATAAACAGTATCTAGTTAGCGTGCAGTATGCTACAACTGGGACATACTTTAGCGTATTCATTTCATCATAACATGGCTTCTTGATCTTGCCTCTTGCTTTTATATCCGTCTCACCCCCGTTTGTTTTCATACGGAGGCTTCGTCGATGTGACGTCACTTCCAGTGCGCACTGGATTGTGGGTCAGAATCGCCCAAATAGCAATGCTGATATCACCACTATAAATCTCCACCGGATGTAGTAGGACATCTGGGTATTTTTAAGCATACTAAATCTGACCTCATGAATTGGGACAAACTAAATCTTCTTCTACCAAACTAAAGAGCAGAAAGTGATTTGCATTCGTATCTTGTATGTGTGGATTCACTCGTTGAGATGCCATTTGCTATTTGGGGAAGTAGCTAGGGACGAACTCGCCTGTGTCCCTGTATGCATACAGTACATACATGTCTTTATGCTTATGATGCTAATAATACCGGCACACACACGTCTAGACAGGTGTAGTGTGTCATTGTGCATAACACCATCTAAATACCTCTGCACTTAAAGGTGCAGTCAGTGAATCTGGAGAACGCTTATGGTGAAATCTATTTTTTTTTTTTTTTAATTTTAAAGCGACTCTTACCTTTGTTGCATTTTTACACTTTTTTTGGATTAGGTTAAAATGGTATTAATAAGGTAATTACACTCTAAAATATAAGACAGACCCACCAGGAGTAAAAACAAACAATGATTTCAATCTCATAATATTATGAAAAATATATATAAAATTCAACCAGTGATACAAGCATGGAATGAGCGGGTGGGGGCATTGGAGGGAGGTGGGATGGTATGATAGTGCTGTAATTCTCAATTGCAGGATCGGTAAGAGTCCCTTTAATCCGTGAATATCTCCTCACAATCCGCTAGCTGTCTGTACTGTCTGTGTCTGTGTCTGTCTGTGTCTGTGTCTGTACTGTCTGTGTCTGTACTGTGTGTGTCTGTGTCTGTCTGTGTCTGTGTCTGTACTGTGTGTGTCTGTGTCTGTGTCTGTCTGTGTCTGTGTCTGTACTGTCTGTGTCTGTGTCTGTACTGTGTGTGTCTGTGTCTGTGTCTGTGTGTGTCTGTGTCTGTACTGTGTGTGTCTGTGTCTGTACTGTGTGTGTCTGTGTCTGTACTGTGTGTGTCTGTGTCTGTCTGTGTCTGTACTGTGTGTGTCTGTGTCTGTACTGTGTGTGCGCTGAAAAAGCCTCTAGGCCTAGGCTCTGTAAACTAGTATGTTAACAAAGGGAAAGTTAACGAAGAGGCCAAAGCCAGCTAGCAACATGCCCGTTTACAGAGCCTAGGCTGTGTATTAACACTGGAGTCACCACTGTGAATAAACACACTCCCACTCAGCTTCAGCAAGAACAAGACTCTCTGTGTGTGAGACGCATAAACAGACTTCCTTTATGTGGAGAGATATCCCATCATGCATTTCTGTGTGTGTGTGTGTGTGTGTGTGTGTGTGTGTGTGACTCTGTATATGACTGTGTGTGTGTGTGTGTGTGTTTGTAGTGTGTGTATGTGTACGTGCGTGCGTGTCTGTCTCTGTGTGCGTGCATCTCTGTGTGTGTGTGTGGGTGTCTCTCTCTCTCTGTGTCTCTGTGTGCGTTTGCCTCTGTGTGTGTGTGTGTGTGTGTGCGCGCGTTTGCCTCTGTGTGTTAGAGATACAGACAGCCTGCGACCTCGCCGAGGCTCTGATAACCCTCAGTGGAGCATTGGGCGGGACTGAGCCGCTCTCTCTAGATTTATGTCAGAGATACTTTACAGTGAAGCAGAAGGCTGATTTATATTTGGCTCAGAGCAGTGTGTGTGTGTGTGTGTGGGGGGGGGGGACATCTCAAAACTGGGGGGTCTCTGGAGGATTTGTTACCCTTATTTTAAATCTGTTGTGGTGAAATTTCTTACTCAAATTTAAATTTTTTCTGCATTTTTTTACTTTATTAGACAGTGTGTAGAGACAGAGATGAAATGTGTCAGAGAGGGGAATGACATGCAGAGAACGACCCGGGCTGGATTCTAACCCGGGTCTGCTGTGAAGAGGACAGAGACTCTATGGAGGGGGGGGGGGGGGGTGCGGGGGGTTCTAACCACTACACCATGATAGTGCATTTTTATTACATTTCAGTTTCAGGGTTGGAACTACAGATGAAGCTACAAAAGACTGCAATACCCAAGATGCATTGCAATAAGACAGAGCCAATCACGTGAAGCTAAACGTCACACATTGTAGACACACACTAACACACACACACACACACACAGAAAAACTTAAACTAAATATGTGTCTGGCGTACTAAATAGTATGGGGACTGGAACACAGGGTTAGTTTTTTCACACGCCCAGCTCCTAAAGTGCAGCAGCCATGTTGTAAATCAGACTGAAACCTCTCAACACGTTAAAGGAAATGTGTTCTGTTCATTCATGATCTCAGAATAACTCTGTTGATCAAGTGTCCATTACTTTGGGTTGTGCAACTATAGCTGTATCCCGTTACAGAGACCGCATCCTCGGAAGGACGCGGTCTATGAAGGCCGATTCGAAGGCCGAACGAGCGTTGTTAAACGAGACGGTCTCCGCAGGTCTCCGTTTACGAGCATTTCCGGTTTGCGTAACAAGCCGTTACCGTGCGTGACGACTCGCCGCTCCTGTGCTGCCTAGCAACCCTGATTGCTGCCAACGGAGACAGCCTTGTCAACAGAGGAAAAAAGAAAAAGAAGTTGCCTACCAGACGAAAAGAAAAAAAGTACAAGAAAAAAAGAAAGGAAGATAAAAGTTAAGAAGATGGAGCAACACGTTGCTGTTTTGTAATTTTTTATTTTATTTTATGCCATCTCTGAAAAAAACGCAATGAATCTTGGGATATGTTGGGCCACGAAGGATACATCTGATGCAGCCTTCAAAACCGTGAAACGAAGGCTGCATTTCTCGGCCGCATATGAGGAGCCTTGCAAGGAGCCTTGCAAATGGGACAACCTTTGCGCGCCGCTATGACGCAATCGGTCTTCAAATGCAGCCTTCGTAGACCGCAACCCCTGAATGGAGATACAGCCGGTGTGTGTTCTCTCTCCCCAGGCTGACAGGGAGAAGCATTCAAAAGTTTGGGCTACATTTCTTAAATCTTTTTTTAAAAGATTATTTTTGGAATTTTTTGTTATTTTTATCAGACAGTGTGTCGAGACAGAGAACGACCCGGGCTGGATTCTAACCCGGGTCTGCTGTGAAGAGGACAGACAGACAGACAGACAGACAGACAGACAGACAGACAGACAGACAGACAGACAGACAGACAGAGAGGGGAATGACATGCAGAGAACCACCCGGGCTGGATTCTAACCCGGGTCTGCTGTGAAGAGGACAGACAGACAGACAGACAGATGGGATGGATTCTAACCCGGGTCTGCTGTGAAGAGGACTGAGCCTCTATGGGGGGGGGGGGAGGTTTAGGGGGGGTCTAACCACTATACCAGGAGTGCCCTCCCACTCTTCAATGTTTGTAAATGGTTCGACAAAGAAGTTACAAAGCTACTGAATGAATATCTCCTTGTTAAAACACTGACATCAAACAACACACACACACACACACACACACACACACACACACCACACAAACACACACAGGCTCACACACACACACACACACACACACACACACACACACACACACACACACACACACACACCACACAGGCTCACCACACACACACACACACACACACACACACACACACACACCATCTATCAGACATGGGACACCGTGTACATGCACAGGTGTAAATATAGGACTCCCATCTGACGCCAAATATAGACGTTCAGCTCGACGCATGTTCAGCCTGTTGGGACGGTTCATCAGGGCATGTTCAGCCTGTTGGGACGGTTCATCAGGACATGTTCAGCCTGTTGGGACGGTTCATCAGGGCATGTTCAGCCTGTTGGGACGGTTCATCAGGGCATGTTCAGCCTGTTGGGACGGTTCATCAGGGCATGTTCAGCCTGTTGGGACGGTTCATCAGGACATGTTCAGCCTGTTGGGACGGTTCATCAGGACATGTTCAGCCTGTTGGGACGGTTCATCAGGACATGTTCAGCCTGTTGGGACGGTTCATCAGGACATGTTCAGCCTGTTGGGACGGTTCATCAGGACATGTTCAGCCTGTTGGGACGGTTCATCAGGACATGTTCAGCCTGTTGGGACGGTTCATCAGGACATGTTCAGCCTGTTGGGACGGTTCATCAGGACATGTTCAGCCTGTTGGGACGGTTCATCAGGACATGTTCAGCCTGTTGGGACGTTTCATCAGGACATGTTCAGCCTGTTGGGACGGTTCATCAGGACATGTTCAGCCTGTTGGGACGGTTCATCAGGACATGTTCAGCCTGTTGGGACGGTTCATCAGGACATGTTCAGCCTGTTGGGACGGTTCATCAGGACATGTTCAGCCTGTTGGGACGGTTCATCAGGACATGTTCAGCCTGTTGGGACGGTTCATCAGGACATGTTCAGCCTGTTGGGACGGTTCATCAGGACATGTTCAGCCTGTTGGGACGGTTCATCAGGACATGTTCAGCCTGTTGGGACGGTTCATCAGGACATGTTCAGCCTGTTGGGACGGTTCATCAGGACATGTTCAGCCTGTTGGGACGGTTCATCAGGACATGTTCAGCCTGTTGGGACGGTTCATCAGGACATGTTCAGCCTGTTGGGACGGTTCATCAGGACATGTTCAGCCTGTTGGGACGGTTCATCAGGACATGTTCAGCCTGTTGGGACGGTTCATCAGGACATGTTCAGCCTGTTGGGACGGTTCATCAGGACATGTTCAGCCTGTTGGGACGGTTCATCAGGACATGTTCAGCCTGTTGGGACGGTTCATCAGGACATGTTCAGCCTGTTGGGACGGTTCATCAGGACATGTTCAGCCTGTTGGGACGGTTCATCAGGACATGTTCAGCCTGTTGGGACGGTTCATCAGGACATGTTCAGCCTGTTGGGACGTTTCATCAGGAAAGCAAAAGGTCAAAACCAACGGACACGTGGCCTGCGTTCAGAATCTTCTCCTCTTTCTTTTCTCTCTCCTCCATACGACATCTGACCACAGAAATAATCTAGTTAGCATGCAGTATGCTACACTTGGGTCATACTTTAACTTATTTATTTCATCCTAACATAGCTCCTTGATCTTGCCTCTTGCTTTTATATCCGTCTCATCCCCGTTTGTTTTCATATGGAGGCTTCGTCGATGTGACGTCACCTCCGGTGCGCACTGGATTGTGGGTCAGAATCGCCCAAATAGCATGCTGATTTCAACAAGAATCGGTACATCCTAAATCTTTTTTCTACCAAACTAAATAGTAGAAAGTCTGGGGACAGGAACGCAGTCCTGAAGACTTAAACCTCTTTAAACCTCGTCTGAAATGGTGAAGATCTATATATGATCTCAGAGTTTGTTCTCTCAATGAGCTCTTACAAACATCTGAATGAAAATGAATGTTCTATGGGGGCGCCCTTAGCTCAGTTGGTAGGACGTCCCCCCCCCCCATGGGCCCTTAGCTCAGTTGGTAGGGCGCCCCCCCCATGGGCCCTTAGCTCAGTTGGTAGGGCGTCCCCCCCATGGGCCCTTAGCTCAGTTGGTAGGGCGTCCCCCCCATGGGCCCTTAGCTCAGTTGGTAGGGCGCCCCCCCCATGGGCCCTTAGCTCAGTTGGTAGGGCGTCCCCCCCATGGGCCCTTAGCTCAGTTGGTAGGGCGTCCCCCCCATGGGCCCTTAGCTCAGTTGGTAGGGCGTCCCCCCCATGGGCCCTTAGCTCAGTTGGTAGAGCGTCCCCCCCCATGGGCCCTTAGCTCAGTTGGTAGGGCGCCCCCCCCATGGGCCCTTAGCTCAGTTGGTAGGGCGTCCCCCCCCTTAGCTCAGTTGGTAGGGCGTCCCCCCCCCCTTAGCTCAGTTGGTAGGGCGTCCCCCCCCTTAGCTCAGTTGGTAGGGCGTCCCCCCCCCTTAGCTCAGTTGGTAGGGCGTCCCCCCCCATGGGCCTCGGCCAGCAGCAGACCCGGGTTCGATTCCAGCCCGCGGTCGTTCTCTGCATGTCACTCCCCTCTCTGCCCCATTTCAACTCTGTCTCTACACTATCAATAAAGCATAAAAATGCCAAAAAAAAATATCTTAAAAAAAAGAAAAAAAAAGAAAATGAATGTGGCCGTATCAAACAATACCATGGCAACAGTCATTGTTTTTATAGAACGTTCGGTCAGAAATCTGCTGTGATTGGTTAAAAATACTTAATGTGTCATAAGAACCAGAGCACAGCCCGCTGCCTCTCTCTCTCTCTCTCTCTCTCTCTCTCTCTGTCTGTCTGTCTGTCTGTCTGTCTGTGGTCTCTGGTCCTTATTGTGTCATAAGAACCAGAGCATAGCCCGCTGCCTCTTCTTAACTGAACCTCTGTAAAGTTTATCAGACTTAAATGACAATATCTTGATGAATATGCCTCTAACTCTTTTCAGATGCTTTACTATCATGAAACTAACTCCACACATTACATAGTTAGAAGGCTTTGGTGGATTTGGAACAGACAGACAGTTAGACAGACAGACAGACAGACAGACAGACAGACAGACAGACAGACAGACAGACAGACAGACAGACAGACAGACAGGTACAGGGGCTTTAGCTGGGTGTAGATTATACAGAAGTGATGATCATGTCAGTAGCATTCAGACGCTTCCTCTAAACCCTTGAGCAAACAGCTGCAAACAGGCGACTGTGTTTGAACAAAGAAAGTCAATGTCGTGTCCTTCAATGATTGTCTGGCGTGGGAACGATCCAAACTTTACACAGACCAGGGGAATGTTACGTCTACAAGCCGCAGAAGAACAGTCCTACTACTCACTACTGTTGTAATGCTAGTATGGATATCTATCTATCCATACTACTCACTACTGTTGTAATGCTAGTATGGATATCTATCTATCCATACTACTCACTACTGTTGTAATGCTAGTATGGATATCTATCTATCCATACTACTCACTACTGTTGTGATGCTAGTATGGATATCTATCTATCCATACTACTCACTACTGTTGTGATGCTAGTATGGATATCTATCTATCCATACTACACACTACTGTTGTGATGCTAGTATGGATATCTATCTATCCATACTACACACTACTGCTGTAATGCTAGTATGGATATCTATCTATCCATACTACACACTACTGTTGTGATGCTAGTAGGATATCTATCTATCCATACTACACACTACTGTTGTGATGCTAGTAGGATATCTATCTATCCATACTACACACTACTGTTGTGATGCTAGTATGGATATCTATCTATCCATACTACACACTACTGCTGTAATGCTAGTATGGATATCTATCTATCCATACTACACACTACTGTTGTAGTGCTAGTATGGATATCTATCTATCCATACTACACACTACTGTTGTGATGCTAGTATGGATATCTATCTATCCATACTACACACTACTGTTGTAGTGCTAGTATGGATAGGGGCGTATCTTTTTATAGAATACGCAATGTAGTGCTTTTCGTAATCTTTTGTATCCTGTGTATTAATATCATTGTATCTTGTTTTCCTTGAATGTTTGACCCCATGTCTAGATATTATTGTGTCTTGTTTAGTTGCGTAGTGTTTATTGTTCTCACCTGCCCAGGGACTACAGGTGGAAAACATTAAAGGAATGCTTCTCCCATACAGAACCGGCGTTCTATCATTATAAAATCACTATTATAATATAATGAATGAGGTTTTTCTTCCCTCAGTCTTCCCTCAGTCTTCCCTTGGCCCAGCTGTCCTGTTAATCCTAACCCTTACTGTGATGTCACAAGAAGGAAACTGTAGGGTTAGACAGTGAGACCATAAAACACTCTTTCTGCCTTTTCTCAGGCTAAGATGATCCGATTTCAATTTTTTTTGCACATTTATACTACATAGGATCTCCGACTTCAATACACCTTCATATTCCAACTGGTGAAGAAGGCCTTTAAATTGCTAAAACCTGGTACAATGCATCTCTCTCCTCGCTCTAAACAAGGTTAATGTTTCTGTTGTACATCGTCCCTGTTTAAATAAAGTGACATTACACAAGGGACCATAACGTCTACAAGCTTTCTCAGAAATAAGATGATCAATCAGGCAATCAATTAAGGCAAAAACATGTTTGTTTCAAGCACTGATCAATTCATAGATTTGTCTATTTATCTTCCATAACATGTCTTCTTTCATACTCTATCTCTCTCTCCCTCCCTCCCTCTCTCTCTCTCTCTCTCTCTCTCCCTCTCCCTCTCTTCCATAACATGTCTTCTTTCATACTCTCTCTCTCTCCCTCCCTCCCTCTCTCTCTCTCTCTCCCCCTCTCTCTCTCCCTCTCTCTCTCCCTCTCTCTCTATCTATCTATCTTCCATAACATGTCTTCTTTCATACTCTCTCTCTCTCTATCTATCTCTCTTCTATAACATGTCTTCTTTCATACTAGTATAAATCAAAGGTCCAACATGTACATTCAGGTGTTTATTTGACTAAACCTTGTCTGTTTGCGTCTGTATATTTCTCCTGTACAACCATCTTCAACGCTCTTCATCTCAAATTTTTTTAATATTCTGAACTAAAAATCTCAACTTCTAAAGCTCTTACATCAACTAAACTTTCCATAATCATTCTCAGCACTATTCTGAAGGTTATTACAGAAGGATGAAAAAACTCTGGACACTGATATGTTCTAAAAAGTTAAACAAAGATTGTAACTCTGGCTTTTATCCAACGTCTAGACTTTAGTTTTTCAAAAAGATGCAAATGTATATGCATAAGTAATTCTACATGAGCAATTTTGCATATTGGTTCAAACATAATTGGAAAAATTATATATATATATATATATTTTTAACCTTTATTTATACAGGTATATCCTACTGAGACCGAAGACTCTTTTGCAAGGGAGACCTGTTTTCCTTTCCCACGTTACCATTCACACACACATTCATACACCGATAGCAGCAGGCTAACTATCGACATTCACACATAGCCAACACGTTTGAAAATAAAACATTTATGCCGGCAGTGTTTGTGTCCATACCTCACTTTCCCCATTAAGGTCGAAACATTGAGAACAAACTCGTATCAAAAATCACAGTAAGCAGCAAAATGAACCTTCATGTGTCAGCAGAACAGACAAGTGCTGATTCAACCCTCTGTGCATTTAGCCCCTACAACTAGCAACAACACCATGAATCTTATTTCAACCATTAAAGCTGGGGTGGAGGATTTGGGGAGAAAATAGCAGTTGGGATAGAGATTCAAATCCAAATACCTCAACCGCTCCACTTGTTCTCTTTGGTCCCTCCCCTATGGTCCCTCCCTGACACGCTCTACACCAACAAAGTCGTGCCAAAGTGAATGGACAGTCCCAACAGCCAATAAGAACAGAGAATCGGAGCCTCACTCTGATTGGTCAAAGTGTACAGCTCATGTTAACTTTGACCAATCAGAAATCACATACCCCAGCTTTAAGGATACGAACTTCAAAATATTAAATAAAATCCTGTTTCCGTTGCTCCATGCTGTCTTGAATAGAGTAAAAACATTCTCCGGTGTGTGCGTGTACATCCGTTTTTAGGCTCTGTAAACGGGTGTGTAAACAAAAGGGGCTCGGACCGACCAAGCAAAGCTAGCAACAGTCAGCAGTACGTTTATACGACGTTGGAGAACATTTATTTATCGTGTTAGTCCGACTACAACCGGACTTTTAAAACACATTTGAGTTTGAATTAATATCAGTAAATTCATTGATTTGTGAAGTTTGATAGAAAAATAATCCAGAAATAAAACAATTGCTTTGAGTCCAAATAAATAAATAAATAAATAAATAAAAATAAATAAAACTGAATACATCTGTACAATCATATGCAGACCTACTGGTACTTTGGTGGTTATAACACAAAATAAGAAATCTCATGTCACCTGCAAGTTTAACTTTCAAGAAAAAAGATTATAATTTATATATTTGATTATCTATCTATTTAGCAAGTTGTTTCTTATTTTTATACTTAATAAAAATGTGATAAAGTTGTTTTGAAATAAACAAAACCGTTGACATGTTTAAAAATAATCCCAGAGGAAAAGATGACTTCTTGAAATGTGTTAACAAGAAAAAGAAAAGTATAAAATATAATTAGAAAAACATTATAAAAATTTTATTATCTTAAAAATACGATAAAAAATACAATAAATATCTTTAATTAATTTTTTTACAAATGTTTGAGATTAATAATCTAATTTATTTTCTTATTTTAGACAGAAAAAAAAACTAAAAATTCCTCAGAGTAAAACGTAAACAACACAATCCTCCATTAACCCCCAAAAAACACATCGTAAAACTAAACAAAACGGACTGATTTTTATTCTTACCTTGACTTCTGGAACCTTTTCAGCGGGTCTGATCGTTTCTACAACCGGCGCAGGAGGCTCTATTTTCGGGGAGGCTACTGGCTCATGTACGGTCGGTTTTCCCAGGGCTCTGGAGGGAGGAATGTCATCCCCGTAGCTGACTTTGCCCTTCTTCGGCGCTTTGGCTGCAGCTGCGTCGGGCTTCTTGTTCAGATATTGAGACGCGAAATAAATGGCAACGGCTGTGAAAAAAAGCGCAGGAACTATGACTGCTGGGTCCAACTCCATGATGAGAATAAATGTAGAAAAAAGTTATAGATATAAAAGGTGTGTGTGTGTGTGTGTGAGGGTGTGTTAGTCAGTCTGCAGCCGCACACACACTGAGCTGCATCTCGCGTCTCCTCACAATCACAATCTAGCACCAACAGCTGACAGGAAACAGCTGTTAGGGAGCACAGGGAGCGTCCCTTCAGAATAAAACACATATCTTAGTTATAGGCTTACTCTGCGTTCCAAATCACTTATTTTTTCTTTTTACTACACTACATACTAAAGTACAGAAGAGTTTTAGTCTTTTTCCTACACTACATACTAAAGTACAGAAGAGTTTTAGTCTTTTTACTACACTACATACTAAAGTACAGAAGAGTTTTAGTCTTTTTACTACACTACATACTAAAGTACAGAAGAGTTTTAGTCTTTTTACTACACTGCATACTAAAGTACAGAGGAGTTTTAGTCTTTTTACTACGCTGCATACTAAAGTACAGAAGAGTTATAGTCTTTTTACTACGCTACATACTAAAGTACAGAAGAGTTTTAGTCTTTTTACTACACTACATACTAAAGTACAGAATAGTTTTAGTCTTTTTACTACACTACATACTAAAGTACAGAAGAGTTATAGTCTTTTTACTACGCTACATACTAAAGTACAGAAGAGTTTTAGTCTTTTTACTACACTACATACTAAAGTACAGAAGAGTTTTAGTCTTTTTACTACACTACATACTAAAGTACAGAAGAGTTTTAGTCTTTTTACTACACTACATACTAAAGTACAGAAGAGTTTTAGGGCCACAGGAGAGAAAAGAAAATCAGATAAGGAAGATTTTCTTTTCATTATGTCGAGAAATGTCAAGAATAAAGATGAATACTGCAAAATGCTATTGGAGTTAGTGGGACATTTATGTATTTTCAGCATACTACAATTGACCTGCATGTATTGGGACATCCTAAATCTTTTTCTGGCATACTAAATAGTAGGGAAGTATGGGGATTGGAACACAGGGGTTGCGTTACGAATCGCATACTTTCTACTATATAGTATGTATAAAAAAGATTTAGGATGTCCCGATTCTTGTGGCCAGATTTAGGATGGTTAGAAGTACCCGGATGTCCTACTTCATGCGGCCAAGATTGTTAGTGTTGAAAACTGCATCCTATTTGGGCGATTCTGACCCACAATCCAGTGCGCACGTGAAGTGACGTCACATCGACGAAGCCTCCATATGAAAACAAACGGGGATGAGACGGATATAAAAGCAAGAGGCAAGATCAAGGCGCCATGTTATGATGAAATAAGAGAGTAAAGTATGTCCCAATAGTATGCCTACTGCATCCTAACTAGATTATTTTTATCGTCGGATGTAGTATGTAGAATAGAAAAAAGAAAGAGGAGGAGATTCGGAACGCAACCAAAGTTTGTTTTCGGGCGAGACAACCAAGTGAACAGGGTAAAACATGAAAGGTTGCCAGTTGATTATTGACATTCAAATACTCATGACAATAAACTGCTGTTAACTCGCACAGGGAGCTTTACTTCAAAACAAAAGCCCTGTCTTACTTATTTAATCATTCTTAGCACTGAAGGTCATTACAGAAGGATTTGTTGATACGATGTTCATATGTTTTAAATAATTGAAGACATTTTTTAATTCTGGCTTTTCTTAAAAAATTGCATATAACCGAATATTTAAAAATGTCTGAGAAAAACTGTTCTAATTTCAATAATCAGAAACTGGCCGTTTCATGATAACTATAAATTAAGCATGTTCACCCTATTCACCTGCAATGTTTGGACTTAAAACGATAAGGCATAACACACACACACACACACACACGCGCACACACACACACGCACACACAGAATTGATTAGACAAAACAGGATTTTAGTCATAGAAAAAGTTTTTATTGATCGACAATTATCATTTTTTCACCACGTTAAAGCTGTTCTGAGATCAGGCCCCATGTGACCGACACAACACCTCGGCATTCGCTTACACAACACATACACATATAAAAAGGTGCACTATGCTGTGTGTCTGTCTGTCTGTGTGTGTGTGTGTGTGTGTGTGTGTGTGTGTGTGTTGTTTCAAGAAATAATTTGTTGACAGTTTTTTCTCTGCAGGTAATTCTTAGTACTGAATAATTCCATCATCATAAATCAATTTGTAAACCAAACTGTGGGCCCTGCTGCTGTAAACAACAACAACAGTGAAACAGTAACTTTTCAGGAAGCTTTCTAACTTCAAACAGTGTTCCAGGGATCTACATTTTCCTGTGAGGAAAGTTTGTTATGAGAATAAACCTTAGAAAATGTTTCACTTCTCCCGACACACACAGAGTTACACACTGCAGCTTTAATCCGGAACAAACCGTCACATCTTTATTAGGCACTTTGAGTCAAACAAACAGACTTTACACATTACTGCAGATTTTAAAGGATTCGAGACTTCAACATTAATCACAGATCTGATGAACTAAGAAAGAAGAATTTCTGCTTCACGTCACTGTTAACTGAATTATTTGGGTTTTGGGCCTTTCGTCGGCAAAACAAGACATTTTATTCTATGTTTTTACTGTTTTGAGATCGATTTCTAAGAGATTTCTAAGACAACAAACATTATTTTCAATAGTTTCCAATTGGTTTTTGTCAAATCAGCTGAAATATTCCGCAACACACGTATTTTACGAGTTATTCAACATTATTCATTGTGTGAAAATGCATATTTCTGCCTGTTTTTAATCCGTCCGTCCGGTCCATTCTTGTTCCACAATATCTCCAGAACGCTGTGAGGGATTGTCTTCGCTCTTTGCTCCAATGTCTGTCTCTGTCTCTCTCTCTCCCTCTCTCTCCCTCTCTCTCTCTCCCTCTCTCTCTCCCTCTCACTCCCTCTCTCTCTCTCCCTCTCACTCCCTCTCTCTCTCTCTCTCTCTCTCTCTCTCCCTCCCTCTCACTCCCTCTCTCTCTCTCCCTCTCACTCCCTCTCTCTCTCTCCCTCTCACTCCCTCTCTCTCTCTCTCTCTCTCACTCCCTCTCTCTCACTCCCTCTCTCTCTCTCTCTCTCCCTCTCTCTCTCTCCCTCTCTCTCTCTCTCCCTCTCTCTCTCTCTCTCTCACTCTGACTCACAGATGAACTGAGTAGAGTCTGGAGGTCAAAATCCTGATAGTTTACCAGGAAATCAACGATCAAAGATAATCTGAATTGTGCTGGTTTTGTTCGATCGACAGTTTGAAACCCAAATAGATTCAGTTTGTTGTGACACAAGTTGAAGCAAAACAAAAGAAAAAAAAAAAAAAAATCACTTTATAAGAAGCGAGAGAAAGTTTTTTTTTTAACGAGATTTTGTTTTTTTAAGCGTTGAACCGAATGTCAACAAAAAATAAGAACTGCTGCCGATTAACTTTCTATCAATCGATCGATCATTATTCATCTTTAAAAAGGTGCTCTGAGGAACTTTCAGTGTGTTAATTCTAGCGCCCCCCTTTGGACAAAAGCGGTAGTGTTTTTACCACGCCAGCTGTTGTTCCTGGGTGAGCGTATACCCATGACAAAGGCATTAAGAAAAACTATATAAAAATAGCATTCTTTGCACTGATGGTCTTGTTTGCTGTTACATGTAATTTATGATCATCAGAGGAAAAATGAGACCGTTTCAGAAATATTTAAAAGTTCCTCGTAGAGACTTTACACTCTGAGATTCCAAGCCGAAGACACAGACGCAGCGGTGCATTGTGGGCGACGTAGTGCACTTCCACAGTTGTTTATTAGGACTGAAATACAAAATCAATATGACTCAATATTTCCCTCTCACACGCAGCAAATGGCACGTCGCTAAACGTCAACACAACTTGTTTTTCCTCTGTGTTCCATTCAGTTTGACACCGGCAGAGTGCGTGTGTGTGTGTGTGTCTCTCTGTCTCCCTGTGTGTGTGTGTTTCTCTATATGTCTGTGTGTGTGTGTGTGTGTCTCTCTGTCTCCCTGTGTGTGTGTGTGTGTGTTAAACCGTTTAGTTGCATTAAGGCTGTCCTGCTCAAAGGAATAGCTGAACATTGTGTATTTTTATCTTGCTGACTCACTCTGGTTCAGGACTGTGCATGCATTTTTGAAGGGAGTCATGTTTAAAGGTCAGTCAGCGCTAGTTAGCTTAGCTCAAACACTGGTGGTCAATAGGTAACGTTAGCTTAGCTCAAACACTGGTGGTCCATAGGTAACGTTAGCCGGTCTCAGCTGACAGCAGGATAGAAAAAAGAAAGACCCTGCTTTCCGAATCACATACTTTCTACTATATATTATGTAGAAAAAAGATTTAGGATGTCCCGATTCTTGTGGCCAGATTTAGGATGGTTAGAAGTACCCGGATGTCCTACTTCATCCGGCCAAGATTGTTAGTGTTGAAAACTGCATCCTATTTGGGCGATTCTGACCCACAATCCAGTGCGCACGTGAAGTGACGTCACATCGACGAAGCCTCCATATGAAAACAAACGGGGATGAGACGGATATAAAAGCAAGAGGCAAGATCAAGGCGCAATGTTATGATGAAATAAGAGAGTAAAGT
Source organism: Hyperoplus immaculatus (assembly GCA_949357725.1). NCBI lineage: Eukaryota > Metazoa > Chordata > Actinopteri > Uranoscopiformes > Ammodytidae > Hyperoplus > Hyperoplus immaculatus. The sequence continues at coordinate 28,039,742 of OX442364.1, read as the reverse complement.
ATGTCCCAATAGGATGCCTACTGCATCCTAACTAGATTCTTTTTATCGTCAGATGTAGTATGTATAATAGAAAAAAGAAAGAGTGTGCGATTCGGAGCACAGGGTGAGTGTGCGTTTGGACTAATTGGCCCTAACGAGCGTCGGGTTGATCCGACCAGCTGACGAGGTGAACTAGATATTTGTGTTGACACGCAGACGGACCGATTAACCACAAGCTCCTACTGACGCTCTTTGAACTGTTCCAAATCACACACACTCTTTCTTTTCCCTCTCCTAGATACTACATCTGACCATAAAATGTAAGATTGTGTGTGTGTGTGTGTTTCTCTGTGTGTGTGTCTCTGTGTGTGTGTTTCTATGTGTGCCTCTGTGTGTGTGTGTGTGTCTCTCTGTGTGCCTCTGTGTGTGTGTCTCTGTGTGTGTGTTTCTGTGTGTGTGTGTGCCTCTCTGTGTGTGTGTGTGTGTGTGTGTCTGTGCTTCTCTGTGTGTGTGTCTCCGTGTGTGTGTGTGTCTCTGTGTGTGTGTGCCTCTCTGTGTGTGTGTGTGTGTGTCTGTGTCTGTGTGTGTGTGTGTGTTTCTCTGTGTGTGTGTGTGTGTGTGTGCCTCTCTGTGTGTGTGTGTGTGCCTCTCTGTGTGTGTGTGTGTGTCTCTGTGTGTGTGTGTGTCTCTGTGTGTGTGTGTCTGTGGCACTTTGAACATTTTCTGCATGTCAAAATAAAACCTGGCATTTGCACTATTTTTCTAACTGTAGTGAATGTTTTATGGAAATATTAATAACGTATATTTAGACTAATTTGGAAATCATTCTGTCAAAACTGCAGCTTCACCTCTTACCGTTTTGATTTTTAGCCTGAAAATCACGTCTTTATTTTAGGATATTATGATTTTGGACATTTTAAATTGAAACGCAGCCTTAAAATAAACAAATAAAAATGTGTTCTGCCGATGTCACCAACAGGAATTCCAACAGAGTCCAACACTGATTGGTGTTGAAAAGCACATTGGTGGCATGTCTCCCTCTTTTAACTTCACAGGCAGCCAGATTTAGACTTTTAAAAAGGTGCTCCGAGGAACTTTCAGTGTGTGTTAATTCTAGCGCCCCCCTTTGGACAAAAGGGGTAGTGTTTTTACCACGCCAGCTGTTGTTCCTGGGTGAGCGTATATACCCATGACAAAGGCTTTAAGAAAAACTATATAAAAATAGCATTATTTGCACTGATGGTCTTGTTTGCTGTTACACGTAATCTATGATCAGAGGAAAATGTTTGACCTTTTCAGAGATATCTAAAAGTTCCTCGTAGCCTTTAACAGGCTTTTAATCGGCTGTGTTAGATGGTTAGGGGTGTGGGGGGGGGGGTTCAGGGGAGGAGGGGGTCACCGCGACGAGCTTCTCTCTTTGCTCACACAGTCGTCCTTGGTGCTGGAGTCTCCGTTGGCGATGGCGTTACACGTTCGTCTTTTCTTTCTGCGGTGAGACATGGCGTCCGCTCCCGAACCCGCCTGCACGGTGAACAAGAGAGAACAGAGATTATATTAGGAAAGGAAATACACTTAAATAATATGATATTCTTTTATATTTTCAGCTTTATTTGACAGTAATAGAGAGAGAGATGAAAGGGAACACAAGATTAGGAAAGGGAATTATTATTTTTTGTTTTGTTTTCTTAATCATTTTTTTAAATATATTATTTTATACAATAAAACAAAGATACAAAGACACAATACACTATCAACAACAGATTATATAAAGCAAGGAAATACTAATAGAGACAGAGATGAAATGTGGTAGAGAGGGGAATGACTTGCAGAGAAGGAATCGGATCAACCCACTGCACTACTGGGAAAACTCCAAAACGAACTATTTTTACAAGGGGCAATCTTTGACCCTCTGAAACTTGTTGAAAAGGGAACACATGATTAGGCAAGGGAATTTATTGGTTTTTTTATTTATTTTTGCTTCCACTTTCCAATGAATGAAATGCCTTCTGCACTATCATACACCTTGAGAGCTATAATAGAGGATCAGAACCCATTCTATGCCCTGGAAAATTCATTAAAGTTTTGATGCCAAGCTGCTCATTTTCAACTCTGTCTTTTGTAAATGCATATTCAGTCAATACAGTTAAAATAACCCCAAATCATTTTCTATTTTGCTGGGGGCAATGGAAGCCCCCAAAAATTAATTCAAGGGCAATTCCTGATTTTTCAAGGGACATTTTGCCTCCAGCCCTGCTAAACATCCTGACCTAGAACACAGTGTACAGAGTGGTCGGACGTGTGTGTGTGTGTGTGTGTGTGTGTGAGTATGTGTGTGTGTGTGTGTGTGTGTGTATTACGTTACATGTGAGCACCTGTTGGCTGTCATGTATGGAAATACATACAGTACACAGGACAAGCCGTGTGTTCTGACTCTCAACTGTCAGCACAAATGTATCTCTCTCTCTCCCTCCCTCCCCCTCCACACACACACACACACACACACACACACACACACACACACACACACACACACACACGCTGTTAACCCTCCCTGTGCTGGTTAACCAGGAGTCACAGCTGCTGGGAGGTCTGAGGATAACATTTCAGAAAACTTTTGAATTTATGACATTTCCAAATGTTCCAACTGACAGTGACATACTGGTGTTCTTTGGAATGTTTATAGATAAAGTTTTTTTTTTTCACAAACAAACACAAACAAATATTTGCACCATTTTAAGAACACTAATTAAAGCTGCAGTGTGTAGAATTTTGGGTTTTATTTCCTAGCAGATTTTGTAGAAAGTAATTATAATATCCATAAGTACATTTAATTTAGTGCATAATAGCTGATTTTTTTTTTTATTATTATTTTTCACCTTAGAAAGGGTCTCATATATGTCCATATTTCTGCATATTTTGGACCAAGGCCTAGTGCCGCCATCTTGAAAGTGTCATAGTTGGAATGTCATCATCAGGTGCATTGTTTAAAATGTAGAATTGTTCTTGTCCTTGAAGGCCACTGTAGCTTCTGTTATTATTCTAAAGGGTTGGGGGTTACCCAGGGAGCGTTGCATTCTAGAACTTTGTAGAACTTTCTTGATGATGTCATATTACACACTGCACCTTTAAGTAATTAAAAAATAAATAAATAAATAAATAAATCTATATATATAAAAAGAAGGTTGCTCTGTCAGCCATGTATATCTCCCAGAGCTCAACAAAGGCCCTCCTCTTGCCCTTAGCAACATATGTCAATCTTTCCAGCCCAGTACAGGTTGCCAGCTCTTTAATCCACGTTGCCAGTGGTGGAGCGTCCATAACTTTCCAGCAAAGTGCAACGTAGACACAAAGTTAGATTGAATGGAACCTGAAATATTGATGCATTGACACCGCTATCTAATATCTGTCTGATGCACCTCACCACTTGACGGTTATCAATGGTCTGGGCGTTGGACCACTTACTCTGAACCTCAAATATCTCCTCAGTCCAGTCTAACTGTAAACAGGCCTTCTCAGGACTGCGTTAACCCAACCTTTATCTACCGCTGTAGAAATATAATATATGAAACATTGACTTAAACTGTGCTGCACCTCTATGGGATCAAACAGCGACATCTGGTGGTGGAATGTATCATTGCGCCGTTTATCAAATCCTACACAATCCCATTCAGGGACGAGCCAGCAGCAAACTATGGGATCAGAATGAGTGAGTGAGTGAACAAGTGTCTCTGTGCCTTTGTGTGTGTGCGTGCGTGAGTAAGTGTCTGTCTCTCTATGTTTGTGTGTGAGTGTCTCTGTGTGTGAGTGAGAGAGTCTCTATCTCTCTCTGTGTATGTGTGTGCATGTGAGCATGCATGTCTGTGTGCATATGTGTGTTTGTGTGTGTGTCTGTATGCATATGTCTGTGTGTGAGTGTCTGTGTGCATATATATATGTATGTGTGTGTGAGTGAGTGTGTGTGTGTGTCTGTGTGTGTGTGTGTGTTCTCTCTGTGTGTGCATGTTTGCATACGTGTGCGTGTCTGTATGTGTGTGTGTGCATGTTT
>OX442364.1:27991940-28035518 GCA_949357725.1 Hyperoplus immaculatus | reverse complement strand
TGACCAAACCTGACGTTACACCTGTAGTGACCAAACCTGACGTTACACCTGTAGTGACCAAATACGATTATTCATTGATTTAGGACAATCTTAACTTTTAACACTGGTGTTTCTTTTAACACTTTTGACTTAAAGGTGTAGTGTGTATTCTAAATTTTAAACAATGCACCTGATGACATTCCAACTATGACACTTTCAAGATGGCGGTACTAGGTCTTGGTCCAAACTATGCAGAAATATGGACATATATGAGACCCTTTCTAAGGGAAAAAATAATAATTCAAAAAAAATGTTCAGCTATTATGCACTAAATTAAATGTACTTATGGATATTATAATTACTTTCTACAAAATCTGCTAGGAAATAAAACCCACAATTCTACACACTGCAGGTTTAAACTGAAAAACAAGTAAAATGCAAATAAATAAGTGAGAATTATTTTAAAATTATTTTTGTGACGGAATGTGACGTAGTACCTGGCGCGTGCAGCAGCAGTTCGGACTGTGTACGTGACCAGCTGCACGCAAACCGACCTAGCTTGCTATTAGCTCTTAGCTCGCACTGCTAACACCAACACTGACAGACAGACAGACAGTTACCTTCACGGTGTGGTGAGCCAGGTCGAATGTTTCATGGTAGCCGTGTTTCACCCAGTCGGACGAGTCTTTGAGCTCGGGCCTGGCGCTGCGTTTCGCCTCTTTAATCCTCTTTTTACTTTTATGGTTCATTTTCTCTCGGCTAGCTGAGGAGCTAACGTGTAGCTTACACACAAAAACATCCACTAGCCTGCTCCTAACCCCTCCTAACTGTCCCACCTTAGCTAACAGTGAGACAGCAACGACCAGAAGTCGGGTAATGTGTTCCCCGCGGCCTTAAATAGGTCTAAATACACGTCGGGACACTTTATAACCCCCCCGAAACACTTTCACAATACAGTAACAGCATCAGCCCACACAATGCTAATAAGAGTAAGACAGAATGACTGACATAAGAAGTTCCCGCCCCCTGGTACGCTACTGTAAATGTCATTGGTCGGAGCGTCGGCGAAAGGAAAGCGTTGATTGGCTGGAATTTAGGATCAGCCTTCCCGCCAGGCGTTTACGTGGATTTGATTGGCTGTTGAGGGTCGACGCGAAATAGTAAGCAAAAGCATGGGCATAGCGTGGTGGACAGGATAGTAACTAGCAATGTTTTTATCAATAAGAATGACTAGTTTTGTCTTTATAATAAGGTAAATAAGAGTTATACCGATAGCCGATGATACAAGTATGTAGTTCTGGAGATTGTTAACTTGCACAATGGATCAAATTGGACCAGAAACGGCTAGAATAGCGAGTAAAGTTTTCACGTTTGAAGATAACAAGAAAGTTCCAAAGGAGATTCTGACAGTGTCCATCCCTGAGGTCAGTATATTCTCCATTATCTGTTAATATTATATTGTTTTTATGCATCGTGTGTGTGAAACTGACTTCATTCATGCCAGTAACCAGCTGTTGTCTATGTGCTGTGGTGAGATTTAGAGGACTCACTCCGCTATCGCCTGAACAATATGTGAATTTAAGGTAATTACCTACCTATACAAATGGTTTTCAGCCGTGTGAAGAACAAATAAATGCTTTTCATGATACAGCAGAGTCCTCCCGTCAAATCGGCTCACATCTAGTACACACATATGATTTATTTTAGGTTGGACACTGCAGTTTGAATAAACATGGTTTATTCAAGCACTGGTCAATTTTGAGATTTGTTTACCCTTCTTTCATACTAGTATAAATCAAATGTTCAAAATGTACATTCAGGTGACTAAACCTTGTCTGTTTGCGTCTGTATATTTCTCCTATACAACCATCTTTAACGGACATTATCTCAAAAATCTCAACTTTCTAAAGCACTTACAGCAACTAAACTTTCCATGATCATTCTCAGCACTATTCTGAAGGTTATTACAGAAGGATTTGTTCATACGTTGTTCACAGTCTGATTTATGAGACATTTTATGTCTTGAAAAACAGTCTGAAACTGTATTTTCCTGTAGAGTATGTGATGTTTTCTTTGTTTTGTATCGTAGGTGCTTGACCCGCAGTATGGCATGTACGTGTGGCCGTGTGCCGCGGTGCTGGCTCAGTATCTCTGGAGCCGAAGAGAAGCGCTACGAGGCAAGAGGGTGCTGGAGGTCTGTGTGCTTAAAAGAAATCCATTATTAATACACAGCCTAGGCTCTGTAAACGGGCATGTTGCTAATACACAGCCTAGGCTCTGTAAACGGGCATGTTGCTAATACACAGCCTAGGCTCTGTAAACGGGCATGTTGCTAATACACAGCCTAGGCTCTGTAAACGGGCATGTTGCTAATACACAGCCTAGGCTCTGTAAACGGGCATGTTGCTAGCTACGGTGGTCCCCCTTTGTTTACATACCAGTTAACAAGCTTTAACCAGGCTCAGTAGCAAGACAGTGCTGGAGGTGGGAAGGAAGTCAGGGATTCTGGAGAACGCTGTTTGTCAGTTTATAACATATTCATCTATCTATCTATCTGTCTGTCTGTCTGTCTGTCTGTCTGTCTGTCTGTCTATATATCCATCCGTCCGTCCGTCCGTCTATCTATCTATCTATCTATCTATCTATCTGTCTGTCTGTCTGTCTGTCTGTCTGTCTGTCTGTCCGTCCGTCCGTCCGTCCGTCCGTCCGTCCGTCCGTCCGTCCGGTCCGTCGGTCGGTCGGTCGGTCGGTCGGTCGGTCGGTCTGTCTGTCTGTCTGTCTGTCTGTCTGTCTGTCTGTCTGTCTGTCTGTCTGTCTGTCTGTCTGTCTGTCTATCTATCTATCTATCTATCTATCTATCTATCTATCTATCTATCCCTCCCTTCCAGCTGGGAGCAGGAGTGTGCCTCCCCGGGGTGCTTGCTGCCCTGTGTGGGTCTGAGGTGGTTCTATCGGACAGCGCTGCCTCTCCTCTGTGTCTGGTGAACGGCCTCCGGAGCTGTGCAGCTAACGGGCTAACGGGGGCTAGTGTGGAGACGGTCCCTCTCACGTGGGGCGAGGTCACCCCACAACTGGTGCTCCTGCCTCGCCTAGACATCATACTGGGGTCGGACGTATTCTACGAACCTAAAGGTCTTTAAAATTATAACTTAACCCTCCCTCCCTCCCTCTCCCTCTCTCTCTCTTTCCCTTCCTCTCCCTCTCTCTCTCTTTCCCTCTCTCTCTCTCTCTCTCTCTCTCTCTCCCTCCCTCTCTCTCTCTTTCCCTCCCTCTCCCTCCCTCTCTCTCTCTCTCTCTCCCTCCCTCTCTCTCTCTCCCTCCTTCTCCCTCCCTCTCTCTCTCTTTCCCTCCCTCTCCCTCCCTCCCTCCCTCCCTCTATCCATCCTGCCTCGGCTAGACGTCATACTGGGATCGGACGTCTTCTATGAACCTAAAGGTCTTTAAAATTATAACTTAGCCCTCTCTCCCTCTCCCTCTCTCCCTCCCTCCCTCCCTCTCCCTCATCCTCTCTCTCTCTCTCCCTCACCCTCTCTCCCTCCCTCCCTCCCTCTCTCTCTCTCTCCCTCCCTCCCTCTCTCTCTCTTTCTCTCCCCCTCTCTCTCCCTCTCTCTCCCTCCCTCCAGAACTATGAGATAATTTAAAAAAATCCAACCGACAACTTGGGCAAAAGATTGTAGCAGCGCTGATCTATCAATAGGCCATTGTTATTATTATTTTGGTCCTTTTTTGGGTCATCCATGCCCGTTATTCTCCCCTTTTTAATCCTTATATATCTCAGAAAGACTGTTACCAAAGAATCAAAAATACAATGTGTCCACTGAATACTAACTGTAGTGAACCATATGTAGAACAGGACATAGAATTGACGGCCTTAAATTGTCCCTGTAGTAAAGTGTTTAAACATTTAATTTTACCTTTATTTATACTCGAGAAATCAATTGAGGGGTGTGTGTGTGTGTGTGTGTGTGTGTGTGTGTGTGTGTGTGTGTGTGTGTGTGTGTGTGTGTGTGTGAGTGACCCTAATTTTCAATGATGTTGAGTCAAACAAATGCAAAGCAAAAACAATACAAACACAATATACAACGCAAATTCATCAAATACACAACAACTGATAAACAGGGAAAAAAAAAGTGACTGAACCGTCTTTGTTTTCAGATTTTGAAGACGTGATCGTGACGGTTTCTTTCCTGCTGAGGAAGAACCCCAGAGCTCAGTTCTGGACCACGTACCAGGAGAGAAGGTAACTCTGCTCTGTGCACTGATCCAGGCTGATGCTTGTGTTTGATGGGTTTGTTTAATTTATACTTATTACATGGCTGGGATAGACTGTAAAAAAGAATTGCCATTCAGGATAAATACAGTGTTCTTCTCTCTCTCTGTGTTTCACTGTGTTTATGTTTGTGTATGTTCATGAAAACAATCTAGAAATAAAGTATATATGTAAAGAAAAAAGAATTCGCCCTTTTGGATCGATAAGGTTTTCAGATTTCTCTCTTTGTGTTTCAGTGAATCTAGCGTTGTTAATCAAATGTGGCGTTTTGCACTAAATTAAACTCTAATAATGTGTGTGTTTGCAGCTTAAACAACAGCGTCTCCTATCTCTCTCTGTGTTGATGTCTCCTATCTCTCTCTGTGTTAATGTGTCCTATCTCTCTCTGTGTTGCCTCTTCAGGATAAATACAGTGTTCTTATCTCTCTCTGTGTTTCAGTGCGGACTGTTCTTCTCTCTGTGTTTCAGTGCAGACTGTTCTTCTCCTCTGTGTTTCAGTGCAGACTGTTCTTCTCTCTGTGTTTCAGTGCGGACTGGTCCATAGAGGCTCTGCTCCACCGCTGGAGTCTGTCCTGTGTGGACGTTTGTCTCTCAGAGTTCGGAGCTGATAAACCGGATGTCGCCGGATCAAACCTCCCTGGAAGCCACAGCGTCCTCATGATGATCATTACACTGAACACAGACGACCAGGGGGGGCTGGTGGTCTAGTGGTTTAACCCCCTCCCCTCCTCTCCATAGAGTCTCAGTCCTCTTCACAGCAGACCTGGGTTAGAATCCAGCCCGGGTCGTTCTCTGCATGTTATTCCCCTCTCTGTCTGTCTGTCTGTGTGTCTGTCTGTGTGTCTGTCTGTCTGTCTGTCTGTCTGTCTGTCTGTCTGTCTGTCCTCTTCACAGCAGACCCGGGTTATAATCCAGCCCGGGTCATTCCCCTCTCTGTCTGTCTGTCTGTGTGTCTGTGTGTCTGTCTGTCTGTCTGTGTGTCTGTCTGTCTGTCTGTCCTCTTCACAGCAGACCCGGGTTATAATCCAGCCCGGGTCGTTCTCTGCATGTTATTCCCCTCTCTGTCTGTCTGTCTGTGTGTCTGTCTGTCTGTCTGTCTGTCTGTCTGTCTGTCTGTCTGTCTGTCCTCTTCACAGCAGACCCGGGTTATAATCCAGCCCGGGTCATTCCCCTCTCTGTCTGTCTGTCTGTGTGTCTGTGTGTCTGTCTGTCTGTCTGTGTGTCTGTCTGTCTGTCTGTCCTCTTCACAGCAGACCCGGGTTATAATCCAGCCCGGGTCGTTCCCCTCTCTGACACATTTCATCTCTGTCTCTACAAAACTGTCTGATAAAAGCAAGAAATGCAACAAAAAAAAGATATACAATTTAAAAAAACAATAGACAGACATTCGATCATCAGACTGTAACACATGGAATGATATGGACACTGTTGCACATTAAGGAACATTCGATCATCAGACTGTAACACACAGAATGATATGGACACTGTTGGACATTAAGGAATCTTTTGCACATGAGAGGTGGAGTCAGTGATTCTGGAGAACGCTTGTTGTCAAAATCACTTTTTTTTGTCAAAATCGGTGAACACATCCATTATAAATATGATAAATGCTGCGATGCTCTAATAGTCCGTCATGGCATTCTACTGGCAATTATTTCTCGATAATGAAAAATTCTGGCATAACTTTATCCTGACCATATTTATTATTGAAAATGAAGATTAAGATGTTGCCTTAATGTGGTAGGATGTTCTGTTTTCCTCTATGAGAACATGTTATATTTTTATAAATGTATTTTGTTGTCAAAATGTCACATTCATTAATGTACTTTTTCTCTTGCAATGAAGAATTGTGAATAAAAATAAATAAAACTACAAGAAAATAAATAAAATGGTCTGGCCCACTTTTGTAATGGGAATGTGGGTTTGGATTTAAATCACAGAGATCATTACCTACAACACTATTCAAGTGGCGAGCGGGAGCCCCTCCTCCCCAAATGGACTAGTCCGGACTGTACAACTGTTATATTTAAACTGCATTGCCACGTTCAAATCTATATACTATCTATGGTAGCCTACAAATCAACCTTTTACGTGAAATCCGCTTGTGCTGATCAAAGAAAGAAATGGAGAAAGCCACTGTTACGGACCCAGTGTGAGTAAAGTGAAGATGAATTGGGGAAAGAGGGAGAAACACAAGCTAATGTTACAGCTAGCTACTTTAATATTGACTTTCCCGCGAAATCTCCCGGAAAATACAGTTGAATCTCGGCCAGCTAGCAAGACAAGTGTTTACTAAATCCACAATATCTCCCCAAAAAGCGTTTAAAAAAGGTAAGTCGCAAAGTGTGTGATCGAATATGTGTAATATAATATACGCCTACCTCACATTTTCTGTCGGTGGAAAATCAATAAGATCAATAATAACTCATGAGTAAAATCAAAAGTGTAACTGCACCCTTTTACTTGTTTTTTTTTATATATATTTAAGCTGAATTAAATCACTCTGTTGTTAAGGAACACTTATATGCTGGTGTTAATATTGAAACAAATTGCAATGTTAAATATCGGCAATTTAATGATAAACACTATCGTGCTTCTGACTGATAGCAGACGTCCTCTAAGTTCGACTGATAACTGCGCTGCACTGAATCAGAGCGAAGGAACCATATTGATATATGATATTTTTCTCTCTTCGGTGTTTCCCCTTGTATACGCCCCTTTTCTCTCGTCTCTATGTTACAATTAAATAATTAAGTAAATAAATAGGGTGCATCAATACAAAGGTAAGCCAACATAATCACAGAAACAAATATGGAATATATCACTTCATGCCCCTTTTCTTTAATCAGTTAATTCCCCTTTTTTTTCAATGTTGGGGTGCATTTGCAATTTTTTCTGTTGCCTAGACACTACCTTTAAAACTTTTGGCTATTTTAGAACCTATTTGAAAATCAGTTTGTTTGTGTGTGATTACAGATGCAGTAAGAAGGAATCAAGTGTCCCGTGCCTGATGATGTCATACTGAAACCAGCCTCACGGTGGCGCTATCTGGCAGCAGACGGTAAGCTCAAGGCCAGGTGCCACTGTCAGCATCTACATCTCTATTAACATCTTATTTGTTATTTTGAGTTCATATGTAAATAATAATAATATTAAATTAATTTGCCTTTTGAATTAACCAAAAAAGGTCGAAGTGAAAAAATAAGTAACTATGAATATTTAAATGAAGAAGCAATCACTTGCATCCCAAAAAAATTAAAATGGCCAACAAATAAATAAATAAAATTAAATACTGTATGCAGCACTATTCTTGCTCTTACTGACCTACTGAATATATTTATAATGTTACCCGGCCCTTTGCACTCACTGGCTATTACACAAGCGTTCTATAAAGTCACATGTGTCAACCAGTGTTTTTCAAACATTACAGTCCCTAAGGGTGTCATTAGCGGGGGGGATGGGTGGGTTGCAACCCCTCTCCCCAATAAATAAAACTAATCAATCAATAAAAAAAAGCCAATGCAAAACGCCCAAATATCGATTTCAACCCCCCCAATGTCGACCCAAAGTTGCTCTCTTGACGGTCCCATATGGATCTACCTGGGCGGCCCCGGGAGATCAAACCCGTATTCCCTTATTTTCCAACCAACAATGTTTTTCATAGCGAACACAGAGTAGCCGGCCTCCGACCCAACCCAACTCCCCGCGTCATGTCGTCCGCAATTCACTTCAGACTGAGATAGTGTTACTGTTTCTGAGGTAAGTAAAACAAATTCCATACATTGAAAGCAACATACTATTGGATGCCCAAAATCCCTCGTTTTGTTTAATGTGTTCATGTTAAAGTTATCTTACAAGGGAGCATTAGTTGGACGGGGTATTGTATTGATTTTTCCATTAGCGTCGGGTAGATATTAAAACATTTATAGCCGACTGGCTGCTTTCTCACTGTTTCCCCTCCAAGTCTGCTGAATAGAAGAAACGCTGTATATTTTGTTAAATTTTTATACATGAAACTGCTTTCCACCGTCTGAAATGAATGTTTGCCATGTGCTAAATGTGATGCGCAGTCTGCACAAAAGAAAATTAATAGAAAATGTGCAGACTGAAAGGTGTAGTAAGCGAGAACTTCTGGAGAACGCTTCTTGTAAAAAATGTTTTTGTCAAAATCAGTGTATTACTTATTTCAGTCTACTGCCTGCAGTGGCCCTGGTCATCCCTCTCTCCACTGTGAATTGTGAGCAAGACTTCTCAGCAATGATCGAGTAAGTGATTTAAAACCATCAAGCAAAAGAGCCCAATGTGCACATTTTCTGTTCATTTTCTTTTGTGCTGTCTTTCATATGCAAATGTGTTTCTATTTCTGAACTAAACTGACCTGAGACAAAAAGCAAAAGGAGAATCCTTGCTGTATGATGAAGGTTAAGCTTCAATGCACCTGCTCTTGAAGCATTTCTGTCTAAATTATTTAACGTTATTGAATCATTGTTTTCAAGAAATAGTTCATACACGTTGGTTTGCAGCAACAGTTTTGCTTCAAGCTGTAACTTCTTGTTTGTTTCTTAAAAGTTGACAACCTGTTCCTCTTGACTGAAGTGAGCAGCAGCCGCGATCGGTTGCATTCTTTGATGAATCTGTGTGGCATGACTCATCACACGCCGCCCTTTATGTGAACGCTCTCAGAGCCCGAAGCCGTTTGTCATCCATCACCTCTGCTTGTGGTTTTAAATGTCGAGCAGCTAACGTGAAGAAAGCCAACACAGAACACAGCATCATGCCAAATCCACAAATACAAAAGCTGCAGTTTGCCACACCCAGCCCCAAACACTGGAGTCATTTGTAGAGTTTCCTCAGTGCTAATAAGGAGGCGAATGTGGTTTGTAATCAATGCAAAAGACTTCCACAGGGTTAGTGCGGTGAGCATGGAACATTTGCAAAATGCTTGATTTTAAATCCAAGGTTTGAAATGTGCTTGAAATCTGAACAATTCACTGGAAAATGCTGGATGTTCTCCATATTGACTAGACTGACTATAACATATAATTTAGTTTACACAATAATAGTTGTTTCCCCCTAATAACATCATGCTGACGTCCATATTATTTAGAAATATAATTTATTTGGGCGCTCCGGTGGCAGAGCATGTACCATATTGGCTCAGGCCTCGTTGCAGTGGTCGCGGGTTCAATTCTGACCCGTGGACCTTGACTGGTCATCCCCCCTCTCTCTCTGTCTCCCCATTTCAACTCTGTATTATCTAATGAAGCTTGAAAATGCAAAAAATAAATAATAATAATTTATTGACAATTATAATCGGGCTCTTGTAGCACACTGATTGATGATGTGGAGTTCATTCATTTTCTACAAATATTTAAATGAAAACAGTGGTGCTGGAAAAGTGCTTGAACTTTTGCACTTAAAATACAGCAGGAACCCTCTCCTATAAAGTCACAGGTTGCAACATTAGTTCACTCGATTATTTATTAGTTTGACGTTTACTTGGAAAAGAAATGAGGTCAGCAATTAAGTCATCAGATTCCTGTTAAAGGTGAGGTAGATTACACCCGCACACCATCACAGAGACACCATGGGAATATGAGGGAGATTTTGTTAATTAAAATTCTGTTCTGTCACAACATCAATCTTCAGGTATTCAACTAATTGGGACTCACCTGTCACAGGTGTCACATACAGGCGGTTCTGCAAGTTCTCTAAAGCTACTATGCAGGAGATTTCACTCACTCACTTAAGGACACTTCATATTTATCAGAAATATCCTATCCGTCTATTTGTATTTATCACAGATAATATTCAGTCACCTATCAATAGAATGTATTTCTCTTTTGATTTGGCAAAAAAACTAAAGTGATTACAACAAATTCTTCATTAAGGGACAGTGTCAGACCTAAATGTGATTCCTGAGTATAGTGTGTTGTGTCCAGTTTAAAGTTAATTTGCTTAACAAGGTGCTTTTGTCACGAGGCAATGAGAGAACAAGGTGCTTTTGTCACGAGGCAATGAGAGAACTGGTGGTAAAATAAATACATGAATTTAGCAATTTTCTGACAGCATTCCAATCTCGCCTTTTTTACAGCAAATGTATAGCAACCGTTTTGCTTTTAGCTGTGTTTCCTTTTTTAATTCTACAGAGCTGATAAACTGTCTCTTTTGATTAAACTAAGGCTGAGTGCAGCAGCAAAGTCACATGGCACGTCACACGCTGCCAGAGCCTGAAGCAGAAAACCTCGTTAACAAATCAAGTTGATAACCTGTGCTGACACATATTAATTAGATCGTGGTTTAAGGTGTTGTCAAGCAGACAAAGTGAAGGAAGCTTTGCCTGCCAAACCAGCACACATACAAAAGCTGCAGTTTGCAACGACCTGCCCGAAACAGTGTAGTCATTAGGATTCTTTCCTATATGCTAATACGGAGGCTAATGTGGTTTTACTCAAAGCAACTCAGCTGGGCCTTTTCAAACCTTCCACCATCCATATTCATTCAAGAGCAGTGTAAGAGACATTTTGGAGTGTCAATGTATGTGTTGTCCACCAAGTGTCACAGTCCTATTGCCTAGTGCACAGGTATATGAGGCGTGTCACGTGGAGGTTTGTTTGTTGTTTGACCCTGGAAGGACAGACGGTTTTTGAGCGCTAGAATCATCTTGATTGTAACAGTTGTTAATGTCACTGAGGATCCGTCTGAATGTATTCACATGTCACTGTTGGTGTCATGGTGAGCAATACACGTCTCTCTACTCTACAGCTCAACAAACATCATTATAGCGGGATAATTTAATACTGTCATTCATTTGCATTGGACCTGGGTTCGACTCCTGGCAGGGCTGTATACTGCACATCTTACCTCTCTCTCTCCCCATTTCAACTCTGTGCTTGAAATTATATAATAATAATATCTTAAAAAAGATGAAGAAAAAAGAACAGGGGCCGTATTCATCTAACATCTTAATTATATCATATCAAACTTTATCTGTAAAGCAATTTTCATACTCAATGAAGGCAACACAAAGCTACAAACTAAATATCTGGGTCTTGAGACTTCCTTTAAACATATGAACATTCTCTAAACACCCTGTTCAACAGACGAGGGCCAAATGGAAGGCTGCCTCGCTCTGGTTCTCTGTCTTTACTTTAGGAACAGTTAAAAGGGCACTAGGACCTGGGGGTTTTAGAGGCTTCATATGGTAAAAGCATATCTGATAAATAACAAGGACCACGACCATTAAGTTAAACTTTAAAAACCAATTAAATAATTCTAAATGTTCATGCTAATGGTAGCTCCTTACTTGCTCATTTTAGCTCTAATACATTTTTGGGATATGAGTCACAAAACGTTATTGCATTAAAACTAGCTCATAAGTCAATAATAGTAAACAAACAATACTAAGATGGCTGATGCCAGCAACATTTTTGAGAGTTTTAATGACAGTGAGCTTTTAAAAAGGTACCACCTTAACCTTGAGGATTAGGGAGATTTAAAGTCTACAGTAGACTGATAGAGTTGTCACACAAACATTTTTTTTTTTTATATTTTATACTCTGTAGTGTGCAGAGTGTGACCTTTTATCAAGAGTTGTATAGGCCTGGTTGTTTATAAGGGGAAAGAAGACACAAGAGACACTGACATTTTGTTTACAGCATCTCAGCACTTTTATTTGTATATTTTCTGTGAAAGATGTGAGTATGCCCCTGCTGGTCCTGAGCTTTCTCAAGTTTCGATGATCTCAGATTGGGTTGTGCTGACGACCTGTCCATCGATAATCTCCTCTATGACGGTGACAACCTTCTTCTGTGTCTTTTTGGCGGACGGAGTAGGGGATGGGACAGGGACCGGGATAGAGACAGAGACAGAGCTCTTTGCGCCACCACTGCCAAAACCGGCACTGCAGGACACAAACGGCACAGTCAGATCCAGAAATATGCATACTTTGTTGCAGTTGAATTTGCATAAATTTTTTTTGTCTTTAGGTTGAATATCGTACTTTTTTATTTACTGCATAAATCTTTTATAGAAACTCATATGGTCTGTAGTACACCTTACTTGCACTGTTTTTTATTTATTTAGTTAGTTACCACCAAACACCCCAAAAGATCTGGACTTTTTTGGTATAACAAAGAAAAGCCTTGTATTTATGTCACATACAATTTGTCCCCTCAAATGGAAGTATACATCTCCAAGTTTATCTTGTCAAAAAACCCTTATGTATTCTTACCCGTTTTGATAACCACCACCGCCGCCGCCCTCTCCGTCCAGCAGCCTTCTGTACTCTGCGATCTCCATCTCCAGCCTGGTCTTGATGTCCAGAAGGACCTCGTAGTCTTGTTTCTGTTGCTCGATGCTTTCTCTCATAGACGTCAGCTGCTCCTCCATAGACATGACTTGGTTCTGGTAACCGTTGAGCTGCATGGCGTAGCGGCTCTGTGTCTCTGCCAGCGTGTTCTCCAGCGACCCTTTCTGCAAGAGAGATGAGCTTGGTTCATTTCTGTTATTACCTCAGAAACAAAGACAGAGGACAGAAAAGAGAGAAGACCATCCTTACCATGCTTAGCTGTGACTGTAGCTCAATCTCCAAGGCCTGCAGCATCCGTTTAAGGTCTGTGATTTCAGATTTTGTTGAGCTGGTTTCTATTGTGGCCTCAGCCACTGTTTCAGCCAAACCTGCTGACTGTACAGAGTAAGAACACAGTGGCATGGTCAGAACAATTTTACACAGATATATTCATATAGTGAACAGAAGTGTCAAGGTACTCACTATATGTTCTCTGATTCTTTACATTTTAACTAATCACTCTCACATCTATCTGACAGTTTTAGTCAACTAACTCACTATATATACTATGAGTCCTCTTATACAGTAAATCATTATTAACATACCCTTTCACAGGCTTAAGACAGTGTCCTTACCTTTGCTTCGAACCAGGCCGCCAGCTTTTTGCGATCTCTTTCAGCGTCTGCTTCACATTGCTCCCTGATCGCATTAAGGAGTGAAGCGAGGTCCGGCCCTTGAGCTGCTTCCAACTTCACGTCCAGCGAACCGCCAACATCAGCCGCCATCGCCGCCATTTGCTGCAGAAGACAATAATGAGACACATGGAAGCTGAAGAGTCAGGATTTAGGAGTCAGTTTCGTGGCAAAGAAAAAATTGATAGCTTATTAATCTGAAAAAATACAGTCCTTGAATAGTCATAGTCATATGTTCAATTTTTTTTGCCGGTACAAAGAATGTAATAAAATATTGCGAAGAAAGAAAAAATTATTAACCGCATCCACTAACCTCTTCTTGGTCCTTCTTGAGGAATATTAGCTCCTCCCTCAGGCCCTCGATGGTCATCTCCAGGTCGCTTCTGCCCATTGTGAGTTCGTCCAGGACCTTCCTCAGCCCGGCGATGTCGGCCTCCACTGACATACGCATAGCCATCTCGTTCTCCCACCTGCACAGCAGAGAACACGTTAATTTACGGTTAAAGTTTGATCGTTTTTCCCAATTCAATCAAAAGATATAATCTTGATATCTTTGCCTGGTATTCGCTTTTAGAAAAACAGAGGCAATGTCCAGGATGACGGCTCTTGCCACTGCCGAATAGCCAACACACCTGACAAATAAACTCTTAATAAAGTTAAAATAATCCAAACTTTCCTCTCTAAAATATGTGTTGTGCCATGTTTAGTGTCCCTTCGTTGCACAGAAGGAGAAGCTAAAAAAGAAGAAAATGTAAGATTATAAATGAATGATAGTAAATTAGTATAAATGAGTCAAGTTATTGGTTGCATTTGAAGCAGAACATTTTAGATCCAATCACGGTCAATGCGCGGTCAACGTAGTGATATCACCAGTAGTTTTAGTCTTGACTGGTCTGGGAAAAAAATCCTAGTCCCGTTTGTTTAAGACCAAGACTGGTCTCTAGAACTACAACTCTGCTGCTTGTAACCATGAATTCCTAAAATGATTCACTTACTTGATTCTGAAGTCTTCCGCAGCGAGAGTGGCGTTGTCGATAGAGAGGTAGATGGCACTGTTGACTTTGACAGCTTCCACGATCTGGGAGATAAAAGAGGAAATACATTTTTATATTCTTTCCTTTTTTGAAATTAAGGCATCTTTTTCAACTTGCACATATATAAATGTGTATACTTTGATTCTGTTACTAGTTTAACTTTTTCACTAGTTAAATAAGTGAAAAAACAAAAGGGATTTGGCAGACTGTTGGGATCT
Source organism: Hyperoplus immaculatus (assembly GCA_949357725.1). Lineage (NCBI taxonomy): Eukaryota > Metazoa > Chordata > Actinopteri > Uranoscopiformes > Ammodytidae > Hyperoplus > Hyperoplus immaculatus. Next base: position 28,021,035 of record OX442364.1, on the reverse strand, counting down.
CACAGTAAAATAATACTCTAAATTGTTTTAGACCTGATATTGTGATGCCTACAGTCTGATAAATAACATCTTTTTTATTGAAGCTTTTCAAGATTATAAACCTATGAAAAGTACCTAAGAGCTACAACTGAGATGGAAAATGACATAATTTCAATGTTATTGTATGATAAAATCTGACAGGTTGCAGTGATGCAGACAGGTAGAGCACCATTCATCGCCTGAGGTGAGTTTACCTGCTCCTGCAGCTCTGCGTAGGCGGAGTAGTAGCTGCTGTAGTCCTTGCCTCCAGCCCCTCCGGCGCCTCCGAGCTTAGCCTGCACGAACCCCTTGATCTTCAGCTCCAGCTCGGCGTTGGCCTCCTCCAGCTTGCGGACTTTCTCCAGGTAGGCGGCCAGACGGTCGTTCAGGTTCTGCATGGTGGCCTTCTCGCTGGCAGAGATGTCCATGCTGCCGCCACTACCACCGCCGCCGCCACCGCCCGCGCCACCCCCGCCGGAGGCAGCGTTTTGGGCATATTGTGACCAGTCGATGACTCGGCCACCTGCTCCACTGCCACCTCCACCACCAATGGAGACTTGGACATTACCACTTCCACCGTACATCGATCTACTACTCATACTCATACTTCTGGTAGCCATGACTGCAAGTGGTGCCACAGAGGGTTGTGTGGTAGTGGGGTCTTTCTTCTTCAGCAGGAGAGGAGAAAGTGAAGAGCCCAGAGAGCAGCAGATGTTTTATACTGTTTGATGGCTTTGTGAGTAGTGGGTGGAGGATGGCAAGCGGGTGCCAAGCTTGGGAGGAGACACCTGTCCCCGTTTAACTTGGCTCCAAAGCAAGTTAATGGTCTGTGGGTGTGTCTGAGAAATGTGCACTCACAACATTTTTAATTACCTGGAGCTGCATCTCAACACGCAGGTGAACCATCCCTCACAGAAAACTTTCCTCTCTGGAATAGTTTTGTATCTTATATGATCGTTATGATAAATCAGATGTGCTGACATAAAACAGGGATAGGCCGCACAGCTAAGAGTGTTACTCACAACAGGAGTCACAATCAGTTAGTGCCCTTAGTTAGTGTCTCTTGGGGCGGCAGTAGCTCAGTCTGTAGGGACTTGGGTTAGAGTTGCTCGTTTAAGTCCAGCATGGAACAGTGTTGGATTGTGGGCACTCTGGACACTGCCGAGCTGACCCTTGAGCAAGGCACCGGACCGCTACAAATACTGTGGTACAGGCGCCCTGATGTCAGTGCACAGAGAGATCAGAGTATACAGAGAAATGTAGAGTTTAGGACTGTCCCCTACCAAACAAGCACTCCCAGGAGTCTGTGTTAAAAACAAAGTTGAACAAAACAAGAAGGAAAATCAACTCAGACTGGGAGAAATATCTGCATAAGCTATTCTTGGACAGTTTGTAGCACTGACATAAACAGCTTGCTTTAAGAAGGTGCTGTCATTGTTTTCATATTGAAGTAGCCGTTTGTTTTGTCCTTGTGCTGCATGGTGGATGAAATGAATTTATTGTGTCACTACAAATTATTAAATTTACAAGTTCCTCGCCACAAATCACAAGAAATAGCACTAATAGATTTACAAGTCTGTCGCCTACATGCAAAATATTAGTGGCAAAGATGGATGGACCAAATTCTTAATAGGAACCCCAAAAGTCTGGAGCCGCGCCCCCCAAAAAGCCATGGTATAATTGACACACTGCATGGTGGTGGACATTATTTTAGTTTTTTTCTCATGAACTAGTGAAACGGCTCGAGATTCAATTTTGAAAAATATACAAATCTACTAATTTTTTTTAAACCATTGAATTAAAATAATTTATTTATGCAGCTTTTGGTATTCACTCAGAATGAAACAGGACTAGGATGTATTGAACACACACACTGCTGTCTGCATACTTTTAGCCAAATAGCAAATGAGATATTAAACCTTCATCTGTTTTCCTGAATATATTCTTTAGCAGAGGGTAAAACATTAAACTAGATTTAAAGAGCAGAATCTTGGCATTAGACTTATAGAACGCGATGTGCCGTCAGTAAGTTGTCAGACCGCTCAGGTGTGTACACATAATACTTTATGAAATCATAACATGTAGAGAATTCCCCTGACTAAGTGCATTAGCATCAAACAAAGTGAAGACTATCAGCAGCCATCAATTTCTGCTGCAATGGGTTTCAGTGACAGTTGATGTGTTTTGATAGTGAGTCATAGAAACGATTGTGTTTCATGGGAATGTGGTAATTGGTTTGTGACTTTCAGTGATAGATTTATGACAGAGATTTCTTACTGGCAGTTACACAGGCAGCTACAGGTAGACACTGGTATTCAGATAACAAAGTAGGAGCTGCCCAAGAACAAAGCAAATGAGTTCAGTATAAGACAGACCCTTCATTCATTCCAAATAATTATTTAAAAAATATTTTACTTTACTTTAAACTGCCGCTGGCCGATAAAAGTATGTAGTTTGTGAGCAGTTTGGGACAATAGCGACATACTTGTACTTGCAGGTTTGGTCATAACTTTGCATCTTGACCGTTGAACCTTTGTTTTATATCCGTCTCATCGCTGGTTGTTCTTTCTCAGCAGTTCAGAAGAGAGGATTGTGGGTAGAACAGCCACACTGTAAAGAGTGACCGGATGTAGTCGAACATCCAACTGACTCAGGATTGGGACAAAATAAATCTTTCTAGTTTCTGGAACTATATTTTATGTTTTCTTGTAATCACAGGATAACAAAGCTTTTAACTCAGTGGTTCCCAACCTTTTTTGGGCTGTGACCCCATTTTGACATAAAACATTTCTGGCGACCCCAGAGACATTTTTTTTGAACATGTTTGTTATACTGTGTTGCAAATGCAGAGTAGCCAGGATTAGTGCACACATTGACATCCCCACATATCATTCTTACCATTTCGATAGCAGCTGGCAATATTAATGTCTCAGCAATGCAATGCGGCTTCATAGCCCTAGCAATGAGATAGCTCACCTCAAGAGACGCTTTCAGGGCCCATTCACTAACAGTCACAGCCTTTCTGAAGTACACTCGCTGCTTATTCAGCTCGGCAAATGTATTTTCGTAAAAAGCTCTTGGTTTGCCGACATGCTCCTTGGCTTTTTTCTCAAAGTGTCTTTTGAGTTTGTTCGGTTTCGTACTCTCGGCAGACAGGACCTTACTACACAGCAGTCATTTTGGCTTCTCCTCGTTGCTTTTCATCACACCTGTAAATCAAAACTGAATGTTCTCTGTCTCTTTGGTGTCTGTGCCACAGTTCCTCTTGGAACTGTCTTTGCAGGGCCAGACGGGCAAATACATCTTTACATTTTGTTTTACTATGACTGCAAGTTTGTGTTTACAAGTTGAAGCGTTGAAGTTTAAAAGAAAAAAAATGATCAGTAATTTTTTCAATATTCAATTACTAGACATTTCAGGCGACCCCATTTAAATTCCAGGCGAACACACGTGGGGTCGAGACCTCAAGGTTGAAAAACCCTGTTTTAACTTATCATGAGTAGTGTCAAATGATTTAAATTTCTAATCAGATTAGTCACAGTGTAGCTGTGGATTAATCACGCAATCATTTAATGTTCTACACCAGAATAGATGGATGTGTTTGTTTTCATCCCATATGTGTGTATGACATTCAATCATTTTTGGTCAGGTTTTGCATGTGTGTGTGTGTGTGTCTGTGTGTTTCTGTGTCTGTGTGTGTTTTTCTCTGTCTGTGTGGTAAATAAGCCCACGTTCTGGGGAACTGTTAATTTGTGCCAGAAAGCTGACGTGATGTTGATGTCACCTTTTAATCACACACACATCTGAAAACTGCAGACATGAATACACGCGTTAATTTGGACAGCCCTTCTTATAATGTTGAGTGCAGCTATCTTTAGACCATGAAGACAATGCTTGATTTCTCCTGATCACAAGCACCAAAAAACGATTTACAGGCATGGCCATGTTTATGTGTTATATCTATATGATTTTATCCGTTCATTTAGTTGAATCCGTTCTTCATTATAACCTCAGTTAACTTTGCTGGAGGCCATCTACGTTAAATACATGTTCTTTTGTAGCTGTATTTTCGCAACTTCACAAAAGGTTTACACACCTGTAATGTCTTGATGGAGATAAGTGGGTGTTGTCCCTTGTTGTCAGTTTTCCCTGCAGCACTGAGCAGCAGCGATGCCAAACCAAAAACACGTTCCAATCAAATAAGTCATAGAAAGTTAATTACTGAGGTTTGCTCCGGGGACTTATGTGGCTAATAGGAATGTATTGATTCTCCTGCTACATTGTGCCTTTGATGTAATCACTATAGTTACACCATAATAAGATTATTGTTTAGTTAATTAAGATCAGCATTGTATTGTTTGTCTTAAACCGTAGCTTTGAGAGATGACTAATTTGTTCTGACAATTATTACAAAAATAAACTTTCATCTTTTAATATATGAACTTGGAAACAGCAGGTGACAAACAATCTTGCGATCTGGTCCACAAGAGCTTCATCGGCAGATAACTGAAGCCTTTATCAACTAGAATATTCCATAAAACAACATCTATCTAGCTATCTATCTATCTGTCTGTCTGTCTGTCTGTCTGTCTGTCTGTATCAGGGTTGTATAATCATGGAACACAAGTTTATATTGCCAAAACAATTGAGCATTACCTAAACAAAATTAATAAATTGTAATGATAGTAGTACAGAAACAGGAGAATGTAACATTTGGTATTACAAATATGTCCAGATTGACTTCAGTCCTGTGTGTGTACTGATTGGAAAACCTTGATTCTAAATGGGGCGGCTCTGGCAAAGTGTGTAAGGTGGTCGACCCTCAACTACAGGGTCAGAGGTTCGATCCCCCGTCTCCCCGCCACATGTCCAAGTGTCTGCTAAATGACATGTAATGTAATGTAATGCAATGCAATGGACAAATGCCTTCAAGCTGTTGAGAGGAACTATAATGAGATGCTGCCCTCTAGTGGTTACAGGAGAATAATACATGACTCATCTCAAACGGATAAATGAAGAGATCAAATATTGCACATTTTGGCCGTCAAATCTTTCCCCTAACAAACATAAAGCTATCAGCTGTGTGTTTCAGAGGCCCAGTCCTCTTCACAGCAGACCCGGGTTAGAATCCAGCCCGGGTCGTTCTCTGCATGTTATTCCCCTCTCTGTCTGTCTGTCTGTCTGTCTGTCTGTCTGTCCTCTTCACAGCAGACCCGGGTTAGAATCCAGCCCGGGTCGTTCTCTGCATGTTATTCCCCTCTCTGTCTGTCTGTCTGTCTGTCTGTCTGTCTGTCTGTCTGTCTGTCCTCTTCACAGCAGACCCGGGTTCGAATCCAGCCCGGGTCGTTCTCTGCATGTCATTCCCCTCTGTGACACATTTCATCTCTGTCGCTCTAATACATATAAAAAAGCAACAATGCCAAAAAATTATCTTTAAAACTTGATACATTTCTCTCTGTTTCTTTCAGGAGGTCAGTGAAAACGGAATCCCAACGGCAGAGCGGCCAGATGAGTTGACACCAGGGTGGGAAATTAGCACCCGCCAATGGCGGGTATTTTTTCAAATTGGCGGGTGACTTTGCCATGTTTTTTTCAAAATATACTACAACGTGTTCACGGTTTCAAGCGCTGTGTACAGAAACATAGAAGCTCTCCCGGGCTTTGGGCTTTGCCTCGGAGCATTAGTTTTCGTCACACAAACGTGGCAGCCGCCCATTGGTGTACAGGTGTATGACATAACCAACCAAACGTTTGATTGGTCCAAGACTCAAGCATCATGGGAAATCATTTGCCGCGAGCATCGAAGCTAACCTTCTTAATACATCCATGAAGCTAAGGATAACAACGGATCAAAGTCGATTATAGATATAGATTATAGATAGGAAAAAAGATAGACACACAATTAAACACACACCGTGTGTGTCGCCAAAAGTGGCGTATTGATGACAATGGAAAAACTAGGGAATGGTTAGCCTACCTTCCCGGCGAGCAGTCTATGCATTGTACTTACTGTCGAACCTACACGTCGCCAGAAAATGCTAACAATTCGTTCGTCAGAGGAACAACTAACCTTAAATTAGAGGCAATAAGAGACCACGAGTCATCCCAAGTCTCACATCAAATGCACTGCCATACAGTTCGCGAAGACAGAACCCCAGGAGCAGAGTGTGGCAATAAAGGCTATCTGCTCCATGCAATCGGCGCAATTGGACCGGATGAGAATTCTGTTCAGAAACGTACATGCGATCGGCAAGAAGGGAAGGTACGTTTACTTATATAGTACATTTCCATTTGCCAATCTCCAATTTTAATAATGAAAAAGAATGTAGGCCTATTAGAGCAATTCAAAATATGCTAGTGCATTTTCTTTTATAAATTAGATTTCTGGAAAAAGGTGGCAGGTAAAAAATAAAAGTGACTGGTAAAATTTGGCACCCACCCGCCACTGTGGCAGGTGGGCAACAAAGTTAATTTCCCACCCTGACCACAAGCTATGCTGGAAACCTCACATAAAACATGTTAAATCAAAACTTTCACAAAGCATCTCAGTCCTGGGCAAAGCAAAGCATATATTGGATCACAAATCACTGCATAGTCTCTACTGTTCAATGATCGTACCTTATTAAGTACGGGCCCAAAAGTATTGAGGGCCCGTACTTAACTTACTTACCCTGGTTGACACCATACAGCAGACACCAGCAGCTTTTTATATTTTGTAGAGCTGATAGCTGACATTGATATGTTATGAAAAAAAAATTTCATTAATATGAAAAAATTATGCACTATAGCTTTAACGGCTGGGGAATAATTTAACAAACACACCGGATCTACGTCATCAAAGTTTCCGCTTAAACTCTTCCGCTTACATCAGATCTTTTTCTTCGAGTTCAGACACGAGTCAGAACAAGTCGCCGCAGCACAGTGAGTCATGAACTACTTTCTAAATACTTTTAAACTTTATTTAACCTCAGGACACTAACGGTTAAGGAGAGGAAACAGGACGAGGGAGGAGATATCCTCTTCGAGTAAAGATAGGAAAACAGCTGTTCCCTTTCCCTTTGTTTAGGCGATAGCTTTGCGGTTAAGTCACTTTGAGACCAGGAAGTTCATAAATAAGAGAAAAGTATTTGTCTATGTGAGCAGGGACTTGTGTAACAGAGCTGTAGTGAAGAATTTCTGATGAGAAACAGACCGACAGACACAGGTCTGGATCTCCGTCTAGATTGAAATAAATCTTTTTTCTCTCTGGAGTTTTTCCCGCCCTTTCCTGCTAAAGCAGCAGCGCCACACTGTGCTGTTGTTTAAAGGTGTAGTCAGTGATTCTGGAGAATGCTTGTTGTCAAAATCAATTTTACTCTAAATCAGTGAATATCTCCTCATTATCCACTACCTGTCTGTACTGTGTGAACATCTCCTCATTATCCACTACCTGTCTGTACTGTGCGTGTGCTAAAAAAACACGTCTCACACAGTTAATTACAGTATTTAATCACTTTGATCTATCTCCATCCATCTTTAAGATATCTCAGATGTGCCCTAACAGTCTACCTTTATAAGTTGTTCACAGTAAAAAAATAACGGCATTCACTTATTTGAATGTGCCTTGTACAGATCACAATTTCACATGTGACGGCAGCTGCATGAACGTTATTGGGCACATTTTGTAATAATTTAGTTGGCTAGAAATGTCATGCAGAGTTCACTTATTGCAAGATCACACATCAGGTTATTTCCCTTTGTGTTTAAGCCACGTTTTATGCATTATACAAAGCATAACTGCAACAACAAACAATTCAGCCTCAAGCTTGGATTAGAAGCATTACTGTGCCATTTGTGAAAGATAGAATATATTTGCTTCGTTTTCACAAGCTTGAGAAATATTTGTGGCAGAAAAAAATAGACAAAAAGCTCAGATATTTGTTTGTCCATTAAAACAAAGAAATGTTTCCTCTGATCTTTACAGGTGAGAGAAGAAAAAAATTAAACAACAAAAATGGATCCAATCAAAGCTCTTAAACACGTGATGGATGATTTGAGTGATGAAGAGTTCAAGGGTTTCAAGTGGCACCTGAAAAACCTCAAAAAGATCCGAGCATTCCAACTGAAGGAGGCCGACCGGCATGAGACGGTGGATCTGTTGATGAAGGAATACCCCCGGGATCCAGTGGCTATGGCCAAAGAGTGTCTGAAGGGGATCCATAGGAATGACCTGGTGCTGCATCTGTCACAGAACGACGTTGATGGTAAAACCCTCACAAGATTAAAAAATAAAGTCAAAGTTGCTTTATTGTCAATTGCAGAATACGTGCCAGACACACTCACACACTCTAACAGAGACACACACAGACATACACTCACACACACTAACAGAGACACACACAGACATACACTCACACACACTAACAGAGACACACACAGACATACACACACTAACAGAGACATACACTCACACACACTAACAGAGACACACACAGACATACACACACTAACAGAGACACACACAGACATACACTCACACATACTAACAGAGACACACACAGACATACACTCACACATACTAACAGAGACACACACAGACATACACTCACACATACTAACAGAGACACACACAGACATACACTCACACACACTAACAGAGACACACACAGACATACACTCACACACACTAACAGAGACACACACAGACATACACTCACACACACTAACAGAGACACACACAGACATACACTCACACACACTAACAGAGACACACACAGACATACACACACTAACAGAGACACACACAGACATACACTCACACACACTAACAGACACACACACAGACATACACTCACACACACTAACAGAGACACACACAGACATACACTCACACATAGTAACAGAGACACACACAGACATACACACACTAACAGAGACACACACAGACATACACACACTAACAGAGACACACACACATACTAACAGAAACACACACAGACATACACTCACACATAGTAACAGAGACACACACAGACATACACACACTAACAGAGACACACACAGACATACACACACTAACAGAGACACACACAGACACACACTCACACATTCTAACAGAGACACACACAGACATACACTCACACACACTAACAGAGACACACACAGACATACACTCACACACACTAACAGAGACACACACAGACATACACTCACACATAGTAACAGAGACACACACAGACATACACACACTAACAGAGACACACACAGACATACACACACTAACAGAGACACACACAGACATACACACACTAACAGAGACACACACAGACATACAAAGGAATCTAAATAACGTTCCTCTTCGACCCACCCAGTGCAATAAAAACTAAACGATAAAATTGGGTAATTTAAGATAAGTATTATTTATAATAAATACATTCTAAATAGTGCAAAAGGTAAGGCATAACAAAACAGGTCAGGTTCACAGAAAGACCGAGGCAGCTTTTATTCTTTCTTCAGTAGTTGAGTCTTTTATTTTTGATTTTTTTTAAATTGGGTGGGGCATTTTCAAGGCTTTATTGATAGTGCAGGGAGACAGAGTAAATGATGCTGTATCTGTCACAGAACGATGTTGATGGTAAAACCCTCACATTCTGGGAATTTTGAGTCAAAGTGGGAAAAGTGTTTTGAATATAAAATAAAATTGACAGACACCAATAATTAGGAGACTTGGATTAAAAAATGCTGTTTTACAAACAAGGGAGAAACCTCACATGTCAATGTTGTTTATTTTCTATATATTGTCATTACTTAATTTTGTTTCTACAATCTGATAAATATACTGTACATATATGGAATGACTATCATTACAGTTTTACTAAATGCTGGCTTTGTTAAAAGTTTTTACGAGTACTCAATTCCTTAGAAATGTTGTCTGTATGTGGTTTTTGTATGTTAAGAAATTGTCAATAGCCTGATCATTTTCTCTCTGTCTGTTTCCAGATGATATGAAATAACCACGTCACCTTGGAAACCAGGTTCATAGCAGAGCAGCTGGGTGATGACGATATACAACAGTGGACGACCAACAGACACCAGCGTTTTTTTTTTTATTGATATATTTTTTTATTATTATTATTATTATTATTATTATTATTATTATTATTATTATTATTATTATTATTATTATTATTATTATTATTATTATATTTATTATTATTATTATTATTATTATTATTATTATTATTATTTTTTCATTGTTAACACGTTATTTCTAGTGGTTGATTACAGAAAATAAAAACAGTACATGTGAAACGATCAGTACTGTTCGTAACTAGTAAAACCTTCATACTCCCCATTCAGTTTTTTTGTTTGTTTGACCCCCTTTTGTTTGATAAGAAATATTTTCAAGCTAAATACATTTAAATTAAATGAAAATAAGGAAAGATACATAAACTCCAGCAGCTTTTTAAACATGTCCAACACTGTCTGATTATCTGAATAAAAGCTTCTTGATATAATCTCTGAATCTCTTTCATTTCTTCAAAATCACATCTTACATGACCAGGGACGGATTTGGTCATTTTGGGGCCAACCACCAGGGCCACACTGGACACGGAAGCACTGCACTGATATTGTCAATGTCTGGTTTAATTTTTACTGCGAATCGGACCGTTAACCACATTAAAAACCTGAACAAACATGTAAAAAAAAAAAACACAACATAGGAAACGGGAAAAAGAAAGCAAAAAGATAAATGTAACACTTGAGAGCAACAGGCAATTAGTAGCTTTTACGAAGAAAATACTGTAAAGGTTGTAGCCAGTTCTAAACTTTTGTTTTAAACCTTTCACAGTTACATCTCCATCCGTCTTTGTGTTTGTTTACCTTGATTTATTTTTATTTTTTTCACAGAACATTTAATTTTATTTTAACGTGAGCGTGAGGCCTAAAACAGTCTCGATTCCCCCTGTTCCACCCTCTCAATGGCTCAGTTCCTGATTCTTAACTTGGCTCAGTGACCCACCGGCTGCCTCAAAATGATAAAACATAAAGATCACTTATATCAAATAGGAATTAATAAATAGTATAACTGAAATAAAATTTATTTTAAACTGACAAGAAATATGGCTATTGACAGTTAATATAAAATACAGTAAATATTTCCAATTAATGTGTTAAATGAAGCAGGAACCACAAGATGGAAGACCATAAACAACTTTGGAAACAGAACGCATATTTTCTATATTATTTCTGATGCAAACCTGCAACCTTTGCCTAATGGTAAATCTGAACCCCCCCACACCCCACTCCCCCCCCCCCCCCCCCCCACACACACACACACACACACACACACACACACACACACACACACACATATACAGAGTGAGAGCCTGCGAGGGGATCTGCTAACAGAAGTCATAGGGAAACAGAAAGGGAATATCTTAGCAGCAGGATGGATGTTCTAAACGGTCGCAGAGTTTTACTGTTTCTGCTTCTAGTGCTGGTGTGTGTGGAGCGATCAGGTCAGTAACACGTTTAAAACACTCTTTTCTAATATGCGTGTTAAAGGTGCAGTCAGTGATTCTGGAGAACGCTTGTTGTCAAAATCCCTTTTTGTAAAAAATTAGGGAATATCCACTACCTGTCTGTACTGTGTGTGAGTTGGAAAGAAATACATTAGATTAACAGAGGATCAGATCCCTCATTGAAGATGTTGCAAAACAGTCCCTTGATGCAATCAAAAAGAAACCGGTAGCTACAAATGACTACAATCGAACTTTCTTGCAAGAAGTGGCCAAACATGTTAAAATAAAATTGACAAACTTTGAGAAAGGTAGGAAATATTCTCTGAAGAAGGTGTTTATGGTTGATCTCATTCTGTATGTATTTGACAGAGCAGAATGCTGGCTTTCAAAGACCCAGGAATTCAGAAATAACAACAATGCGCTCACTTATTTAGACAGCAAGAAAGATGCAAGTTACCATTTTTTCATAAGCTTCTGCAAAGGAAGCTCATTTGCTGTCGTGCTTGGAGAACTGACCTGTGACAAACTGAAGAGCTCTGCTGTTGAGGCTGTCTGTAACAAGACTGCCATTGATGTCGCTGGAGAAATGAGGTGCAGTTTCTCAGCATTCAGTGGGAACAGGTTGAACTTTGAGAAACATGTGTTGAAGTCACTCGCAGAGAAAGAGGACTTTGATGGTTTTATCACCTACATCCAACAGCCAAGGAACCAAGCAGAGAGTTCCATAAAGGAGGAAGTTAAGAAATACATCTTCACAGAACAAAGAGATAAAGTACAGAATATGCTCAAGAAAAATGTTGAAGAAATCAACAAACTTATGCATCAAGCTTTATTCACTGCATCAGAGAAAGTCAAAACTCAGGGAGGAGACATTGACACGTGGGTGAAGGAATTTTCCAGTTTGCTAAAAGATGAACTAAGCTTCACCATTTGTTGTCAAAACTTCAGTGACATAAACAATTTTGACTTTCTTAAAGAAGAGATAGAGAAAGGCCTTGTGTCCATCGTACAGGAGATTAACAGCATGTCATTGGAAAAGATCAAAGAATGCAGACAGCAGCCAGATCAACTCCTCATTGATCAGCTGTGTGACTGCTGCTGGGAAACGTGTCCATTCTGTGCAGCTGTTTGTACCAACACTCTGAAGGACCACAGCCCTGACAAACACAGCGTCCCCTTCCATAGACCGTCTGGGATTAAAGGATGGCACACTAGAGGTACAGAGGATCTGGTCATTGATTTCTGCACTACATTAGTTGCAAGTGAACGCCGTTTCCGCTGTAAACCTGACGACTATATTCCTTATAAACAGTATCAAAGTGCTGGGGGGAAGTATGCTACATGGGAGATCACTCCTGATGCTTCTAAAATGATTTACTGGAAATGGTTTGTGTGTCGATTTCAAACTGAACTGGAAGACCACTACCAATTAAAATTCCAGGGCAGAGGAGACATTCCTAGTGAGTGGAAAGAATACACTAAACAAGAGGCTATTGAAAGTCTTGATGAAATGCTCTAAATAAAGTGACTGGGAGACAACAAGCTCCACTCAAAGTGACAGAAACCGGAAAGTATCAGAAACGTTCAAGACAAAAAAGGTTTTTTTATTTTATTAATAGAGTGACAAAGTAGCAATATTATAGAATAAGCCTTTTCGGAAATGACAGAGTTCGCAACTATTTAATCAAAAATTTTCATTTTAATTATTTTATTTTTAGAGAGTGTGCTGCAAATGAACGAAAGCACAGGAGAACACAATGAATGTGTAATTTTAGTAATTTTTTGCTTTTACAGGGTGATATTATGACGTACAACAGAATTAAAATGTGCATTTCTGTATGTTACAATATGATGACGATGCAATTAAAACATTTAAAGGAATAATTATTTAAACAGAAGGAATAAAGAGTTTCTAAGTTTTTAAATATTATCGACATATTTTCATTCCTGTATAAACATGAGAGCATGCTATGATTTTTACCTTTTTTTACTTTTACATGAAAGTCTTATTGTATTTCTGTGTAGACTCTAGGGGTGGGAAAAAAAATTGATTTTCCGATTAATAATTAATAATAATTAATTCTCTCTCGAACGATTCTGAATCGATTCAGAAAAGTTAATAATCGATTTTTTTTTAATAATTTTCTTTTTAATATATATATTTTTTTTTTTTGTTTTTTCATACTGATACTTCCTGCGCCATTGCGCATGCACACCACACATGTGCAAGTTGTTTCCAAAGTGGCTTCAAAAGGGCTGAGAGCAGCAAACCCATGACTTGCACAGGCTTTATCTCTGCTGAATTCCAAGCCATACTTTTTGTACAATGTGTTGAAATGACATAGAAAATAGATAATAGAATAGAAATCCTATAGAAACATGATTTACGAGATTAGAAATAAAATAAAACTGAATCGGTTTAGTTTTTACATACTTCCATATTGTGTTGAAAGCTGCATTGATTATTGCACTGTTCATAGAAAGTCATATTTGTGACAAGAAAAGCTTTTCTCTTAATACAATATTAGAGAAGGTAATTCATCTGTTGATTGTCTTTAATGATCATCACAAAAGTAGGAAGTGATTAGCAAACTCTGAGTAGCAAACTCAGATGTGCATATAAATATATTTTTGAAATTCACACATGGGTATGTACATAAACATTTTTTTGCATTGAGATGCATTGAAAATCGATTTTGAATCGAATCGTTGACCTCTGAATCGGAATCGAATCGAATCGTGAGGTGCCAAGAGATTCCCACCCCTAGTAGACTCCCGGAGAAGTGGTAGAGTATTTTGATGTATTTCTGTGAACATATACAGGAAGAAAGTCTTTATAAGGAGACAGGGAACAAACTGTTGTTGAATGAAAGCTAAGCTTGCTTTGCTTTTACTATTTCTTAAATGCAATTTTGAATGTCTAATCTAGATATTTTTTATGCCCCTGTAAAGCACTTTGAATGGCCTTGTGTCTAGTTGTGCTATATAAATAAACTTGCCTTGTCTTGTGTCTGAATTGTCTTATCAAAGTGACAAACTGTTTTAAGTTGTACGCTTAAAGCTATTGTGCGTAACTCTTTGTATGAATTAATGTCGGTTACATTCAGGCCATCGCCAAACGAGTTGACACAAAGTGGATTAAGCCTATCAGCTCCACAAAACTCTCTCTGTGTTTCTCAGTATGGCAGCGTTTACAAACCGGTGTCCGTTGAAAATATCTACAAACTGTGTTGTCTACTGTTGTTGTGTGTTAATTCTAAGTATCATAAATTCTATATCTGCAGTCCTCTCAGTAATGCTGATGATGGCTCCTGCTTGCAATGAATAAAGATCTACTGAGAATCTGAACACTGTTTCATCTGGTATTTAATAACCAACTCTCATCTGCACTAGACAAACTGATATTTCAGTTTCTACGACGGTTTCCTCAAAGCTTTTTGAAAGATGATTTAACGTTCTCAAGTTTTAAACTTTTATAAATTATCTTCTGTTTGCCCATATTGGAATTGTTTTAGATAGTTGTATCCTAATTAGACTCCTGTCATTGCTATATTATGTTGCTGTCAATAATTATCAGTCTTTACCTTTTTTTTTAAAGTCCCTTAAAGTGGGCAATGGAATCTAAACCTCTTGCGGTATAAATAAGAAGACATATTTCATTTGAGTGAAGATTGGACGGGCAAAGGAAAAGGGATGTTGCATATATCACCCTAGCTCTTGTGCCTCCTAACTTATGGTTGTGTTCCGGTCCCCATACTATCTACTATTTAGTATAGTAGAAAAAAGATTTAGGATGTCACTATTCTTGTGCCGAGATTTTCAGTGTTGAAAACAGTATCCTATGCGATTCTGACCCATAATCCAGTGCGCATCTGAAGTGACCTCACATCGACGGAGCCTTCATATGAAAACAACCAGCGATGAGACGGATATAAAAGCAAGAGGTAAGATCAAGGTGCAATGTTATGATGAAATAAATAAGTTAAAGTATGTCCCAATAGTATGCCTGATGCATCCTAACTAGATTGTTTTCATAGTCAGATGTAGTATGTAGAATGGAAAAAAGAAAAGTATGCGCAGGGTCTCTCTCTTACCCAGTCAGCAGGGGTTTTGTTGCTCAGATTTATTTGACACACTCCACTACACTCACACCCAGACACACACTACTGATAATGCTGACTAATGTTCTTTATCTTTTTTTGTTTATGTTTAATTATTTTGCTTAATTATAATCTTAATTTAATTAAGTTAACTTTCTGTGTCCCATCTTTTGTCAGAACTAATTGATGTTTACAATCATGTTGTCAATGTCAAAAATTATTGGAGTGGATTGTTGCCATGGAAACACCAACTAAACAACAATTATACTGTACGGTTGTTATAAAGCCTACGTTTAAACATACGAGGTTTTTGTAACATACTAAATGCCTGCACACAGTTATTATTCATTTCTTAGCGTTCATTTGGCTATTTGGATAGATTAAAAAATGACAGTTTAAAACATTGAAGAGGTGGGGTTCTTTAAAACAAATGAAAAAGGAAAATAAGTGCTGATTTTAGCATGTTGTTTCAGCATGTTTTTAAGACGAAAAAGTCTCTTAAATCAGACAGTGAACATATGAACAAAGTTAAGTTGATGTAAGTGCTTTAGAAGTTGAGATTTTTACTGAAAACAACTAATGTTGAAATAATGTCCGTTAGAGAGGGTTGTATAGATTAAATAAATAGCCCCAAACAGACAAGGTTTAGTCAAATAAACACCTAAATGTACATGTTGGACCTTTGATTTAAATACTAGTATGAAAGAAGACATGTTGTGGAAGATAAATAGACAAAAAAAGCTCAAAATTTACCAGTTGTTAAAAAAAAAATTATGTTATATTCTTGCCTGCAGTGTCTGACCTAAATGCCAGCGAGGGAACATGGAACAGCTTTTAATCAGAAAGGATCGGACGATGGATTTCATCTACAAGTGATGGGTGAGTTTTACTTTCTACTGTTCATAAGAGTTATTGTTATGGTTGTATCTGACTGATATTTGTGGAGTCTGGGCAGTTACTGTGAAGCTGTGTTCTATGTTTGTTCATGCCTCTTAAAAAGTATATCAACTTAGTAAGCATTGGCTCAGCTACACCTAGGCTGTTTTTAAAATAGTAAAATGACAGAATACCACACAGTAAACATTTTAAACGTAACACACAGTCACTTATATTACCCACTAGATGTCACTATTGTTATTTTCTCAATCAGAGAATCACAGTCTGTGCAGCTGCAGATTTACAAGAAGTCACGTGACTGAGAGAAACTGAGCTGCAGGAAAAGGTTTATTCTGTAACAGATTAGATTATCCACCCAAGGCTGTTATGATAATATACCCCCCCCCGGTATTCAAATGTGTTCCAATTGAACCCCCCCCCCACCACCTCCACCCCTCCCCCTAATATATTGATAGAAAAGTATAACCTATATCAAGTCGAGTCAACTTTATTTAAATTCCTGCCATACGTGCCAGATAAACAGAGGTATCAAAATTACGTTTCACTCTGACCCACGGTTTAATAAGTAAAAAAGCATAAAAAAGATATAAGTGATGTTTTCAATATAACATTATACATGATGCAAAAGTATAGCAAAGCCAAATGGAATAGAAAATTATAGAAATTGAAATTGTGCAATATAAAGTGTGTGTGTCTGTGTGTAGGTGTGTGTATATACATATATATATTTTTTGTAGTCTCCTTCATTAATAAGGTTTTGAGACAGATCTGTTTATTTCCAGTCAATACACAGCCTAGTGTGGGCCGCAGCCAACACCAAAATAACAAACTACTGTATAACAGGTTGCTCTGTGCTCAGGAGTATCTCTCTCTAACTCACTCTGTCCTCGCCTCGCTCAGTCCTCAGCCAATCACAAGCCCCGACAGCCCATGACTCACTCACTCTGGAATCCAAACAACTCAACTGCCTGAGAAATGAACCCTGATTATCTCCTCTTTTATCAGATCACACAAGAAATGCAGAACAACAACAAAACATGGCATTGATATTTAAAAACAACTCAACTGCCAGAGCAATGAATATATATGTGTTCCTTAACAACATAGTAATTTAATTCAGCTTCTATCTAAAAAAACATGTAAAAGCGTGCAGTTACACTTTAATTAAAATGAGTTACGGAGAAGAGGTGGGATTAAATAAGTGTAAACTTCTTCCCACTCCTTTTCGAACATGTCATACTCCCCTTTCATGTTGTTCCCATTATCAAGTATTTGTCATTCATGTATCTAATTATGCTTTCTATTTTGTGTAACATCATAATTTTGTCTACGATCCTTTCTGTTTTATTTTACATTTTTTCGAAATTAATTTCAATCAAATCAAATCAAAACCTAGAGTATCTCCTTTTCTAACAGAGCAACACAAGATGGGGCGACTGTGGCTCCAGTTGGTAGAGCGGGTCGGCTGATGATCAAAGGGTTGGAGGTTCGATCCCCGCCCTGCCACCTGTGTCATAGTTGTTGTGTCCTTGGGCAAGACACTTCACCCACCTTGCCTCGTGTGAATGCCGATAGTTAGCCTGCTATCGGTGTATGAATGTGTGTGTGAATGGTAACGTGGGAAAAAAAAACAGGTCTCCCTTGTAAAAGAGTCTCCGGTCTCAATGGGATTTACCTGTAGAAATAAAGGTTAAAAAAATATATATATATCACACAAGAAAGGTAAAAACAAACAAAAAACAACATAGCAAAAGTTAGTTATTCTAACACATATAGTATAGATTAGATTGTAAGGACAACCCCAGGCAGATTTTGCCCCTCCCCCATATGAACTAAATGGCCTTGCTGTCCCCTGTGAGTTTAACAACACTGACAAACTCTGAATTAATCAAATACAATTCTATGTGTAACGCAAACACAGTCAAATACTAATACCACACACACGCTGCGTTCCAATCCCCATACTTCCCTACTATTTAGTTTGCCAGAAAAAGATTTAGGATGTCCCAATACATGCACGTCAATTGTAGTATGCTGAAAATACATAAATGTTGCAGTAACTTCAATAGCATTCTGGATTATTCCTCTTTTATTCTTGACATTTCTCAACATAATGAAAAAACAATCTTCCTTATCTGATTTTTTTTCCTTCTCTCCTGTCTGTGGCCCTACAACTCTTCTGTTCTTTAGTATGTAGTGTAGTAAAAAGAATAAAACTCTTCTGTACTTTAGTATGTAGTGTAGGAAAAAGTATGTGATTCTGAACGCAGGGACAGTATCAGGACCATAGATAGTATGTAAAAGATCCGGACTCATACCACACGCAGTGACACATATCATCCACTAGATGTCACTATTGGTATTTCTATACATCAGTAAATCACAGTCTGTGCAGCTGCAGATTTCCAAGAAGTCACATGACTGAAAGAAACTCAGCTGCAGGAAATAGTTCATAGAAGAAGAAAGTTCAACAGTTCAGCAGTCGGGCAGACAGACAGAGAGGAAGAAGCAGGGAGAGAATTTACTTCATTTAAACTCAACAGGACGAGTGTTCGGCTGCAGATTCTCTACAAACTGTATTCCACCATCTTTCACCAACAGGTAAGATTCTTTCCCCACTGATTTTAAGTATTTATCTTTCAACCATAAGATTAAATAATATAAGGTACATGTAACATATAGGATACAACAAGAAATCAGAAATGTAGATTTACTTTTCTTTTGTATTTTGTTAGAAATGTCTAATGAACACTTTGAATTGCTGCTTCATTATTTCATGTGCTCGGCTTTAAAGGGCAGAAATATAAATGTTCTTTCTCTGTGGTTAAAATTGTGGCTTTTTACTTATTAAACTCAGTAATATAAATGCATTTGATCTGTTACTATGACGAGACTCGGTAGCTTTGCTCTTCAGACAATAATCAGATCTATATAACTCAGTCTGTGTTATGTAAGTCCTTCCTGCAGACTAACAGGCTAAAGTACAAGTGTGTCTGAGGAAGTTTACTTTGTAGTCACACCCAGACTCGGCTCATAAACATCCGAATATAGAGAAAGGTGCTTGACTGTTCTTGTGGCGATATGTTAAAAACAGTTTAGCATTAGAGTCGCTTGTGGTGTAGTGGTTAGTGCCCCCTCCCTCCCCCCCTTCCCCCCTCCTTCCTTTCCTTTTTAACTGTCTGGACCATTTGACAGGACTGTGTGGGAGTGGCTGTATTAAACAGACAAACAAACGTTACAACAGAACTGCCATGTTTGGTTCAAAATACTTATTGTGTCATAAGAACCAGAGCATAGCCCGTCTAATTTCAACCAAATATCTGTAAAGTTTATCAATATTAAATGACAATATTTGGATTGATAAATATACCTGACTATTTTCAGGTTTTTCTTTTCATTGCTTTTATAACTATCTCCCCAAGTTACATATTAATAAGGATTTTGTGGATTTATGTTTACAGGGGTTTTAAAATGTGAATAGAAATTGTGAATGCAGACGCTTCCTCAGCACCACACATTGTCCTTTTATAGTCTGTGACGTTGTTTAGGGAGCATTCACTCTAGGCCCAGAGTTTTTTTTTTACAAAAAACTCAATCGAGTCTGTGCTTGAGGTTTACCGTGCACTTCCCTGGAAATATTTAAACTATTCAAATCTTTAAGTGACATTAGAAATTTAAATTTCACTCAAAGTCTCATGTGACAGAGATTAATCTGTCGCATCAGATATTTCAATTGTCTTTTTAGTATCAGATCTGATCCCAGATTGTGAATCCAGAATGTTTTCATTATTGACAGTAGAAACTGAACTTGGAGATGGATTTGTGGCATCAAATAACTCAAAGTCTTTCTTGTTTCAGAGCTGACTGTAGAGGACACAGACCTTCACCATGGCCACGGCTGACCTCCTGCTGGAGTTGATGTTCTCCTGGCTGGACCAGAGGGAGAGCTGTGCCGGGCGGCTGGTGGAACTCGCCCGGGAGCTCGAGTCTCTCCGGGAGAAATGCAACGCAGGGGAATGTTTTGGCAACACATCGTCTGTGATCGGAGGTGCTTGTCTGATCGGTGCCGGCGTGGCCACTTTATTCACCGGCGGGGCAGCTGCTCCTTTATTAGGGGTTTTGGGCGCAACGTATACAGGCGTAGGTCTCACTGCGACGGTGGTTTCTAAACTCACCGAGCACTTCTGCTCCAGCAGCACCTTGAAAGAAGCAGAGGAGGTAGAAGAAAAGAGCAACAAGATCGCAAAGAGAATCGAGAGGTCGTTTGAGCAGCTGAAGGAGGAGAGAAGGAGGGCGGGTTCCGGCGCAGACCCAGATGAACTGGACCGACACGTCATGACAGAAGTTCTGGGCGCGATGGCCAGACGCAGCGGGCTGAAGGGGAAGATCAACTTCCGCATGTTTGATGACGAGCCGCAGCTTTTTGGCGGTGGAGGACTGGGAAACATGGGGCACAACAATAGCCTCTTTAAGCCGGAACTCATGGTTGTAATTGCCGGTATTTTAGCATTTTTCACATTTAAAGGCAGTGGCAAACAGTATAAGTTTTTGTTTGCCAAAGGAGTTGAACAGCTCATCAAAACAATCTCTTCAACTGGATTTAAAACAGTCCTTAAAGGAGGCGCCATGGTAAGATTCTATAACGAAATCGCTGTAATTACACAGTGAACTTTACAAAATGATCCTTACAACTACAGATCACTGTTTATTGTTTTTAATTTGTATTTTCCTTGAGTCTGATTGTATTGAAAGTGATTATTGATCCTTCATCCTCAGGCTGTGGGCGGAGCTGTTGGGCTGGCGTTTTCACTCCCGGACGCGATTGATAACTGGAAAGATCTCATCAAGAATAATTACGTGACTGAAGCCAGCCAATCACTGAGAGACACGGCCAAAGCCATCAAAAAGATCACAGAGACACTGAGGAAACAGTTGAATGACATCAAGTAAGTTCTGCAGAAGAATCCGTTTCATATCCATCTGTATCATCAACACATTTCTTAGATAATATATATTGATTTATTGATTGTTCTGTCATCATCCATTAAATCCCAATTGTTTTAAGAAAATCTTATTTCAGTAAAAACTATTTGCTGGACATTTGTTTTACCTCAATGAGCATTGCAAACAGTTTGTGGTCAGACATTATTTTAAAATTGTTGCAAACATATGACTGATGTGTTTTTCCTCCCAATTCCTCACATAGGAAAACCTTTGAGACTTTAGCAAAAGTGAAGCGATGCATTGAAGCGCGCAACAGGAGCCCTGGGGAAAAACAACAACTGAAGGAGTTTATAACCCAATACTGTCAGAGCAGAGAAGTCGTGGAATGGCTGAATCAGAATGTGCAGTGGGAAACTCTGTTCGGACTCATCGACCTGTTTGATTCGCTGGAAACAAAGATCGATAAAGACGAGAAAGACTTTGAGGAAAACATCCACATCATCTTTGTGGCACACGGAGCGATTAACGAGCTCCTGATCCCGGCCAGCTGCCTGCTGCCTCTGCCCACCATCAAGGATGTGCTCATGTACTCTCCCTGGAACAGCGCTATCGATGGCTGTGTAGCGTATGGCATCGCATCAGGACGCATACAGCCTCAGTACAGAGGCTTCTTCTGTGCAGAGAGAGAATATTGTCCAATTCCCGACTGGCAACATCAGCCCGCTAATCTGCCTAACGACTGGAACTCAATGAAGAGAGCTGGAGGAAACTGGATCCCACATATCACCGTGAGCACTTTGAGGAAACCAGTGGATGGAGCGTGGAACGACTACATTACTCTGACCAACGAGTACGGTCAACCTTCAAAGAACCGCATCGTCATTCCGTTCGTTCTCCCGTTCTCCATAGAGGTCCCCTTCTTCCTGGTCACTCTGGCCTTGGGCGTGGTGCTGTTTTTCTCCAGGTTTAGGGCCACGGTTCATCTGGCTGCCTGTCTGGGTAAAGGATCTGCTAGACTGTCTCTGAATGAGGCACACCTGAGGGGGCAGTATGCCTACGCTGTGGACAACACTGGGATGACTTATCCACATAATCTGTTCGTCATCAGAGACCCCGGCCTGTTCAGAGCCTTCCAAGCTGTCTTTGGTTAATGGATTCAACATCTATCTATCTATCTATCTATCTATCTATCTATCTATCTATCTATCTATCTATCTATCTATCTATCTATCTATCTATCTATCTATCTATCTATCTATCTATCTATCTATCTATCTATCTTCAGACTTCCAGTTGTAATTTACAGCATTTATTTCTAGTTGTTTACTTTATTCCATAATCCCAGCAGAGACAAAAGATTTAAAAAACCGTGTCCACCAATCTTTTACATTTGCTTATTGCTTAAGCGGTTAGTTATCTAGTTTTTATTTTATGTTTGAATTGTGAGTGTGTCAAACGCACGTCGTACTACAGCGCAGTTGCACTCAGATGCCTTTAGTTGGCGCCAAAACGAACCAAACAGAAATGTTACATATTGCTACATTATGGTTGTACTCCGCCAGTGAAGAAGACGAAATTTGTGCTGATGTTCAGAGGACAGAAGCCACTGTGTGTGTTTAGGTGAAACACACACACACACACACACACACACACACACACACTAAAGCTAAAGCTGTGAAAGGAAAATGTAATGTAAAGATGTGATTCAGTTGCAATGTCTTGAAGAAAGAATATTTACATCTTATAAACGTTTGTACATTGCTGAGCGTGCTGAATAAAACAAAGTAGACCTTTTTGATCTACTGAAAAGACAGAACTCTGATTCATTTGTTGTGGGTTTCTCACCGTTAGTCTCACTTCATTAAGAAATACTGTATATAATATATTGTGTAATATGTTTCAGCTCCTCAAATGAGTGCATTTAATTTTTGAATGGAGAAGAGTTTTTTTTAGAAGGTACCATGTCAGGTGCCTGTTGCTTTAAATTTCATATCATTATTTATTTATTTGTATGAAAAAAGGGAATTAACTTAATTTAAAAAAACAATTAACAAAAATATCAACGTTTTTCTTATTCTTTATTTATTGAAGGTAGATTGGAATTTTTAGGTTGTTGCCCTGGAATAAAAAAAATAATATTTATAATTGGATTTGTGGACATTAAAGACAATGGAGTACCCAATGTGAAGGGTTAACCTCTAAATTTCAATAATGTGCTTAATTTTAGCAACCGGAATCTCACAGGTTCAAATTCAAACAACAGATCACACAGAACACTTTTGAATAACTTCAGATCAAATGTCACTTTAATTTTTGTGTTTTGAAACATTTTAACAATTCTTTTGCACATATATTTCAGGTGTTGGTCATCTCTAGTTGGTCACACTTCAGGTTTCTTCACTTCATCATCTAAAACCGTCCCACAGAAGTTTTAAATTTGACCTTTAGAACAAAATTTAACAGGAAAAATGGCAATCCGTTGATTTGTCCTAGGTCCAATATTCCCATTGTGCAAGAATTATAGGAGTAATATCAAATGTTTGTTACTACATGCTTTCAGAACAAGTTTGATTTCAATTATACAGGTACATCTCAAAACATAAAAATATCATGGAAAAGTAAAACATTTCTTATGTAATTGAATTTTTTTTTTTTCAAATGATCAATTTCGAACAGGGCTAGTTTGTCTTATATTGAAATTTCTTTGTTATTATTTTCATTTTAAAATGGTTCATTCATTCTCAATAAATAAAATAAAAAGGGAAACTTTTATAATAACGGAATATTTCAAGCCTTTTTTTTTTGTGGCTCGCCTTGCCAGGCCTGCAGTAATTGATGCAGTAATTTGACCGACTACTGAGTTCATACATGAATATATATTCCAGAAGGTTGACATTTCTGTATTCGTAATCTTTTTATTGATTCGTCTTATGTTGGAAACTTATATTTTTAGATGTTGAATTTTTCAACTTCTATGAGTTTGGAAGGTGGAATCAGCGATTCTGGAGAACGTTTGTTGTTAATCACTTTTTCTTTTTTAATTAGTAAATATCTCCCCATGATCCGCTACCCGTCTATACTGTGTGTGTGCTGAAAAAAGGGGCTAAAACGGCTAAAATCACCCCTGTTTTTACGTAATATTCTAAAATATTCAAATACTGGATTTTTTAGTGATCTGTATGTTGTAATAATCAAAATTCAAACAAAAGAAAGGCTTGAAATTACTTTTAAAAAACTTTGCATGATATTTATAGGGGAAGGTGGGGTGATTTGTGCAACTTTTTACTCAAAGTGATTTTAAAGTGAGGCCTTGACAGTTATGTCTCCAACTCAAATATGTACATATATTTCAGGATGTTGTGCATCCCTGGCAATAAAAACTTTGGATCTGGAATAAACTGTTTAAGAAATATAGCTTTCGGAAAAAAAGTTGTCTTGTCGCACGTGGGGTGATTTGTGCGTCATTGTGTCACAATGACAAAGTCACCATCATCATCTTTCTGGCCATCTGAACTCTCATCAGTGGTGTCGTTAAGTGGAATTGAGATGTCACTCTCTCCTGAGCTACTGTAGACTATCACTTTCTTTTGGTGACCAGCGTATACAGCCATGCCACTGGCACAACTCTCAGAAATGTACTTTGCACTAGTTGCTCCGTGCTTGTGGAACCAACTGCCACCTGACAAATGTGATTCCCCCTACATTTCTGCCTTTAAATCAAGGCTCAAAACCCATATGTACACCCTGGTGTTTCCTCCCCATTAACCTCTGCACTACTTACTTACCTCTGCACTACTATCTGTGTTTATGTGGATGTATGGGCTTTACGTCTTTTATTTTGGTTATTGTTATTTTACCTTCATTGTTTACCTACTGAATGCACTATGTACAGCACTTTGGACAGTGCAAACTGTCATAAATGTGCTTTTATAAATACATTTTACTTACTTACTTACTTATAACTCACCCAGGCCCTTGCGCACAAATCACCCCATCCCCAGAATTTTGGATAATAGGCATGATGCAGCAATTTAGGGTTGACATTGTGCTAACTATATAGACTCAAAGTGTAGCATACCAAAGCACTAAAACATGTGTCAAATGTTTTCAAACGTGTCTATAATTGTTCAGACACAATAATCAAAAAACCTTGATCATGGAAATTTTACTTTGAAAGGCAAAACACAGTTTTTTGAGCTTAAATGTGCTTATATCTTATTCCTTGTGTCTCCCTTCTTTACAGGATGAGTCAAATGGATGGCTCTTCTTAAATATGTGGTCACATTTCCAATTTCTTCCACGGTTTTCTAGAAACAAGGGGTTTTGCAACTTCCAAAATGCACAAATCACCCCACCTTCCCCTATATATTTTAGATGCCCCTGTATGTGCATTGATCTATTGCAAATCTTTAATTTCGCATTTAAAATAAATATTGAAGGGGTTAAAGAGAAGAATTAAACCTATATAGGGATTTTTAAAGGTATAGTGCGTAACTTCTGTCGCCCCCATGAGAAATTCTGGGTTATTACAACAACATTGTTGGTGCATCTACATGAGGTAAAGCTTTCAGTGATAGAGCATGGATTTGATACCTTCTGCTGTATGTTCTGGTGTTTCTTAGCAGTAGAAACAACAACTGAAATATTTCTTGGGCTCTTCTTGGGAACACTACTATAATGAGAAATATAGAGAGTTTTGTGGAGCTGATGGGCTTGATCAACTTTGTTTCAACTAGTTTGGCTTGAATGTAATAAAAATTCAATTAAATGAAAAAGGTACGCACTATATCTTAAATCTTTCCCTAACAAAGTAAAGCTACTCTTCAGATGCTGGCGCTGCGTTTACCTCCTCCCTTTTGGGGCATCCCAGCCTCCAATCCTCCCTCTTTGGGCATCGCAGCCTCCAATTCTTTCTTGTAATCGTCTAAAGTCTCCTCACATTCGGGACCGTAGAACGGAGTCTTGCACTCACACAGCACCAGATTCATCTCTCCCACCCGAGCACATTCGCCTTTTTTGGGACCACCACATTTCATCTCGGCGCAGGGATCTTTTGACGACAGCTCTTCGTCACTTTGTATCAGGATGACAAACTTTCCACCTGGCATAAGTGGAGATTTGTTGCACTTCCCGGTGTAGACGTACGGTGTTTTATTATCGTCAGGATCGGAAAACACTTTGAATGGAGCTTCCTTTGCACCGTGGCTGTCATGAGCTTCTTTCTTAATGTAGGCATGCACTGCTGTGTAACGCACTGTACACTTATCGAGTTCTTTTGCAACCTCAGAACACACAGGAGTAGACTTAGCAAAGCAGCTATCGATGGATCGTTTAATCGTCCCTGCCTTTGTGTGCGTCCCCTTCACCTGTCTGCTCACGGCCACAGTTACGCCATCTTTTTTCACCTCAGTAAATTTTGCCAAGACGTGTTCGTTCATTGTTTTGATTTTATATTCAGATTTTTTGGATAAGAATGCAACAACCATCCAGTCATATCTGTCGTAAGTCTCCTCTAAGAACTCCCTGACTTTCTTTGCTAGATCATCACGTTCGATTTTTTTATCAATCATCCCCTTCACGTCCTCTTTAACGTAATCAAGACTGTTAGCGATGCATTCCTTGTGGGTTTGGAACATGGCTAATGCAGCATTGTACGCGTTGTCAGCTTGCTCTTTAACCCTGGCTAAAGAAGTTATATTCTTGAGTATATAGTAGACTTGATTCATGGTGTTGGCTTTGTAGATTAGCTTGCTAATAAACACGGTGTAATCTCTGACATCCTTTTCATGACATTTTACGTGTTTTGCCAACAGTGGTCCCAGCTCATTTATGAAGGATGTTCCCCTTTTTTTCAAAAACCCATTCAATGTCCTAGCGGCAGGCTCATACTTTGAGTAAGCCTTAATGAAATTGTCCCTGTGACTTTTCTTCTGATCAGCAGTTTTTGCTTCAATAAGACTTTCCACTAGTACTTTATATTCAATCCAGCCTAAGTCTATTTTCTGCTCGGGCTTGTGGTAAGCACCGCTTGCCCAGCTGTCCCATCTCTGCTGCACGTGATATTCGTCAATTTTAGTATTAAGATTTTGAAATTCATGGTTGATAGCATCTAACACTGGATTATCTTTTTGGTTTATTATCGCCACACCCATCATTGCAGACCCGGCCACTGCACTTATCAGGGGCCCCCAAATTGGTATCAGCGACAGGAAAGGGGTAACTGCCCTTGCGATCTTGTCAATTGAGACAGAAACAAACTTGCTACCCTTTTTGACCACTTCCTTGGCTTTCTGACTTGTTTTCTTGGGAGCGACTTCTTTGGGTTTTTTCTTTGGGGATGCAGCAGCGTCGATCAGAATGGAGAAGAGGAGGGAGGAGATCATGAACAGAAGGAACAGCCGGCCTGGACGCGCCATGACTGTAAACACACATGGGAAAAATTGTTAAATGGTAAATGGACTCCACTTTTAAAGCTCTTTTCCCTGGTTTTTCACAGACTCAAAGCGCTTTATATTGTTTTGTACACATTCACACACATTCATACACCGATAGGAGCAGCAGCTACGACGCAGGGTGCAAGCTAACTATCAGGAGACATTTAGGGTTCAGTGTCTCTTTGCCCAGGGACACTTGGACATGTGGCGGGGAGACGGGGGATCCAACCACCGACCCTGTAAACCAGTGGACGACCGTCCTACACACTTCACCACAGCCGACCTCAATAAGTCTAATAACTGAACAGGTTTATAGTGAGCACACACACACACACACACACACACACACAGACATGCAGACACACACACAGGCGCACACACACACACACACACACAGACATGCAGACACACACACAGGCGCACACACACACACACACACGCACGCACGCACGCACGCACACACACACACACACACACACACAGACACATAGACAACAATTAAAGGGATAGTTCAGTTTTTTTGAAGTGGGGTTGTAGTAGGTACTTATGCATATTTGGTCTGTTACCTTATGGAGCTTTCAGTGTTTTCATTTGAAGGAGATCCAGGGACTCAGCATTTTACTGTTGCAGAGGGGGTCAGCAGAAAAAGGCTTTTTCGTATCGTATAAATGCTTACCTAGAAAATAAATATCTGTTCAATTGTACACTAAATTTAGGATTTTCTCACTGCTCATTTGAAGACTGATACAGTAAACAGCACTGGCAAA
Source organism: Hyperoplus immaculatus (assembly GCA_949357725.1). Lineage (NCBI taxonomy): Eukaryota > Metazoa > Chordata > Actinopteri > Uranoscopiformes > Ammodytidae > Hyperoplus > Hyperoplus immaculatus. The sequence continues at coordinate 27,992,371 of OX442364.1, read as the reverse complement.
CAGCCCTTTACTTTTGCACTCTTTTCTAGCATATCTCAGCCATGTATTTCTATGCCAACATCAGTCTGAAAATTAGAAATATTTAGTATACAACTGACCGGATATTTTTTTTCTTCGTAAACATTTATATATATGGTGGAAAAAAAACGTTCTCCTGTCTCCCTCTGCAACTGTACAAAGCTGACTTCTGCTACAGCCACGTCTCCCCCAAACTCCTTATAGTCACTGATGGCCATCTCCATAATGTTAAACATTAACTATGAAGAACTATGTGTTTGTGTGTGTGTGTGTGTGTGTGTGTGTGTGTGTGTGTGTGTGACTGACTGATGGCCATCCCCATAAGGTAACACACTAACTATGCAGAAGAACTGAATTCAAGCACACTTCAAAAATACTGAACTATCCCTTTAAGTCATGACACTTAAGGCAAA
>OX442364.1:27929440-27986940 GCA_949357725.1 Hyperoplus immaculatus | reverse complement strand
CCAACATTACTCTATAACCCAGGCCCTAATATCACAGTGTATGAAATGCTGGTGGCATTCAGAGGTCGCTGCCCATTTAGGCAATACATGCCTTCCAAACCAGCTAAATATGGGATAAAAATCCGGGCAGCATGTGATGCAAACACCAGCTATGCATTGAACATGCAGGTTTACAGTGAAAAGCCGGTTGGAGGAGCCCCAGAGAAGAATAATAATGCATAATGTGCCTGGGTTATAGAGTGGTGGAAGTTGCTCTACCCACTTTTCCCACACTGTCCCAACAGCTGCCAGCTTGTCTCTCGATTATCACATCTGATTACTCTGGAGAAAATGTGAAAAGGTTCAAGAGTTATCGTGGCTTGTAATATAGCCCTGCCTGTCTCTGCATCCCACATACTGGCTGTCGATTCATCCTTCGACCCCAGCCAGGATGAGGAGCCCCAAATACGCATCTAAATGTGTTTTGTCCAGTTCCTTCCACTTCTCCCATTAAAACACGCCTCCCTTCTACATTAGGCATTTCCAGAATAATTTTCTGTATTGAATCTGGCATGACCAGCTCAAAAGCTGACTTGATGTCAATCACACGAGTCACTGCCATCCTAGTGGGCCCTGGCACTGTCTTTATTATGTTTTCTGCGGACAGTTTTGCCTGACGCATATTTGGGGATGAAGACCACTGTATTTCACCATTGTTTGACATGAATGTCTTGCTTGGAGGAATAGGAATAGCAATTCCCTCATCTGGTTCAAAATCAGAATCATTAGAATCAGAATTTAGACACATCCTCCTCTATTTCACTGTCATGATCAATGATGACTCAGAGCCTCCTGGACTGTCATCCTTTTGCTTCTGCTGCTCATGTTGTAAAGGTCTGCATGACAGAGTGGAATGTTGATAGGACTTTCATGCGGTTAATCCTTTATATGTTTTACCCCTCCCCTGTTGAGTGTCCACTGACTGTGGGTGGAGTGTTGCCGCGAGAACATAATGGTTCCCGTCAAAAGTCATAACACTTGAACCTGTGTGTGTGTGTTTGTGTGTGTGTGTGTGTGTGTGTGTGTGTGTGTGTGTGTGTGTGTGTGTGTGTGTGTGTGTGTGTGTGTGTGTGTGATTTGGGTGAAGTATGTCTCACAGTTGTAAAGAAAGAAATAGTCTTACATTTCTGACACCCTTTTACCTCTAGTTTTACTGCCGGGTCAAATTGACCCGAACAGTATCTATGTGATATAAACATGCAGGGGGTGGTTGCAAATATGTGAGATGAACTATTTTCATTATATGTTGATTACACTAATTAAGGCAAGCAGAAGAAGTTTCATACTGAAAAAACACTTTTAACTATTTTTCCTAGATCTTCAAACTTCAAAACGGGTCCCGGAAAACATAACAGGAGGGTTAAAGCATTGACTACTGTACAAATATTGATAAATCCTTAAATTGTGCGTGAAAACTGTTAGTAGGTGAGGGCCAGTGTCCTCACAGTGCTGCAGAGTCAATGTCCTTGTTTATATCCAACAGAATTATCTCTGCTGTCATCTGGTGGTTGAGTAACATATTACAGGAGCTCATTGAATTTGTGATTCTATTAATAACTGCACAAGTCCACGGATCATATTACGATAATGACATTTTATATTGTTTCAATAAAACGGAAAAATCCCTTTAAGTGAATGCTGTTGATTTGTCTTCTAAGGTGTGAAAGCAAACCGGACCAAATAAGTGAACCAAATAACATCTACCATGCTTCATGGGTAGAAGGATATTTTCTTTTATTTAAAAATTCAAAAGTGATAAAATGTCAGTAACAATGCTTTCTCGTTCTTCAGGGACCAACTATAGCTATATGCTGATGCACTAGATTTAGTCTCTCAATTCTTCCTTTCACCCTCATCTTGATTAATGCTTGAGAATATAAATCATGTTACAGGATGTGGGTAATACGTGGAGTAATTTCTAACCTCCAACAATTTGCTATAATAGCATAACCTACATATAACAAGTGCTTTCTAACAAAAGCAAACGTTCTGCAGCTGTGAAGCATCTTGAGTAATATGTTAGAAACAAACTGATGATAGAGATGAAGAGGATTCTACTGAGGAACTTGATTGCTGGTTTCCAGCTACAGCTGGTCCCCCACTGTCCCGGTGTTCCTTTGGATGTCATTAGCCGAATCTGTCAGTCTTTGAATGGCTTCAGGCAGAAGATTTTTCATGTTGAAATCTTTTCGGAGCTCAACAAACTCCTTGAATACAGACTTCTGCTCAGCAGTTTGTCCAACAGCTTCTCCGGCAGCCTGAAGATGAAGGATCAATATTAATTTTCAATAAGATCAGACTCAAGGAAAATACAAATCAATAACACAGAATTGTGATCTAAAGTCGTAAGGAGAGTAATTATAACAATTCAGTTACAGAACCTTACCGTGATTTTAATATCGCGGTCCAGTTAATCTGAGTTTGCGAAGGAAACCTCGCCCTTCCCCTCCTTCAGTTGCTCGGTCAACCTCTGGATTTTTTTCGCAATCTTGTTGCTCTCCTTTTCTATCTTCTCTGCAATTTTGAAGTTGCTGTCTAATGAAATTCTCTGAATGATATTAGCAGTGAGAGCGACACCGAGAGCTACACCTGCAAACACTGCTACCACCCCTAGTAAAGGAGCAAATCTTCCTTCAGTGAACATAGTGGCAAAGATGAGCAGAATCACAAACAGAAGTCCAACGAGCGAAGCTAAGAGGCAAGTCTCTGTTGCGCTCTTACATTTCTCTTTGAGAGACTCTCTCTCCCTGGCAAGGTTCTCCAGCTGCTCTGCATAGCTGTCTCTCTGCTCCGTCCAGGATAACATCAATATCATCATGGAGTCAGAGGGGGCCATGATGCAGGTCTGCCTCCTCTACAGTGTGATCAGCTCTGAAACAAGAAAGACTTTGAGTTATTTGATGCCAAAGAGCCATGTCGCCATTTCTAATAATGATCTCTCACCCTGAAAAAGTTAAACCCTTTAAGGATTCACAACCTGGCACCACAGACCCTGGCTCCACCCTGATGGAGATAACACGCTCAGTGGAACACACAGTGAAGAAGAAATAAACAATGATGAACACAACATGAAGAAAAATAAATTAAAACTGCAAGCAGTGATGACAGGGCCCTCGGACTCTCGTGCTGGACGCCGTCCCGGCCGGCGTCGGCGCTCCGGGCGACCGCGTGAGAGAACGCGCCGCGGTCTCCTCCTCTTCGGAGCGCACGGCGCAGATATACCTGTCACCGGAAGTGCGGAAGTTGTCACGACGCGCTTGATACGGATGCGAGGACGACCTCAGGCCTGGGCTCTTACCAGGCAGGTGAAGTTTGGAGCACATGGGACAGTGCAGGGCGAAATTACAGCGACTTCCTGTTTCATGGCGATGACGCCGAGAAACTACGAAGGCCACGGAGCTGACAGAACCGGCTTCCCGTGTTATCATTGTCTCTAGACCAGGGGTCGCCCTTAGCTCAGTTGGTAGGGCGTCCCTCCCCAGGCCGGGCCCAGCAGCAGACCCGGGTTCGATTCCCGCCCGCGGTCGTTCTCTGCATGTCACTCCCCTCTCTGCCCCATTTCACATCTGTCTCTCTGCACTATCAATAAAGCATAAAAATGCCCAAAAAAAATCTTAAAAAAAAAAAAAAAAATCATTGTCTCTAGACCTCCCTGAGCTGCTTTGAGGTTGATTTGATCAAAGTGTGTAGGACATGTAGCTAAATCACCAACATGCAATATTTACTTGACCCAGCAGTTGGCGCTCCCACTTTATATGAATATTAGCGTGCGGGCTTCCTCAGGCCTTGGGTCTTATTGACCATAAAACATTTGGAGAAGATGAGACAGAGTATGGTGGAGTTAGGCCAACTTCCTGTTTTTTTGGCGAATATTTCAAATTAAAAGACTTCCTGTTGATTTTGGGGCGGGCGTGAAGAGGCTTTTTTGTTTGTTTGTCCTGGGATTGTACATTGCTTTATGAAATATTGTGCATCTAAGTGTAACACTGCCTGAGTTATGATCAATCAAAGGGTTCATGGCGTCCGTTTTTGATGTTTTTTGGCGAATGAGGTGCCGGTGCTGCAAGACGGTAGTTCCGATTAAAACGAGCTTTCGGGTATATCATCTTCCATGTCGGAGGACATACCCTATCATGTTTTTTTTGCACAAAAAGTTCTTATGTGTGCACTTTACTCTGCAATCCTGCAGAGTAATGTGGAGTTATGACATTTGAGTCAATTTTGGCGAATATTGGCCTTTATTTCGTCATAGTTATTCTTTTTGTATTACAGTATTTTCCAAAATGTTTAAATAAATATGAAAAATCCTCAATATCTTACTAATGATGCGTAAAGTTGCATATCTGCAAAGCCCCAAAATCTAGATGTTGGAAGAAAACAAAGTCAATTTGTTTTTAAATTTTGAAAACAAAACAAGTGTCCAACTGCCTGAAGCCTTTCCTAATCACAGTTCAAATTTGATCAATAACCCATTGAAAATACATTTTTTACACAGTTACATTTCATGTGCTATGGACCAAAAGTGTCCTTTTGGAGTATCCAGCTGGTATTTTAGGAAACGGCTAGACATTCCCTTGGAAAAAACAGTGTAAAAAATGTATTTTCTATGGGTTATTGATCAAATTTGAACTGTGATTAGGAAAGGCTTCAGGCAGTTGGACACTTGTTTTGTTTTCAAAATTTAAAAACAAATTGACTTTGTTTTCTTCCAACATCTAGATTTTGGGGCTTTGCAGATATGCAAATTTACGCATCATTAGTAAGTTATTGATGATTTTTCATATTTATTTAAACTTTTTGGAAAATACTGTAATACAAAAAGTTGTTGTTTTAATGTCAGTAATCAACTTGCAAAGTTTCATAATGATATCTATGAGTTTAAAAAATTCCCTATTTGCCCACCCCCCATTCGCTTAAACAGTGGTTCTGATTTGCTCTATGTCGGCCCCCTGTAGCTTTCCAGCTGCTTGTTGACAAGGTTGTCCACCCAGGTTGGGATCCTGGAAGGTCCTGGATATAATTTCTGGTGAACAACCTTTTACAACGCTCCATGACTGTTTTAAAAAAAAAGGGGGGTTTTGCCCCCTAGGTAGTAATTAATATTTAAGAAACAAACAAATTATTCCATTTGGAAGATTTCAATTGGTTTTGTTCTTTATCATGGTTGGGAACATTTATATTACCTTATATTTTATCGTGTGGTCGGCAAAAAAAAATAAAAATTAAGCAAAGAATGAAAATAAGGTTAAGAAGTATCTTACCTGTTGGTGAAAGCAGTTAAACAGTCAACCTGTTGTGTTTCTTCCTCTCTGTCTGTCTGTCTGACTGACTGATTGAACATGTAACGGGTGTGCCCGCACTGCATAAGTTCTTATATGGCACATCCGTTAACAGATAGTGATCTGCGTTGTGTTCTGCGTCATGCACTGGATGAGTGGAAGGATGACTGGCTGTTGACATTTATTTGGATCTGCACAAGGCAAAGAAAAACGTGTCACTGCATGTAAACAGTCGTAGCCGGGATGCAGCTTTACTCTCACCACATCTCCTGCTCTGCCCATAAGCTTTGCCAGAATCTCTTGTTGTTGAACTGGGATGGCACGCCTCTTTAAATACAGGGTCATGAGATTTTCCCACTCGTGAACTGTAAATGTATCTGAGCCATCACCCCTGAATAAGGGAGGCTCCTTTGCGGCTGATTGCAGCACTACACTGACATTAGGCAGTGTTGTCTCTGTTGGCAGAGGAGTACTCGTGCTGTTTGTGCTCCTATCAGCCTGTAGCTGAGCTGGAATGGACTCACCCAGCTTTTCAGCTAACTGTGTAATGAGCGAACCTAAGTCTGGGTTCTGATTGAAGTGGCTCGGCATGGCACGGTCTACATACCGAGTTGAGGTCAACTGGGGGGTGATTAACGCCGTGACTCCAGGCCCTGGTGTTCTGGTTTCTGAGGGCTGATTTTAAAAAAAAACTCCCCACACCAAACTGGCACTCAAAAGAAACGCGCTCAGCATCATCACCCCCACTACCCAGTGAGTATGTTCTGCCCTCTGCCATATTAAATGCCACTTTATCAACACAATGAACAAAAAAAAAATCCAATGAAATCGAAATGAATAAATCGAGAGCACGAAATGACAGTATTAGAAAAGCATATCAATTGGCAAATATATATACAGCATTAAAACAGTACTTTACACTTTACAATTGACAAACGTGCTGAAACTGCCTTTTTTCTTTTCTTTTTTTTCTCAATCAGTTCACTGAGATGGTACAAAAAGTCCACAGTGTGCAAACACCTACTTCATTCAGCATTGACACACGTGGAAAGGCCTATATAGAAAAATAAATCGTCCATTCAAAATAAAATAAAACCCTGAGCACTCTCCACGGAAATACCTCAGTACCACAAAAGGCCAGTGGCAGCAGCTTCCTCGGCGAACGAGGTGATGTCGTCCTTTAAACCAATCCTTGAAAGGTCACGGCACCAATGTAACGGGTGTGCCCGCACTGCAAAACTTATTTTATGAATGGGCGCACATCCGTTAACAGATAGTGATCTGCGTTGTGTTCTGCGTCATGCACTGGATGAGTGGACCACAATGGAGGCTGGCTGTTAACATTTATTTGGATCTGCACAAGGCAAAGAAAAACGGGTCTCTGCATGTAAACGGGCGTAGCCGGGACCACATTCCCTCCTCCACTCAGACAGGTAAAAGCATTCTGAGCTTGACGCTGCATACACGTCACAAAACACAGACTTCTCTTAAAGCTACAGGACAGGTATAATAAACACATTAACACAGGAACAGGTTACAAAAGGTACGTAAACACATACTGTTTCATGTGATCAGCATTTGGTGACATTTCAACACAACTAAAACACATCGTTTCACCCTGGTTACAAACACACACTGAAGACTTTTTCTCTTAGTCATATAATTTCTAATAATTAACTCTTGACATTGGCCTTGCCTCAACACAAATTCACTACAGCAAACAATTGTTTAATACATCCTACCTATCCTAAACCCTAAGGTGGAGATCAGGATACATTTGATGCTAAAAATCTGGATTATCCTGATTCCAGTTGAAGGGTTGATTCAGGGTGGATTTAGTAACAAAATGTAATAAAACTTTAAAATTGGTCAAATTATACATTAGTATTATGTAGTATAAATAGATGTGTTCATATTTTGAGCACCATGCTTCATGGGTTTCAGTGGATATCCAACCACCAACCCTTAGACAGTGGTCAGAGCGACCCCTAGTAATTTGTGATAGGAGGCGGTGCATGGAAAGGCCCACAACTTTCCCCGATAACCCAGCCACCACCTTAGTTTATATCACAACTCGAACAAATATTAAACTGCCCAGGAGGGGGATTTACTTATCCGGAAATAGTCTGTTCATGCAGTTGCCTAATTTTCTTTTCTGTTATATATGCCATTGATACTCGTTTAAGGGGGAGAACCCTTCTAAAGGCTCTACTGGTTGTGTTAGGGGAGGACCCTTCTAAAGGCTCTACTGGTTGTGTTAGGAGGAGGAGGACCCTTCTAAAGACTCTACTGGTTGTGTTAGGGGGAGGACCCTTCTAAAGGCTCTGCTGGTTGTGTTAGGGGGGAGGAGAACCCTTCTAAAGGCTCTACTGGTTGTGTTAGGGGAGGAGGACCCTTCTAAAGGCTCTACTGGTTGTGTTAGGAGGAGGACCCTTCCCCTTCTAAAGGCTCTACTGGTTGTGGTAGGAGGAGGAGGACCCTTCTAAAGACTCTACTGGTTGTGTTAGGGGGAGGACCCTTCTAAAGGCTCTGCTGGTTGTGTTAGGGGGAGGAGAACCCTTCTAAAGGCTCTACTGGTTGTGTTAGGGGAGGAGGACCCTTCTAAAGGCTCTACTGGTTGTGTTAGGAGGAGGACCCTTCCCCTTCTAAAGGCTCTACTGGTTGTGGTAGGAGGAGGACCCTTCTAAAGGCTCTACTGGTTGTGTTAGGAGGAGGACCCTTCTAAAGGCTCTACTGGTTGTGTTAGGAGGAGGACCCTTCCCCTTCTAAAGGCTCTACTGGTTGTGTTAGGAGGAGGACCCTTCTAAAGGCTCTACTGGTTGTGTTAGGAGGAGGACCCTTCCCCTTCTAAAGACTCTACTGGTTGTGTTAGGAGGAGGACCCTTCTAAAGGCTCTACTGGTTGTGTTAGGAGGAGGACCCTTCTAAAGGCTCTACTGGTTGTGGTAGGAGGAGGACCCTTCTAAAGGCTCTACTGGTTGTGTTAGGAGGAGGACCCTTCCCCTTCTAAAGGCTCTACTGGTTGTGTTAGGAGGAGGACCCTTCTAAAGGCTCTACTGGTTGTGTTAGGAGGAGGACCCTTCTAAAGGCTCTACTGGTTGTGTTAGGAGGAGGACCCTTCTAAAGGCTCTACTGGTTGTGTTAGGAGGAGGACCCTTCCCCTTCTAAAGACTCTACTGGTTGTGTTAGGAGGAGGACCCTTCCCCTTCTAAAGGCTCTACTGGTTGTGTTAGTGGTCTCTCTTAAAAAGAAAAGTCAAAACTCTCTTTCCTGATTTTATGAGCCTCTTTCGAGACCTCTTTTATTTAATATTCAAAAGTGATACAAAATATAACATTTCAGTAACAATTCTTTCTCGTACTTGAGGGACCAAGTATAGCTATATGCTGATGGGCCCGTGTCCACCTAACGCCTTTTTCCGAGCGCAAGTGCCTGTAGCATTTCCCAACATTTATGTTATTATGTTAAAAGGAGTCAACACAGAACTCTTTGAGTTAAGCAAGAAAGTCACAGGTCATACAGTGACCTTATAGACTGCAACCCCAAGCAGGAGTTGCAAACAGAGCAGTAAACAGACACTGAACACTATTGCGATGTCTTGCCACATCGTGCCACGAATAGCCACAGATCTGACATTTGGAAATGTTACACACACACACACACACACACACACAAACATACACCCATACACACACACACACACATGCACCCTCTTACACACACACACAAACACATGCACACACATGCACACACACACACACACTCACACACACACACACAGACCCACAGAAACACATGCACACACACACACACACACACCCACACACACAGACCCACAGAGACACACACACACACACCCACACACTCACACACACACACCCACAGACACACACCCACACACGCACACACAGACACACACACACACACAGACGTAGTATAAGAGGGGGGAACTTTCACTAGAACGGCGCCTTTACGCCCGAGGAAGAAAGCTGCTGTTGGGGTTTCCCTTACCCCCAAAGTCGAGGCTAGATACCTAGGATAGGGTAAGATGAGATCTGAACTGTTGTGATAAATAAGTACATTTGTGTTGGATAGTAGAAGTTGTCTACTAAAGCTGTAACCTCCGATGTCAACCTTTAATAAAGTACCCTGTTAGACCATGACCTACCTTCTCCGCGTCTACCTTTGCCTGAAGATGCCTGTCTCCTCCTAGTAGTAAATGTTATGTTAGTGGAACAAATAATGCCCACTCGGCCACGAGAATTATTATGTAGGTTTCCACTACATGCCTTTTTTCAATTGATTCCCAATGAGAAGCTCGGAGAAAAAGGTGCAGCGCCCAGCGTTTTTCTTCCAAGCGTTTTTGCCTTTTTGTGCGGTCGCTTCAAGCTCTTCCAGTTGAAAAAAGATCAACCCTTATCCTTGTTCTCCTTCTTCTATTCCTTGTTCTTCTTCAGTAGCTCGGTCAACTCCTTTATTGGTTTTTCAATCTCTTTGATCTTATCTTCTATCTCCTTTGCCTTTTTCAAGTTGCTGCTGGATTTGAATGCCTCAATTATTTGAGCAGTCGCAGCTACGCCGACACTGGCTCCTGCCCACACTAAGAGAAGAGTAGCTGCTCCGCCGAGACCTGCTACGCAGACATCTGTACCTGCTCCTGCCGGCAATAAAACAGTAGAAGCTGCTCTGCTGGTGAATATAGTGGCCACACTAGCCCCAACCAGAAATATACCCACAGCCACTCCAACGCCAAACCCTGTTGCTATGTTGCATTTCACACTGAGAGACTTCAGCTCCCTGGCCAGTTCCCTCAGCTCTTCTGCATGTCTGTCCCTCTTCTCGATCCAGGAGAACATCATCTCCAACAGCAGGTCAGACGTGGCCATGGTGAAGGTCTGCGTCCGCTACAGTGGGGTCAGGTCTGAAACAAGAAAGGCTTTGAGTTATTTGATGCCAAAGAGTCTTATCACCATTTCTAATAATGATCTCTCACCCTGAAAATGTTAAACCCATAATGGATTCAGAACCTGGCACCACAGACCCTGGCTCCACCCTGATGGAGATAACACGCTCAGTGGAACACACAGTGAAGAAGAAATAAACAATGACGAACACAGAAGAGGGCCAGACCCTGTCCGTGTGGGGCATGAACAGCTATCCACAACATAAAGGAAAACAAAATAAACTAGAACTGAAGCAGTTATGAGGGGGCCAAGCATCCGGCGCAACTCGGGACCCGGGCGTCGCAGACCGCGGCGCCGGCCGCTCACTTCACAGAATCCGGGGATGTAAAGTTTTTGAATTTGGGATGTTCGGTTTGGGAGTTAAAGACCAAAAAGCAAAAAAGTCGCAGATAAATTGTGGGAGCTGAAATGGAAAGTCTGTTTTGCAGTTGCGATTTTGCAAATGATCCTTAACGGCTTAAATGGGCGTGGCCTATGCTTAAAGATGCAGCAGAATTCAGTGAATCTGTGGATATAAAGGTTTTGAATGTGGGATGTTTGGTTGGGGAGTTATGAGCAAAAAGAGATTGTCAGCCTCTCCACTGTTAAAAGAGACACTTTTTTGAATTTGCCGCCCAAAAAAATAAAATTATCTAATTTTATTAATAGGTCCCACCCACATTAATATTTCTTGGCCATATTTTTTATATAGACTCGGGTATGCCCCATGATGGTCTCCCTTGAGTTTTAAGCGGCTAGTTACGAGAGAACAACTTTTCCCGTTTATGGCGCCCCCTTATGGCGAAATTTTATGTCTAAAATATGGCCATGATACGATGTATAGTTTGGGATTTATGAATATTTACGTACAAGGTAGTACAAGTTAGCTAATTTTCAAATATTCAAATCGCTACCGTTTCGTCATCGAAGGTCGTATCAAAATTCTTTAGAATGATTTTTTTCCGAGTGGGTCTGTAGATGTTCTGTGCAAAGTTTGGTGTCAATTGTGCAAAAATTGTGGGAGTAGCAAAAAATCAGTTTTGCAGATTTTGCGAAAAATCTACATATACGCAAATGGGCGTGGCCTATGCCAAAAGATGCAGCTGACTCCAGTGAATCTGTGGATATAAAGTTTTTAATTGTGGGATGTTTGGTGTGGGAGTTATAGCCCCAAACGTGTTCTCCTTGGTGTAGCGCCACCTAGTGCATGTCTGATTTTTTTTTACTGCGTACACAGCCCAGACCTGGATCTAGTCATGCAAGTGGCATCTCTGCACCATAGATAGTAAATAATATGGATGTAGCATCCGGGCTGACCTCAGTTATTCACACGGCATCCAATAATCCTGGTTTGTGCGCGTCGCCATTTTGTGAGGGGGAGGGAGATAGCTGACGTATACCTCCGAGGCAAAGTGAGGGACAACGGGCGGAGAGCTGTCACTCAAGAGATCGCGCCAATACATTTTAACCTCCAAAAGAATAAAAACTAGCGTGGGCCAAAAAAATTCCCCCACCTCAGTGTTGTCATGGAGATATGACCTAAACATACAGACTAAAAAGGTTTCGTGGCCCAGGCTGTAAATAGGTTTAATAATGCTGTGAAAACGGCATGTTTAACATTGGAGTCAATGAGAGATGGCTGTCTTCTGCTCCCAGCCCCCAGTGGCACTTCCTGAAAACTACAGTTGTGGTCACTTCCTTATTGGATGCTGGTAAAAATCGCTGAGGTTGGGGCTTGGTTTGCACCCTTTACGGTTTGGGCTGTGGACACACTTTTATCGTACCAAAAATAATAATAAGAATCCTTACAAAAACCTGGCCCCCTAATAATAATCAACTTCAGAAAGAGCAAAAAACAAACAAACAAAAAACACCACAGTGGACTGTGCATTAACAGAGAGGTGGAGAGGAGCTAGTTTTAAGTTCCTGGGGGTACATAAAGCAAGTAAAGAATAATTTAGGATAAGATTGTAATAAGACAACAATAGCCCATAAAAATGTCTTTTCTGTGTGTGCGTGTGCCACTGTGTGTGGCACAGGTACACCCTGACAGGAAGGACTGCATTCCACAGACTGAGTGACGTAGATGTGATCATTGTCTAAAGAGCAGAGCTGCTGATAACTACTTGTACTGGAGATAAAATGTGTTTTAATTTATTTAACTCGATAATATAAAGTTACATGTTAAACCACAGAGAAAGCACATGAATGTTTCTGTCCTTTAAAGCCTGACACATCAAAGAATGAAGAAGAAAATTCTAACTTTTTAAAACTGAAATGTTTATTGGACCTTTTGTCAAGAAAAAAAAATGGCAGTTATAAGATTATAGAAATGCATATATGTCAAAAACTTGATGCGTCGGGCGTTTACAGAAATGTATTAAGCACAGTAATTAATATTTAAGAAACAAACAAATTCTCCTCACTCCATCAAGATTTCAATTGGTTTTGTTCTTTTTTATGCTTGGGAACATTTCTATTACCTTATATTTTATCGTGTCGTCGTCAAAATAAAATAAAAATGCAGCAAAGAATGAAAATAAGGTTAAGAAGTATCTTACCTGTTGATGAAAGCAGCCAAACAGTCAACCTGTTGAAGGGTTGATTAAGGGTGGATTTAGTAACAACATTTAATAAAACTTGAAAATTGGTCAAATTATAGGGGAGAATGGGGTAATTTGTCACACGGGTTGGTTGTCACATTCGTTATATCTCGGAACCAGAAGGCGCTGTCAGTGAAATGTTGGTATGCAAATATCCAGAATTGGGATCAGAGGTCACCTACATAGTCTTCTTTGGAGTTAGACTGCTGCATTTGAGGTGAGACGACTGTTTGTGTTTTTCATGTCAAATTAAAAATATTTAGCTCCTCAGTATTTTTTCTTCTAGGCTTTTACACAATGGGTTTATAACAAAACATTTGTTACCCATACAAAGTGTGAAGGGTAAACTATAGTTTAGATTGTGGTTAGCAAGATAATTAGTTGTCAGATGGTTGTTGGCCTTGATGCTAGCAAGACATTTAAGTTGGGGTTGGTCGTCACATTTTTTGGGGGGGTTGCTTGTCACATTTTATCTCAAGGCTGCAGCCAGAAAAGGAACCCAATAACGAAAGAAATTGTCAAGCTGTATCCTTACTGACACCCCAGAGAAGGAAAGAATAGAGCAGGAAAAAGCAGCTAGCATACAAAAGAAAAAAGGGCAACAAAATCAAAACAACCTAGTGCATCCCAAACTAGACCAGCTGCCAAGGCTACAGTAAGTTATGTAGGCCTACTTGTCAACTTGACAATGCAATTACACTTTCAAATTGAATTCTACTTTCTTGCCTTCTTTTTAAGATTATTCCCATTAATATAACATTGTGACAAACAACCCCATAGTGTTTGACAACCGACCCCTTGATGGGGTTGGTTGTCACAATGTGTAAGGGTGTCTTTGATGATTACTTTCTTCTTTATTACAATAAGATAGAAAAAGTGAGGGGTACACATTTAAAGCTAACACCTTAAGCTTCAATTTAATGTAGGAATAACTATTGAAAGATGTTTAGGTGATAAGCAATTCTCACTAGAGTAAAAAGTGTGCCTACTTACCCCGTTCTCCCCTACATTAGTATTATGTAGTATGAATAGATGTGTTCATATTTTGAGCACGTCCTTTTATTTTTGAAAAATCCCAAAATTCTCAACAAGCAGAATCTCTGATAAAAAGTCAAAACTCTTTCCTGATTTTATGAGCCTCTTTTGAGACCTCTTTTATTTAAAATTCAAAAGTGATACAAAATATACAATTTCAGTAACAATGCTTTCTCGTTCTTTAGGGACCTACTATAGCTAAATGCTGATGCACTAGATTTAGTCTTTTAATTCTTCGTTCCATCCTTATCTTAATTAATGCTGGAGAATGTAAATCATGCAGGATGTGGGTAATACTTGTGGTAATTTCCAACCTCCAACAATTTGCTTGAATAGCTAAACAACCTATAACAATTGCATATGTGTTTAAATAACGTTCACCAGTTTAAGAATGCTATAACAGATATATATGGTATTGCAAGCAGTAAAAAGAAGTGATACCGTAGTTTCCGCACCATAAGGCGCACTGGACTATAAGCCGCAGGTGTTATAATGTTTAATTACCATATGCAAAAGTTCGTGCACAGAGGTGATTGTCGGGAAAGAGATGGCTGCTTGAGGAAGCTCCCATTTATTAAAATTTCAATAAACAAGTTGCATATTTGCATAACGTATTCAAGAAAAAAAGCATGGGCTGTAGTTGTAACAAAAAAAATAGCCTAAGTCACTATTTAAAATACGAAGGGCAGCAACTAATATAAAATGATTGTCCTACAATTTAAATACATATAAATAACTCACCAAAAGCAGTAGACTTAGTAGTTGTATATCCAACCGCGTAAAGCTCACTCCGTGTCCGTGAATAATTACCGCGACTAATTCCTCATTAACGGAACGTTACACCGGTCGGTTTTTGAATCTCATCCCCATATTCCCAAGGCTTCTTAACTGTTGTTGGCGAAAGGAGAGACCGTGTTCAGCTCCGCGGTGCCGTGGAGACCACAGGCTGCTCTGCGCTGCACGGAGGTGGCAGTTTTTTGCAGTTGCTGTTTGACTCAACGTTCAGTTTATTGCACTTGCATCAAAATATTTAATTTTGTTAAACTTTATTTTATCCTTTTTGAGCCGTTTTGTACACGTATATAACATTTTTAAATAGGGGCGGCCCGCCGGCCGGCCTAAAGGCTACAGACACTAAAAAAAAAAAAAAAACTATTTTCCTCATCCACCAATCGAGTTCATTTGAAACGAGGAGTCGATTACTAACGCCCATCCCCAGTAGCTACAGAACATATCCTGTGCTGTGTAATAACAGGGTCGAAAAATGGGGAAAAAGTCGCGGCTTATAGTCCGAAAAGTACGGTACTCTACATGGAAAATGACCAACATTACAGTTCAGCGTTTCTAACAAAAGCAAACGTTCTACAGCTGTGAAGCATCTTGAGTAATATGTTAGAAACAAACTGATGAAGATGATAGAGATGAAGAGGATTCTACTGAGGAACTTGATTGTTGGCTTCCAGCTACAGCTGGTCGCTCACTTTCTTGGTGTTCCTTTGGATGTTGTCAGCCCTATCTGTCAGTAATTGAATGGCTTTGGCCAGAAGTTTTCCCATGATGTGATTTACCACGGTCTCAATCAACTTACTGAGTGGAGACTCCTTCTCACCAGTTAGTTTAACAGCTACTGCAGCAGCCTGAAGATGAAGGAACAATAATCATTTTCAATATGGTCAAAATACAAATCAATAACACCTAATTCAAAAAAAGAGTAATCACAGGCTTTCAGTTACATAATCTTACCAGGGGTTTGGTAATGCAGTCCAGTCCATCGTAACCCTTATCCTTCTTCTTCTTCTTCTTCTTCTTCTTCTTCTTCTTCTTCTTCTTCTTCTTCTTCTTCAGTAGCAGTTGCTCGGTCAACTCCTTGATTGGTTTTTCAATCTCTTTGATCTCCTTTTCTATCTCCTTTGCCTTTTTCAAGTTGCTGCTGGATTTGAATGCCTCAATTATTTGAGCAGTCACAGCTACGCCGAAACCTGCTACGCCGAAACCTGCTCCTGCCCACACTAAAAGAGGAGAAGCTGCTCCGCTGGTGAATACAGTGGCCACACCAGCCCCGAGCATACTTATACCTCCACCCACAACCGCTCCAAGGCCAACCGCTGCTGTTTTGTTGCATGTCTCACGGAGTTCCTCCAGCTCCCTGGCCAGTTTCCTCAGTTCTTCTTCATATCTCTCCCTCTTCTCGATCCAGGAGTTGATCATTTGCTTCAGCTCGTCTTTAATGGCCATGATGGAGGTCTGCGTCTTCTACAGTGTGATCAGGTATATGAGAACAGGAAATACTTAGTTATTTGATGCCAAAGAGCCATGTCGTCATTTCTAATAATGATCTCTCACCCTGAAATTGTTAAACCAACCCTTCAAGGATTCACAACTGAGACAGATCCGTGCAGGGGTTGACACTAAGGTTTCAAAAGCACTTGCCCATAGGGCAAGTACAGGTAATGTTTTACTTGCCTGAATGTTGTGTTCACTTGCCCAAAAAAAGCAAAAAAAAGTGTTAAACAGTGATATATGCTTATTAAAATATAAATTTTAGCAAACCTTATCTCTTAAATGCAAACACTGCTTACTAGTCTCATCCTGACCACATACAACCAACAACAATTCACATGAGCCTATCATGACATCACACTACACCAAGCGCTTGGTCCTGCTGCAGCATGGTGAAAGGGCCTCTTTTTGCCATGCACCTGGCCCAGGGGCTCAGAAAACTCAGTCTAGCTCAGAGTCAAGCTGAATGTTAGCTTCCACAGAAACATTTAACTTATTTACGTATCTAAATAGGTCACATTGTGCCAAAAAGTGATAGTCTGCCATAACATGATTAAAGTCCACCATGTTAAAGCTATTGCCCAGTTATACTGTACGTAAGGAGGGGGATCATTCATTTCTATTCATATTGATACCATTATAAAGACTCCACACATCTTTATCGATACTTTTCTATTATTTTGTTGAAAGAGAACTGGTATTATTGCTTTAATTGCTTATAAGCTGAGCAGAGCTAAGGATAGGACTTTAAGCAGGTCATAATTCCATATTTAGGCCTACTATTTAGTTTATATTGCTGGGAAAACAAGTTTTTCACCCAAACTGTATTATTCAAGCTTCTCGTGAAAAACTAAAAATTCTTTTTTTCTTGATGTTACACCTGAACACAATTTGAACGTTTGCGATTTTTTTTAAGCTAACTAGTTATTATCCTGCAGTTTTTAATATGGATTTAGGGACTTGCTAAACAGTCTCTCGTTTGTTGATCACCGCTGCTTTGAATGAATGAAGAGACGGTGCCGAGCCCGTCTGCAGCGGCAGCGGCTCAGCGGACGGGGTTTTTTTTTTTTTTTGGAGACGGAGTTGTAGCGGGTTGAAGGAGTTTCTTCAACACAGACTCTACTCGATATTTAAAATGACATCATGTGCCCTACTGGACTCCATAGCGGTATCGATAAGCTCAAACGTTAGGCCTATTGATTTCTGGGTTTTGAATATAGCGGAACCAGGTCCGTAGAGCCGGCTCTCGGAACGTAAGACAGCCAAACTGCGCACACTGCGTGTGTGTGTGAGAGAGAGAGAGAGCGTGCTGCTGCTGCTCAATTGCAAATATAGCCGATCTATTTTGTGTGGGTTAGCGGGAAAAAAAATTGTTTTGCGGACTCTAAAACACATGAATACATAGCCTAGACTACTGACAGCCCCTCTAAAATCCACTTGCCCGTCCGGGCAACCAAAAAGCAATCTCAACTTGCCCGAACATTATTTTCACTTGCCCCGGGCAAGCGGGCAACCGTTAGTGTCAATGGCTCAGATGAGTAAGCAGAAGTGGAGTGAAAGAGCGTGGACACAGGTCAGGCTCTGATTAGCAACAATGAAGAAACAGCAGAAGAGGTCCAGACCCTGTCTGTCTGGGGCACCAACAGCTATCCCCATCTTCAACACAAAGAAAGAAATAATACTCGACTTCAGAAAGAGCAACAAAAAAACAAACAAACAAACACACCACGGTGTCCTGTGTATTAGCAGAGAGAAGGTGGAGAGGACGGCAAATATTAAGTTCCTGGGAGCATATAGCAGAGTTTAAAAAAATAAAATAAAATGGTTACGATAAGATCATAATTAGACAACAATCATCATCATCTTCAACCGCTTATCCGGAATCAGGCCGCGGGGGCAGCAGCTTGAGCTAGACAACAATAGCCCATAAAAAAATTATTCTGCGTATGATTTTTGGGTGTGCAGCTACCACTGTGGGTGGCACAGGCAGCAGTTTCATTGTTCCTCTGATGATCATAAAATACATGTAACAGCAAACGTGACCATCAGTGCAAAGAATGCTATTTATTAGTACTGTCAGTTTAACGCATTATTAACGGCGTTAACGCAAACCCATTTTAACGGCGTCAATTTTTTTATCGCGCGATTAACGCTCGTCGTGGCCCAGGAAACGTTGTGTTTTTTCTCAAGCTGTTGAATCAACTAGTAATGTCAGAACAACTGAAACACCACAAACTATTCATCTGGCTCACAGGTAAGTTACTGTTAAGTCACCCGGAAGATGTCCTACAGCGTAACTTCACATTAAAATAATTTAACTGGCAAAACGGCGAAAAGTCAAGTCAATTCTGACTTTTATTTTGAAGCAGAAACCGGAACCTAGCACTTCCTGCTGCGCGACCTTTACTCTTTACTAATAGCTTCTTCCGTGTGTGACTGAGACTACGCGGAAAAGAACAGAAAAGAAAGCCTGTCATTTGCAAAAGTCTTACTTATAACCCTGCGCGCACACCAAAACCTCCATGAACGTTAGTGGCAGCCGCCAGTCATTCATTTTCACTTTAATTTTCTCTACGAAGGGCCTCGGCCGCAGCGGCGCCATGGCAACCACCTGCACACAGGCGCCATGTGTGTCCACTCCACACAGTCTGAGATAAGCCGTGGATGAAAGACTCCTAAAAGTTTAATGAAGCCTGAATACTCATGTGTTTTATAAAGCCTATGTTGTTTTATGGTTTGGGTTTTAAATAAAAAAAGAAGTTCCAGTATGTTAGTGAATGCTGTTCTAGGGGAGGGGGGGTGCAGGGGGGGGTCTATATTGTTATTTGCACTGAATTGCAAAATTATGATATTTTAGCAGAAATACACTGAATTACAATGGTGTAGACATCATTGTAATTCAGTGTATTTCTTCTTAAATATCATAATTAGAATGGGTGTGATAAGAGCATTACAATGAGAAAAAATAATAATAAAGAGGAAATCAAGGGACATTCAGGCTAGAATAAATAAAAATGTGATTAATCGTGATTAATCGCGAGTTAACTATGACATTAATGCGATTAATCGCGATTAAATATTTTAATCGTTTGACAGCACTACTATTTTTATATAGTTTTTCTTAATGCCTTTGTCATGGGTATACGCTCACCCAGGAACAACAGCTGGCATAGTAAAAACACTACCAGTTCTGTCCAAAGGGGATGCAAGAATTAACAAACTGAAAGTCTCTCAAAGCACCTTTTAAGGTAAAATATATTATTATTTATTTAACTCGATAATATAAAGTTACAAGTTAAATCGCAGAGAAAGCACATGAATGTTTCTGTCCTTTAAAGCCTGACACATCAAAGAATGAAGCAGAAAACTAAACTTTAGAGTCAGTGATTCTGGAGATTGTGAGGTCAGATTTATTTATCTAATAATTGATCTGTTTTGCATATGTATATCACATCAGTTTAACACATGTGATTTTCCTCTAAGAATGTGCTGACAAAACAGTTGTTTAAACTATTTTAAGGTTTATTGTGGCTGACCACAATAAACCTTGAGACCTGTTTACTCTATTAACCATCTGTTAGTTGACACCCCCGTTGTAGAAAAGGGCTTTAAAAACTCTGTCTGACCAAAAGATATTGGCCGCGTTTCCCAGATTCGATCGTTCTTTGGGGCCAAAGAAGGGTCGAAAGAAGGGTTTGCCTAGGAAGGAGTGCTAAGATACCGGTGTTTCCCAGATGGCTTCTTAAGTGCCTTCTTTGGAGAATGCGTAAGATGAAACGAAAGAAGCTCTTTAGTGGGAGCTGTCCACCGCGGTGGTGCTGAAACTGAATAAATCGATGCCAGGCGAATTGATCACCCACCTCTTTATCAGCGCATAAGTCACACACAGCGCCCCGTGGTCTCCCCCACACAGGTGGAATTAGGCTACGCATGTATCGTGTGTGTGTGGGTGCGGGTGCGGGTGTGTGTGTGGCAACAAGTGTATCCAAGTAGTAATCAAGCCCATTAGCGCATATATACCCCGTGGATAGGCACACACATGTGAGAGTGGAAGAAAGCGGCAGCAAAAGAAACAAGCGGGCACCGTCGTTTACCGCGGAGGAGATGGGCGTCTTAGTGGACGAGGTCTGGCAGCACCGGGGAGTTTTATTCGGGGGAACAAGGGGCAAAAAGAACATCACGGTGAAGAACCGTGTTAGGCAGGCCATAGCCGAAAAGATGTCCCCCTCCAGCCCATGTGGCCTGCGTGACTGGCGTGCTGTGAGGAAGAAGTGGCAGGAGTTCCAGAACCAAACAAAAAGGAAGAGTGCGAAGGTTTCACTAATCAATCTCCCTTCGTTTCAGGTGATGCAGACGCCCAGTAAAGACAGCGCGGAGTAACCCCTCCCCCATATGGTTTCAATAAACTACTTTGGTGGTAAAGGGGTAGAGGCTGGGGGTTGTTGGACCTCAGAAAAGGTTGATATGTTCCTAAAAACGCAGCGCAGTCAGGAGCTGTATCTCCGGGCTGAAGGCAAAATTGCAGCGGGTTGCTCTGGATGTGTGGAGACACCAGAGTGATCAGCCGTTGGATCTCCGCACGGGGCAGCCGTTACTTTGCCTGGACGGCCTGGTCTGATAGCACGTCCAGTGGGGTTTGCATTTATGTAAACCGTCTGGCTTTGCGCACGGCGAGGCTGTTGGTTCGCAGCGAGAAGGTGTTCTATTGCAGCCATGGTTTCTCACACGCGCGGACTTTGGCAACACCTTTATAGCAGGTGGAGCCGCTCTGGATGAGGTTCAGCTGAGTTCAATTAAATCTGTTTCCTTGATATCGGTGAAATGCCACAGGGTTGGTGATGTTTTTTTTTAGGCTATGTGTAGTAGGCTACTATAAACTGACATGTGTGTGGAAAACGTAAACGTCTAATTCATTAAAACATTTTTTTCTCTACTATTAGTCTATGTTTCTTGCGCCATTGGTCCGCATTGAGCATTGTTTTAATATTTCGAAAAGTGGAGGAAATAAATGTCACTGACGATTTGGTCGCTAAGAAGGTTGAAAGAGTGGGTCAGCTCCGTCTTACAGTTTCGTCTTTGTGAAAGTACTACTTTCGCTAAGAACGAATCTGGGAAACGCATTCTTCTTTCACAGCGTTCTTAAGAGCGCTCCAAAGAAGTACTTAGCCCAAAGAGGCTCTTAACGAATCTGGAAAACGCGGCCATTGTCAGTCCCATCGGGGGCTGACCGTGCAGGTCTGAAGCTTTACACTCTGTACTCTGTTGTTTTGTCTTATTATAAATGTAATTCAATTCTTAAATTCTCTGTGAGTTTAGTTTTCTATTACAGCATGT
The DNA here is from genome assembly GCA_949357725.1 of Hyperoplus immaculatus. Lineage (NCBI taxonomy): Eukaryota > Metazoa > Chordata > Actinopteri > Uranoscopiformes > Ammodytidae > Hyperoplus > Hyperoplus immaculatus. Next base: position 27,965,428 of record OX442364.1, on the reverse strand, counting down.
CGGAATATAGAATTTCCCCGACAGAGATTATGTTGTAAAAAATCAATTTAGTCATAAACTATGACAAATGACAATGACTCAGTCATTTGTCCTAATAAAGCTGAACGCTTTGATGTTCAGATGAAGTTTCAAAAGTTAAAGTATGTGGAACTACTAGGTGCTGTAAAAAGTGTGTGGAATAATAATAATAATACAGAGATCTGAGAATATACATGTGAATGCTTTCAGTATTTCAGCATTTCAGCTTTCAGCCTTGACACAAACTAGAAGAAGAATCTTACCTGTTCATGACAGCACGTGGAGAATCTGCAGCAAAACATTGATCCTGTTGTGTTTAAATGAAGTAAATTCAGTCCGTGGTTCTTCCTCTCTGTCTGTCTGACTGAAGAAAACTTTCTTCTTCTCTGGGCTTTTATCTGCAGCTCCTCAGATTTACGAGAAGTCATTTGACTTCTCGTAAATCTGCATCTGAACGAACTCTGGACTCTGACCTCGTCTCGAGACAAACTTCACACACATTATTATTATTCAAATCAGGGATAGGCAGGACCAGGACCAATCAATCACTCTTTTTCTGATTGCCAGCATCTTTTTTAAATTAATTAATCCCGAGAATCAGAAGGCTGGTGAATTTAGCACACACACTGGCCCTCATTTATCAAACTTGCGTGGAAACTGGTGCAGATTCTATCTCAAATACCTCCCTACGCCAGGTATCGCGTGGGATTTATCAAACAGTCGTATCTCGGCGTACGCCACGCCATTATTGATAAATGTGGCGGCTGAAAACAATCGTTATTTGAATATCACGTCCCCATATTTTCTCAGTTTAGAGGCCTCGCCCAGAGGTTTTACGACATGGCTATGCGCATTACGGCACAGAAGAGGAACTTCTCTGAAGTAGAAATTGAAAGAATAAGAGTGAAAGTAAAAAAAAGAGTTTCATTTCGGAGCATTAGCCTACAAGCAGCATCAAAGAACGACAGAAGGCAGCAGTTAGGAAGGAAATAACTGCTGCGGTCAACAGCGTTGGTGTTGACAACAAACGATCCAGCTGAGGATTTTGCATCTTAGGTTTACATCAGTACTATCGCTCAAATGCTATAAAACAGCATATACAATTATATGTCGCCATTTCTTTACATAGAAGAAAAAGTGGGCTAACTCAAAAATAGCCACTAAAAAAGCATGTTGCTGCTCTGAAATGCAACCAACTGGGGGTGCGGGGCTGCGGGCATAATATAAGTGGAGAAAAAGACGCACCAACTGTCCGATAATGGTCCCCATAAAAGAAATACACATCTGCAGAGATTTGAATGATTAGAATGTATTGGCCCTTTTAGATAGCACTACTCAAAAGGGGTTTAAAAACTAAAAATAACACATTTTAAATTTTACTGTATGACAGCATGAGTGGTCAGCCCGGCCGTCAGCTGCACAAGCCGACCCGGCAACGATCAGCTGTGAGAGCGCCCACTGTCCTGCTCCACCAGCAGGTCGGAAAAAAACGTGCCGGTTAACGATGGAAATAAATCGCTCGCTTAAGCGATCAATGACACATTAAAAGAGGAACTAACATCTAAAAAGTGCGTCAAATAAATAAAATGTTAAGCGGAATGTTGTGCCGTGTATTTTTTATCATAAAGAGCAGGGTAGGCCTACTACATATTTAATACTGTGGCTAACATTTTGAATGAATGCAGCCCCCGTGCCTCAGTGTCCCCCCAGCTGCTCCAGACGGAGATAACTGCCCTTACGCAGTCCCATGCAGCGCTCCTAAGTGGCTGGTGTGTGCACTATTGAATCAGCTCTCCTACTCAGTTGCACACCATAAGCTGCACATTTCACACGTCTCCCACAGCAGTCTGTAAGGTGAAGCCTTCTGTCCAACAAGTCCTTATGTCATGAGGATGGGCACATCTATAAGATTTCAACGTACTCAGGACGCACTGCATGGAACAAACAGGGCTTTTCTGTGGTTTCTGTTTTCCCAAAAGTAATAGGAGCGATTGACTGTACTCATGTGCAATCTGTTTTATATGAGACCTTTGTAGGAGCAATTTTTCTCTTTTTTCTTCTACTTATATCTTGCCATATTCCCACAGAACCCCACCACCCTCCCCCCCATTTTGCATTTATTTGAGTAATATTACCATTTATCTGCTGTATCTCAACAATGCTCCGTGATGGAAACCAGTAACACACAAAATCCTCATCTTATGCTGGGTTTACACTACACGACTTTTCACGCGATTTGACAGTCGCAGACAATCTTCCAATGTCGGACTGAAATCGCAGAAGTCGTGCTGGAGTTGTGGCGCGAGCACGTAATCTCAGTCGTTAGGTGTATGGTGGTCTTCAGACCCGATTTCAGCCAGTCTTCTCCCCGTCTTGACGTTCGGACATTATCAAACATGTTTGATATTATCGTTAGTCTTAGGGGGTTGGCTCAAGCGAAATGACGTAAACACTGTCACACTCTCGGATGCACCAAGCACGACACAGGAGGAGCGGCATTAGTCGCGACCCGTGTCCGCCTGGTGAGGCACTTATTTCGGACACTTTTTCATAGAAGCCTCGGCGGAGAACCAGGCTGACAGCCGCACAACCTGAACACTCTACCGTCAAATACAGGGTCAGGAGTTAAAGTTATTTGGGGACGAGATCAGCAAATAAAGATGGTCAAATAACTACAGGAAGTCCCCCGCTCGGAATATTGAATTAACTTTTTTTTAATTAAATAATCACAATCGCGTTTGAGGAAATAATATTAATCTCAAAAGGAATCTAGTTGTAGTCTTGCAATATGAGAGCTCTGTCTTTTCAAAATCTCACTCTGTGACTGAAAACTAATGACTAGTTGTCTTCAGGTGTGAGTTGATTGTCTTTAGATGTAAGAGGGTTTCAGTCTTCAGTCTTTTCAAAGTCTTTTAAAAGTCCTCTAGTGTAAACCCAGCATTAATCTATTTAGTTAATCCCACGCAAAATGCTTACAAACCAAAGGTGCAATCTGTTAAAATGCTCATCAATATAGCACTCTTTATTTGGGATCTTAGAAGTTCAGGCCCTATATGTTTTATTAGTCCTTGTGTGTTTGCAGTAGAAAGTGTCTTCATTCTCCAACCACCATGAGTTTGTTGAAGTTATTTTGTTGACTGTTTTTCTGATGTGTGTAGGTGTCCTCTAAAGAAAGGACAGGCCAAGCTGACTGAAGCACATGTTAATGAGAAAGAGAAAGTAAAAGATGAAGTAACTTGATTAATGTATAACTGATCTAGCCCTGATAAGAACAATAAAACCTTGTGAGTCACGTCAGCAGGATTTACTGTACTGTTTTATACTACAGGGTGTGTTGCACCTTGGACTTGTTTTAGTCATGATAACTATCAGATGGATCAAGGAATAAATACGTGATAATATTGGTGGTATTTGTATGTTCTTCTTCTATTCTAAATATTTAACAATAACAATTCAAGACACATTTAGTCTAGGTGTAGCTTATAGAAAGCAGGTTCACTTAATAGCCTACGCTTAATAAGTTAATATGCTTATGCACACTTTAGCTTACTTTAAGACTGAATTTTATTCCTACCCTGACACCTTCACAAATCTACCTCCTAACCAGTGGGTTGACATCAGATAATGCCTATTTCCCATTTATTTATTTATTATAAAGATAAAAAAAAAAAAAAAAGTTTTGCATGTCAATTACGGTAAATGTAAACTCATCTGTTGTCATAAACAGTCACTTCTAAGCGTTTTTTGCTCTCACCTTACTATATATCTTATTGCCACTCGGGATTTGAGTATCATTTCAGCATATTAAGTATGGCCAGTATGATATCCTGACATGATGGCCTTGAGCTTGAAAGCCACAGACTCAGTGTTGCGACCCACAGCTCTCAAATGTGTTATTTTGAAATGTCGCGATAATTTATTTTTTATTTGTTTATTTACTCTTTTGTTATATATATTGTTATATATCCCAAAAGTAATAGGAGCTACTGACTGTACTCATGTGCAACCTGTTTTATTTGAGACCTTAGTAGGAGCAATTTTTCTCTTTTTTTCTTCTACTTATATCTTGCCATATTCCCACAGAACCCCTCCACCCCCCCCCCATTTTGCATTTATTTGAGTAATGTTACGATTTATTTGCTGTAGCTCAACAATGCTCCGTGACGGAAACCAGTAACACACAAAATCCTCATCTAAATCTACTTAGTTAATCCTACAAACCAAACGTACTGTTCTGTTTAAATGCTCATCAATATAGCTTTATTTGGGATCTTAGAAGTTCAGGCCCTATATGTGGTATAAGTACTTGTGTGTTTGCAGTAGAACATGTCTTCATTCTCCAAGGCAAGGCTAGTTTATTTCTATAGCACAATTCAGACACAGAGCCATTCAAAGTGCTTTACAGGGGCAAGATTAGAATACATAAAACACATTAGAAAACATTTAAAAGCTAATAAAAATAAGTAAATAAAATTAAAATTGCAGGTTAAAATGGAAACAAAAAAGTCTTCAGACTCGATTTAAAGGAACTGAGAGTTGCAGCAGACCTCAAGTTCCAACCATAATGTGTCTGTTGAAATGATTTAGTTGACTGTGTGGTTCTGATGTGTGTATGTGTCCTCTAAAGAAAGGACAGGCCAAGCTGACTGAAGCACATGATTACGAGGAAGAGAAAGGAACTTGATCAAATATCTATCAGATACAACCATAACAATAACTTTTCCAAACAGTAAAAAGAAAAACTATATAAAAATAGCACTGATGGTCTCATTTGCTGTTATATGTCATTTATGATCATCAGAGGAAAAATTAAACTGTTTCAAAAATATTTAAAAGTTCCTCGTAGCACCTTTAAACCTGCAGTGTGTAGAATTTTGGGTTTTATTCCCTAGCAGATTTTGTAGAAAATAATTATAATATCCATAAGTACATTTAATTTAGTGCATAATGGCTGAAAAAAATTTTAGAATTTTTTTTTCCCTTAGAAAGGGTCTCATATATGTCCATATTTCTGCATATTTTGGACCAAGGCCTAGTGCCGCCATCTTGAAAGTGTCATAGTTGGAATGTCATCAGGTGCATTGTTTAAAATTTAGAATTGTTCTTGTCCTTGAAGGCCACTGTAGCTTCTGTTATTATTCTAAAGGGTTGGGGTTACCCAGGGAGCGTTGCATTCTAGAACTTTGTAGAACTTTCTTGATGATGTCATATTACACACTGCACCTTTAATACAATGACAATAGGGAAGTCTAGTGGAGAATATAATTGTATCTAGAATAAATGAATGTCTTCATATTTTGATCATGATTTGTTAGACTGTTTCAGCAATAAAGTAGGCTACATAATGTGTCCAAAACATATTTATATATACTGTATGATTATTTTTTTAAAGATATTTTTTTGGTATTTTTATGCTTTATTGATAGTGTAGAGACAGAGTTGAAATGGGGCAGAGAGGGGAGTGACATGCAGAGAACGACCGCGGGCTGGAATCAAACCCGGGTCCGCAGCTGGCCGAGGCCCTTGGGGGGAGGGAGGGGACGCCCTACCAACTGAGCTAAGGGCGCCCCTTATGATTTTCATTTTCAATCAAAACTGTATCTGGCTGGTTCTGTATCAGTAAAGGTTCCAAACAAGGATGGCCTTTATCTTATTTTATTATTTTCATTGGCAATGGAACCTTTAGTGGAGATGATCAGATATAGCCTGTGTTGCCAGTATCCAAACAAAATAACAAATGCACAAAATTACTTTATTTTTAAAAAATCCTATAATCCTCAACACGCGTAAGAAATGAAAAGACTAATTCTGGATGGTTTAAATAATTGAGGTAACTTTTATTATTTGAAAACATTATTGCAAAAAGCTTTCACACATCAGATTTCAATATTGGTGAACAAGTCAAACTTTCTTTTATCACATTATTATGGGATGTTGCTACATTTGGGGCTCTTGCAAGGCTCAAAAACGTTTTCTTATAAAGTGCTGAAAGGTCATTAAAATATGTAAGGCTCAGTTTAACATATACAAACACAGAGAAACGACAAACATCGGAACAAACCTGGAATAAAACTTAATCAAATAATAATAAATATAAATATGTGTAAATGTATACAATGAGTAACATCTTTGTTCCTGAAGATAAAGTGACGTGTGTCCAGAGAGAGAAGTCAGCAGCTCCTCGTCACTATGAGGGAAAAGATCAAAGGTCAAAGGTTAACTCCAGATCCACAAACATATCAAATAGTTAATTAGTAATTAAGCTACACTGACTTATTTATAACGTCTTAAAGGTTCTCTGAGGAACTTTCAGTTTGTGTTAATTCTAGCGCCCCCCTTTGGACTAAAGCAGTAGTGTTTTTACCACGCCAGCTGTTGTTCCTGGGTGAGCGTATACCCATGACGAAGGCATTAAGAAAAACAAATAAAAATAGCATTCTTTGCACTGATGGTCTGGTTTGCTGTTACATGTAATTTATGATCAGAGGAAAAATGAGACTCTTACTTGTGTTTTCTCGTACTCCTGGTCCTGGACTTTTTTGACTTTTGCCTTTTTGCCTGTTGGCCTTTTTTGTTGTATTAATGAGCTAATAAATATTCTTTTACTACGATGTCTTGCATTTGGGTCCCGCTTGCCTGCTTGTCTGCCACACCGTAACACTATCATTGTCTTGTGGGGGTCAGAACCTCCCTTCCACCCTGAAAATCTTTTTAAAAAATAAATAAAAATGTATAGCTCCAAAAATAACAGAAGAAATATATGTACGGTCTCTTCATATAGTACAGGTGCTTTTGTATTGAATAAACAAAACGGTTATGTTTTTTAACTCATTTATGCGCAGGTTACTGTGACCTTCCATATCATGAGGTAGCAGTGACTTGTACCTTATTGTAGCTTCTTTAAAGCATTGACTACCACCACTGGACTTTCACCGTTCAGCTTATTGTATGCAGGAATAGAAACCACCAGGATAGTTCTAGTTTGTGGAATGGAAGGGGGTGTGAGATGCTATGTATTTTCTTAAAAGGAGTGTCTTTAAATGTTCTTAAACGGTCAAACCAAAATTATTTGTGTGTAAGCATGATCGGAGTTAGTGCTACATTTGTTCTCAGAGTACTAACAAATTCAGTTAAGAAAATATTGATAAATCCTGGAATTGTGCGTGAAAACTGTTAGTAAATGAGAGCCAGTGTCCCCACATTGCTGCAGTCATTGTCCTTGTTTATATCCAACAGAATTATCTCTGCTGTCATCTGGTGGTTGAGTAACATATTACAGCAGCTCATTGAATTTGTGATTCTATTAATAACTGCACAAGTCCACGGAATCATATGACGATAATGACATTTTATTATTGTTTCAATAAAACTTAAAAATCCCTTTGAGTGAATGCTGTTGATTTGTCTTCTAAGGTGTGAAAGCAAACCGGACCCAATAAGTGAACCGAATAACATCTACCATGCTTCATGGGTAGAAAGAGAATCTACATTTTTAAGTGGATCTCCAACCACCAACCCTTAGACAGTGGTTAGAGCGACCCCTGGTAACTTGTGATAGGAGGCGGCGCACATGGAAAGGCCCACAACTTTCCCCGATAATCCAGCCACCACCTTGGTTTATATCACAACTCTATTAAACTACCCAGGAGGGGGATTTACTAATGTGGAAATAGTCAGTTCATGCACTTGCCTAATTTTTTTTCTGTTATATGTGCTGTTGATGCTCACTCTTCCCCTTCTTAAAGGCCCTGCAGGTTGTGTTAGTTCTCAAATTCTCTTCTCTGATTTCATATTTTGTGGTATTTATATTTCTTACTTGCCCAGGGACTACATGTGGAAAATAGCAATTTGCTAAAACCTGGTACAATGCATCTCTCCTTTGCTCTAAGCAAGGTGAATGTTTCCTTTGTACATTGTCCCTGTTTAAATAAAGTTACATTTCATGAGCCTATTTTAAGAATTATTTTATTAAAGTCGAAAGGTGATACATAATGTAGAACAATTCATTTACAATTCTTTCTCGGTCTTCAGGGACCAACTATAGCGATATTCTGATGCACTAGATTTAGTCTCTTATCTTGATTAATGCTCGAGAATATAAATCATGTTCCGACCTCCATCAATTTGCATAAATAGTTAAACCTACCTATAGCAAGTGCATATGTGATTAAATAACGTTCACCAGTTTAAGTATGCTATAACAGATACATACTGTATGGTATTGCAAGCAGTAAAAATAAGTGATACTCTACATGGAAAATTGCCGACATTAGTTTTATGTATTTTTAACAAAAGCAAACGTTCTACAGGTGTGAAGCATCTTGAGTAATATGTTAGAAACAAACTGATGATAGAGATGAAGAGGATTCTATTGAGGAACTTGATTGCTGGTTTCTAACTGGTCCCTCACTGTCCCGCTGTTCCTTTGGATGTTGTTAGCCGAGTCTCTCATTTTTCATGTTGAAATCTTTTAGGGGCTCAACAAACTCCTTGAATAAAGACTTCGGCTCAGCAGTTTGTCGAACCGCTTCTCCGGCAACCTGAAGATAAAGGATCAATAATCATTTTCAATAAGATCAGACTCAAGGGAAAGACAAACCAATAACACAAAATTGTGATCTATAGTTGTAAGTAGAGTAATTATAACAATTCAGTTACAGAACCTTACCGTGATGTTGATATCGCGGTCCAGTTAATCCGGGTTTGCGAAGGAGACCTCTTCCTTCCCCTCCTTCAGTTGCTCGGTCAACCTCTGGATTTTTTTTGCAATCTTGTTGCTCTCCTTTTCTATTTTCTCTGCAATTCCCAAGTTGCTGCTGAATGAGATTCTCTGAATGATATTAGCAGTGAGAGTGACACCGACAACTACACCTGTAAACACTGCTGCAACCGCTGCAAACGCTGCAACCACTAAACCAGGAGCATCTTTTCCTTCAGTGAACATAGTGATCAAGGTGTACAGAAGCACTAACAGAAGTCCAGGGAGCGTGAAAATGCTACAAACCTCTGTTGCAATGTCACATTTCTCTTTGAGAGACTGCCTCTCCCTGGCCAGATTCACCAGCTGCTCTGTATAGCTGTCTCTCTGCTCCGTCCAGGATATCATCATTATCATAATCGAGTCAGAGGGGGCCATGATGCAGTGGGATCAGGTCTGAAACAAAAAAGACTGAGTTATTTGATGCCAAATTGCCTTCTCACTATTTCTAATAATGATCTCTCACCCTGAAAATGTTAAACCCTTTAAGGATTCAGAACCTGGCACCACAGACCCTGGCTCCACCCTGATAACACGCTCAGAGACACACACAGTGAAGAAGAAATTACAAACACAGAAGAGCTCCAGACCCTTTCAGTGTGGGGCATGAACAGCTATCCCTATTTTCAACTCAAAGAAAAACCAAATAAATAAAATCGACTTCAGAAAGAGCAACAAAACAAACAATAAAACACCACAGTGTCCTGGGCATTAACGGAGAGGGTGTTGAGAAGATACTGTAGCTAGTTTTGGGGTGGAGTATAAAAATAAATTAGGATAATATTGTAATTAGACAACAATAGCCCATAAAATAATAATTCTCTGTATGATTTTTGCGTGTGCCACTGTGGGTGGCACCGGTACACCCTGACAGGAAGGACTGCATTCCACAGACTGAGTGACGTAGACGTGATCATTGTCTAAAGAGCAGAGCCGCTGAGTACTACTTGTACTGGAGATAAAATGCGTTTTAATTTATTAACTTATTAATATAAAGTTACAAGTTAAACCACAGAGAAAACACATGAATGTTTCTGTCCTTTAAAGCCTGACACGTCAAAGAATGAAGCAGAAAATTATTTTTTCAAACTTAAATGTTCATTGGACATTTTAACAAGAAAAGAAAATGGCAGGTATAAAGCAGATTGTAGAAATTGCATATATGTCAAAAACTTGATGCGTCGGGCGTTTACAGAAATGTATTAAGCACAGTAATTAATATTTAAGAAACAAACAAATTCTCCTCACTCCATCAAGATTTCAATTGGTTTTGTTCTTTATTACGCTTGGCAACATTTCTATTACCTTATATTTTATCGTGTCGTCGTCAAAATAAAATAAAAATGCAGCAAAGAATGAAAACAAGGTTAAGAAGTATCTTACCTGTTGATGAAAGCAGCCAAACAGTCAACCTGTTGTGTTTCTTCCTCTCTGTCTGTCTGACTGATTGAACACACACTGAAGACTTTTTCTCTTAGTCATATAATTTCTAATAATTAACTCTTGACGATTACCTCGCCTCAACACAAAATTAACTACAGCAAACCATTGTTTAATACATCCTACCTATCCTAAACTCTAAGGTGGAGATCAGGATACATTTGATGCTAAAAATCTGGATTATCCTGATTCCAGTTGAAGGGTTGATTCAGGGTGGATTTAGTAACAACATGTGATAAAACTTTAAAATTGGTCAAATTATACATTAGTATTACATAGTTTAAATAGATGTGTTCATATTTGGAGCACCATGCTTCATGGGTTTCAGTGAATATCCAACCACCAACCACCAACCCTTAGACAGTGGTCAGAGCGACCCTTAGTAATTTATGATAGGAGGCCGCGCACATGGCAAGGCCCACAACTTTCCCTGATATCACAACTCAAAAAACTCTATTAAACTACTCAAGAGGGGGATTACTTATGCGGAAACAGTCAGTTCATGCACTTGCCTAATTTTCTTTTCTGTTATATATGCCGTTGATGCTCACCCTTCCCCTCCTAAAGGCTCTGCTGGTTGCGTTAGTGGTCTCTCTTAAAAAGAAAAGTCAAATCTCTCTTTCCTGATTTTATGAGCCTCTTTCGAGACCTCTTTTATTTAAAATTCAAAAGTGATACAAAATATAACATTTCAGTAACAATTCTTTCTCGTTCTTGAAGGACTATAGGTAAATGCTGATGCATTAGATTTAGTCTCTTAATTCTTCCTTTCGCCCTCATCTTGATTAATGCTCGAGAATATAAATCATGCAGGATGTGGGTAATACGTGGGGTACTTTCCGACCTCCAACAATTTGCGTAAATAGCTAAACCTACCTTTAACAAGTGTATATGTGATTAAATAATGTTTAACAGCTTAACACATATGGTATTGCAAGCAGTAAAAGTGATACATGGAAAATTGCCGACATTAGTTTTAAGTACTTCTAACAAAAGCAAACGTGCTACTGGTCTGAAGCAACATGAGTAATATGTGTTAGAAACAAACTGATGATAGAGATTATGAAGAGGATACTATTGAGGAACTTGATTGAGGTATTCCAGCTGCAGTTGGCCCCTCACTGTCTCGGTGTTCCTTTGGATGTTGTTAGACGAATCTGTCAGTGATTGAATGGCTTCAGGCAGAAGATCTCCCTTGATGAGATCTATCAGAATCCCATTAGACCAATTAAGTGAAGATTTCACCTCAGCAGCTTGTCCCGCAGCCTGAAGATTAAGGATCAATAATCATTTTCAATACGATCAAAATACAAATCAATAACACAAAATAAAAAAAGAGTGATTACTGCGATTCAGTTACATAATCTCACCAGGAGTTTGGTAATGCGGTCCAGTCCATCTTGGTTTCCGGAGTAATCCTTCTTCTCCTCTTCCTTGTTCTCCTTCAGTAGCTCGGTCAACTTCCTGATTGTTTTTTCAATCTCTTTGATCTTATCTTCTATCTCCTTTGCCTTTTTCAAGTTGCTGCTGGATAAGAATGCCTCAATTATTTGAGCAGTCGCAGCTACGAGACCTGCTACACAGATACCGGCTCCTGCCACCACTAAGAGAGGAGAAGCTGCTCCGCTGGTGAATATAGTGGCCACACCGGCCCCAACCAGAAATATACCCACAGCCGCTCCAAGGCCAAACCATGTTGCGGCGCTGCATTTCTCACTGAGAGACTTCAGCTCCCTGGCCAGTTTCCTCTGCTCTTCTGCATGTCTGTCCTTCTTCTCGATCCAGGAGAACATCATCTCCAACAGCAGGTCAGACGTGGCCATGATGAAGGTCTGCGTCCGCTACAGTGGGGTCAGGTCTGAAACAAGAAAGACTTTGAGTTATGTGATGCCAAAGAGCCATCACACCATTTCTAATAATGACCTCTCACCCTGAAAAACCCTTTAAGGATTCACAAGATTCCAGATTCATTCAAGATTCATTTTTATTGTCATTTCAATAGACTGTACTTCCAGACAGAAAATGAAACCAAATGCCGTTTCTCACTAGTTCATACAGTGTTAAAAAAATAAATAATTAAAAATGATCAGACTCTCATATAAAACAACTAGCAAACACAGACATATCAATAAAAACAGACATCAGTCTGAATAAAGTGCTGAATGTTCAGGAGTGTCAGTTTCCTGGCTGTCAGTCTGTAGTACCCAAGTTAATGGTGGTGGGGGGGTGTATGTGTGTGTGTGAGGGGGAGGCGGAGGGGGAGGGGGCACAGTCCATTCAGGAGCCTTACAGCCTGTGGAAAAAAACTGCTCAGCATCCTGCTGGATCTGCAGGGAATGCTCCTGTATCTCCTCCCTGATGGCAGGAGGGAGAGCAGGCTGTGTGAGGGGTGGTGAATGTCCTTTATGATGGCGGTGGCTCTGCGAGTGCAGCGTTGCTGGTAGGCCACCATCAGCAGAGGGAGAGGGACACCAATGATCCTGCTGGCCGTCTTCACTATCCTGTTGAGCTGTAGCTGTTCACAGTGGCGTTTTCTCCCGGAGGCCAAGGGAAGCCAGGCTTCCCTGTTTTTTAGGCTGTAGTTGTCATCCAATGAAAACATTTTTATTAACAGTTTAGGTAATTCTTTGGTGCTGTGTTGCTGTCATTTCTTCCCCATTTTTCTCCTCTCATTGAGCATTTCACAATGCGCGAAACAGCGCCCCTTTACATTTAGATTCTGAAGACGTTTGCGAAACACGACACTGCACACTGTATGTCCGCGAGGAAGCCAGGCCGAGCTGGCATCCCTTAGTGAAAAAAAGAAAGAAGGATTGACCAATCAGGTGAGGCTATTGTCTTGACACTGCCCTCCTGTGATTGGTCAGGAGGGTGCCAAGGGAAGCCACTCGGCCTTTGGCTTCACACCAATCAAATCAAAGCATCATTATCAACGTCACTGAAATGTAACAACAATAACAATAGCGGGAGATTAGCATGTTTGCATTGTTATCATATTAGCAAGAACAGTTATGGAGGGTGGAGATTTTGAGTATTTAGTAAAAAAATATTTTACCAAACTGCCAATTGAGGAGACATTAAAAATCAAATCTGATGGCAGGCCAATGCGTGTGGAGAGAAAGAAAGTTTATCGCACTTTCAGGGAGAACTATGTCACACCGAGTGGCTAGCTGGTAGCGGCAATCTTCAGCTAATGGCCTTCCTCTACAAATAGTGAGTAAAATACACACCTTCTCCCGGCGCGGGTTAACTGTTCCCTTAACTGTCCGTTTAGCTATATGTTATGTTTTGTGTTATTTTATTGCTAATTGTGCCTTGATTAAGTTGCATTGGTAGGCCTACTGTATAGCCACTGAAGTTGTTCTGGGTTGTCTTTAGTAGTGTTGTATAATGAACATTCGGCCTAGTTCTTAAACGAAAAGGATGTAGGCTATAAAAGTATGTGTGTATGTCAAGCACCTAACTGATTGTGTGAGTCGTGTCTCACGTGAACGTGAAACTTAAAATAGCCTAAAACGTCCCCTAATTATATTGTGAATGAATTCGAATCTGTATTGGGCATTAAGCGGCTAGTTGTGCATTCCGGTCAGGGTGGGGGGGTGCATTTATAATACAATGTATAATTTAATAAAACGATTAGGAGGTGTGTGAGTGAGAGAGTGAGTGAGTGAGAGAGAGCGAACGAGCGGTGTCGGACAGATTACAGGCGTGTGTAAATCCTGGTAAAGTCACCAGGCGCTATAATAGCTCTTGTAGTTGCATTAAATACAAGCTGCGACGTAGCCTACCCTTTTCCGTCCCTCACCTTCCAATAAACATGTAGATTAAAGGTGTTGTCTCACTTGGCTTCCTCAAAAAAAATCCCCATGCCACGCCACTGGCTGTTCATAGGCCTTGCTGCTTCCGAACCAGGAAGTGAAGCTGTAGGTGAGGATGCTCTCTATGCTGCCCCTGTAGAAGGTGGTGAGATGAGGAGGGGGGAGACCAGCTTTCCTGAGTCTCCGGAGGGAGTGGAGCCGCTGCTGGGCCTTTTTGATGACTGCTGTGGTGTTGGTGTTGGAAGTCAGGTCAGCGGCCAGGTGGACTCCAAGGAACTTGACGCTGCTGACTCTCTCCACAGCTGCCCCAGCCAGGCTCAGCGGTGTGTGGTATTGTTTGCCAGCCCTCCTGAAGTCCATCACCATCTCCTTGGTTTTCTCCACGTTGAGAACGAGGTTGTGGGACCTGCACCACGTTGTGAGCTGCTCCACCTCCATCCGGTATGCAGACTCGTCGTGTTCACTGACGAGACCCACCACTGTTCTGTCGTCTGCAAACTTGATGACGTGGTTGGTGCTGGCACCACAGACCCTGGCTATACCCTGATAACACGCTCAGAGACAAAGAGACCAGAGCAGATGTGAAAGGAAGCAGAAGTGGAGTTAAAGAGCGTGGACACAGGTCAGGCTATGATTAGCAACAATGAAGAAACAGCAGAAGGGTTCCAGACCCTGTCCGTCTGGGGCACCAACAGCTATCCCCATCTTCAACACAAAGAAATAAATAAACAATAATCGACTTCAGAAAGAGCAACAAAAAAACAAACAAAAAGCACACCGCGTTGTCCTGTGCATTAGCGGAGAGAAGGTGGAGAGGACGGCAAATATTAAGTTCCTGGGAGCATATAGCAGAGTTTAAAGAAATGGTTACGATAAGATCGTAATTAGACAACAATAGCCCATAAAAAAATAATTCTGCGTATGATTTTTGGGTGTGCAGCTACCACTGTGGGTGGCACAGGCAGCAGTCTCATTTTTCCTCTGATGATCATGAATTCCATGTAACAGCAAACCAGACCATCAGTGCAAAGAATGCTATTTTTATATAGTTTTTCTTGAATGCCTTTGTCATGGATATACGCTCACTCAGGAACAACAGCTGGCGTGGTAAAAACACTACTGCTTTTGGCCAAAGGGGGTGCAAGAATTAACAAACTGAAAGTCTCTCAAAGCACCTTTTAAGGTAAAATATATTATTATTTATTTAAAGCTACTACGAGTAAGTCGGCACGTTGGCGACACCTTTGAACAAAAGCGGTAGTATTATTACGACGCCAGCTGTCGTGAAGCTGTTTTGTAGCTCGTCCAGGGAGTGCAAGAGTCAAATAATCAGGAAGCAATATGGTGCGTGGCGTGTCCGTGTGTTGAAAGTGTGAGGGCACCGGATTCTTTTTGGCTCCGTGAGTCTATGGGTGACACAGCATCAACTAATGCCAGTAAGTGCTAAACACACCTGATTGCAATGAGTTGATGCATTGTCACCTCTCACGGAGCTGAACGAGTCCCCGTGTCCTCACACAAAGCGAATGAACGAGAGATGGCAGTTAGTTAGTATGGATCACGATGAGGTAATGTGTTGTTGTAAATAATGACTATTTCAGATGAATAATGGTCATCTGATGATGCTGGTGAGGCAAAGTAAATTTTGTTTTAGTAGGCTACCGCTCATTCATTTAGGAGTAAACACTGCAGTCTAGTTTCGCTGCGTGAAATTGTGTATACGTTGCTTGGCAACGCCCTCCCGTCCGACTATCCATGATCACTCTCCCTTTTAGCTTTTCTTCATTGCATTTTCTTTTTTTTCTTTTATGGTTCAGCCCCGTTATCAGTCATTATGACGACAAATAACTGTCTCAAACAAGGCTCCCGCTCCCCTTCCCTCACCTGGAGGGATAGGCTTATCAATTCACGTTCCTGCGCCACACTGAAATCTGCGACCAATACGGATATGTGACCATAGAGCATGCACGCGTGAACCGAAAATCGGACTGGGTGTACGACCAGATCAAATGCAGTAATAAAAACTATATAAAAACGTCTTTCTTTGCACTGATGGTCTCGTTTGCTGTTAAAGGTAATTTATGATTATGAGAGGAAACATGAGGCTGTTTAAAAGATATTTAAATGTTACTCGTAGCCGCTTTAACTTAACTTATTATAAAGTTACAAGTTAAACCACAGAGAAAGCACATGAATGTTTCTGTCCTTTAAAGCCTGACACATCAAAAAATGAAGCAGAAAACTAAACTTTTTAGAGTCAGTGATTCTGGAGATTATGTTGTAAAAAATCAATTTAGTCATAATCATTTGTGCTAATAAAGCTGAACGCTTTGATGTTCAGATGAAGTTTCGAAAGTTAAAGTATGTGGAACTACTAGGTGATGAAAAAATTGGGTGGAATAATATTAATCATAATAATAATAATAATAATATACAGAGATCTGAGATATACGTGTGAATGCTTTCAGCTTTTCAGCTTTCAGTATTGACACAAACTAGAAGAAGAATCTTACCTGTTGGTGGAAGAATTTGCAGCCGAACACTAGTCCTGTGAAGTTTAAAATAAGTAAATTCAGTCCGTGGTTCTTCCTCTCTGTCTGTCTGACTGAAGAACACCTTCTCCTTCTCTGGGCTTTTATCTGCAGCTTCTCAGGTTTACGAGAAGTGAAATTACTTATCGTAAATCTGAGGAGCTGTACGAACTCCGGACTCTGACCTCGCCTGGACATAAACTTCACAGAAATTATTATTATTCAAATCAGGGATAGGCAGGACCAATCAATCACTCTTTTTCTGATTGCCAGCGTCTTTTTTCAATTGTTCCCGAGAATCAGAAGGCTGGTGAATTTAGCACACACACTGGGATTTACAAAACCTGAAAATAATTGAGGTGGTTGGGATTGTGTTTGTATTGAAAACATATGAAAAGCAGATGCTACAGGCACAGCGTTTCACACAGATGGCTCCCGCTTATTGTGGTGAGGATGAGATATGAAATAAAAAGGATAAAAAGGGTTTTTCTGCTGGAGTTATGTTTGGATTATCACAAACAAAAGTAACGCAGACATATCTCCTATCCAGCAATGCCATTTTCAAGCTTTTGGTTGAGTTATAGGCTGATTTGGAGCAACTCACCAGAAAGATCCACACAATACCTGCCGAGCCAAAAGGCATTTCCTCGTGAACAGGTCATACCAGCGCACTGTCAGTATTTCTGCTGGCGTCTCCCCCAGCAGTCTGTAAGGTGTAGCCTACTGTCCTACAAGTCCTTATGTCATGGAGGATGGGCACATCTATACACAGTAAATTCCCCAGTGTTAAATATGCAGTGTCAAACTCCATTAACTCTATCTGAGTTAATATAACAACAGCTGGAGTAGAATGCCTCCTAGTGTTGGTGTCAATTTCGGTAGTTAAAAGACGGGGTGTAGAAAGTACTCTATAAGGCTTTAAATAACACTATACAGTGTATTTTTAACTCTATTTTAGGTTAATTTAACTCTAAAATTGTAACACTTTGAAGAGAGTTAATTTAACTCCAATTCTGAGTGGGACCAAATACACTCGGAAATGGTGTTAAATTTAACTCTTTTAGTGTTATTTTAACACTTCAAAATTTACTGTGTAAGATTTCAACGTACTCAGGAGGACGCACTGCATGAGACAAACAGGGCTTTTCTGTGGTTTCTGTTTTCCCAAAAGTAATAGGAGCGACTGACTGTACTCATGTGCAACCTGTTTTATTTGAGACCTTTATTGGAGCATTTTTTCTCTTTTTTTTCTTCTCTTGCCATATTCACACAGAACCCCCCGCCCACCCATTTTGCATTAATGTTGGCTACACAGAGTATTACTAAAAAACAAGTCCAAGGTGCAACAAACCCTGTAGATAATAATATAAAACAGTACAGTAAATCCTGCTGACGTGACTCACAAGGTTTTATTGTCCTTATCAGGGCTAGATCAGTTATACATTAATCAAGTTACTTCATCTTTTACTTTCTCTTTCTCATTAACATGTGCTTCAGTCAGCTTGGCCTGTCCTTTCTTTAGAGGACACCTACACACATCAGAAAAACACAATCAACAAAATCATTTGTTTTCCACTGCAAACACACAAGTACTAATACCACATATATGTGGTATTAGTACTTGCTCAGACTCCAGCAAATATCTATCAGATACAACCATAACAATAACTTTTCTAAACAGCAAAAAGAAAAACTATATAAAAATAGCACTGATGGTCTCATTTGCTGTTATATGTCATTTATGATCATCAGAGGAACAATTAAACTGTTTCAGAAATATTTAAAAGTTCCTCGTACCACCTATAATACAATGACGATAGAGAAATCTAGTGGAGAATATAATTGTATCTAGAATAAATAAATGTCTTCATATTTTGATAATGATTTGTTAGACTGCTTCAGTGATAAAGTAGGCTACATAATAACGTATCCAAAAAATATCTATAGGGGAGAACGGGGGAATATGAGGCATCGGGTAATGTGAGCCACCCAGGGGCGGATCTAGAAAAATATTCATGGGGTGGCAAGAGGGTGGCAGGAGATTTTAAGGGGTGGCAACCTGTGGCGGATGTATATACAGTATGCCGATTTAATTAAAGCCATATAAATAAATATGTACTTGGGAAAGCCCCCACATTTAGATATGTTGACTAAATAACATAATACTTAATGTATTGTAGCACGAGTGAAGCCTTACATTTAAACATAAAAGGTCAGACAATTTTAAAGATTATTATTACTGAATAATTACTACATTACCTGCCTCACAACAAACACCTGCACTAATACACCAGCATGGGGCTCAAAAGCTATGCAAATAGGGCTGCAATAAGTACTTCGTTAACAGTGAGTCTTTGGTATTTGTCTGTGTTAATATGAGATACTCCCATCAGATGTCAATCATCAGTCTAACTTGAGTGCAAATATCAAGTTATTCAAATATTCTAGTAATTTACATACAATACAGATAAAATCATTCATAAAAATATTGTGTGGCATTTTCCTATGTTTGGTCACAAACAGTGACCTGTTAAACACACTGTAAATGGGAAGAGGTTCAGTAATGTCCAACACAGAAATAGGCCTACTGGTTATTATGAGCAATTGATAAGCACGACCTAAGACTTTAATTTAAAATAGTGTGATAAGAATTAGGAAGTATATCCTTATACAAAGGCCTATAGATAAAATTAAACAAAATAATTAATGAATTTCAAGGGTATAGGTTATGATTAAACCTTGGTTTAGGATACTCTTTAAATGTGGGGTCTGGGGGTGCCCCCCCAGAAATTTTTGAGCATTCATCACTTCATTTCCTGCATTCTGGTGAATTTGTTTGCGTCAAGTTTATGTAAAGTAATTGACAACATTTAGGTTCCCAGTGACAACAATAGAATAGAATACAATGCAGTAATATCATGCATTCTGTATTGCTTTCAAATATTTATTCTCCTCTATTGTTAAAAAAAAATTGGTTTAGAAAAAAAGAAGAAGTGATTATTCACGTCTATCATTGAGAATGTAGTGGCTGGGTGGTATTTTACTTGCATGCAATCTTCAAATATTAAAAAATAATAAAGTGCAAAATGAGGTTTTAATCCTCATGTAATTCCTTTAAGCTACTAGTGACTAAGTGTGCAGTGGACAGAGGGAGGAAGAGATAGCTTTATTTTATAATTTAGCTTTTTGATTTGTGAGCGTGATCCTCGCTGACTTTTAGACTGACTTGCGCTGTCTGCTCCGTGAGGCTCGAGCCCTTCAGCTGAGCGAACAGCTGTCCAACACGGAGATGAAAAACTAAACTGAAACTTAACTATCCTGTCCTGCCTGGGCTGACTTAAGGTGGAGCAACCAAATATAAATGAATACATATTGTACTAAACTGTAACACAAGTAATGAGTTGTGGAATTTGGATCAGTAGCCTACAGTAGTGCACAATCTTCGCTGATGTGAACGTTATTGTAGTTTTTCCGAGGCATTCACGAGTTCCTAACGTTATTATTAACCTCTAGTCATTGTCACCACACAGCAGCATATTAACTTTATAGGAAAACTACAACTCCATTAGCCCTGCTCTTTTCTCATTATTGTCATTTTTTCATAGACAGACAGTTGATCAGTAATACCTGGAGAGTGTAGTCTCTCCTGTGCTGCTTGCTTCGTTAGTCTAGAGAGGTTTGGATCCGTCTCTCGCACGCCTTCCTTGTCTTCAAAATCAGTGCCATTAGGAGCGGTTAGGAGTCTCGGGAGTGGGTCGCGGGGGATCGGGGTGGGGCAATATTACCTGGCTACATTCACTTGCAGTCGGACATTTGAAACTCGCGCTCGTAAATGTCTCTTAACAGCCAAAAATAAATGTTTAATTTGGCGCTGCCAACTGGGGTGGCAGCTGGGGTGGCAAGGCTTTTTTTAGGGTGGCAGTTGCCACCCCATGCCACCCCGGTAGATCCGCCCCTGGAGCCACCCCCTGTATCTCGGCAACGGAAAACATTTGTGGTCATGTGAGATATATGTTTTCAAGCCCCTCTCATTTCCCCATGGCCCTGAAAGAGAGGACCTTATGGTGCTGTGGTAAGCATGTTCTTTTCACCAAAATAGGTATTTTGCATGTAAAAGTACATTTTCTTGCTGTCAACTTAAAGGCCTACTTCACCGGTTGGAATATGAAGGTGTATTGAACTCTGAGATCCTATGAAGTATAAATGTGCAAAAAAAAAAAATTAAATCGGATCATCCTAGCCTGAGAAAAGGCAGAAAGAGTGTTTTATGGCATCCTTTCTCAGGCTAGGATGATCCGATTTAATTATTTTTTTTGCACCTTTATACTTCATAGGATCTCAGAGTTCAATACACCTTCATATTCCAACCACCGGTGAAGTAGGCCTTTAATCAACTGTTGTGCCAAAGCAAATGTATTCACGTGGAAAAACTTCTATCATACGTGTTGATGAACTACCAACATATAAAAACCATGTGATGATATTAGCTAAAGATTAGCCTGAAATGCTAAGAAAGGTAGTTTTTTCTCAAATTGTGGTGGTGGGGGAAAGTGAGCCAAATACTGTGGGGGAAAGTGAGACACTGTCTCACTTTCCCCCACCATGAGGCACAAGTTAAGTTTAGTCTTAAACATATTTTAATGTAATATTACGTAACATGTTTTATTTTAATGTCATACACATTGTAGAAAAGCCATTATGCCAAGGAAATACACCAGGAAGACGACCTGGGGCAACCACACGGAAAGAGCACATTCTCATCTTTCCCTGTAACCTTCAGGGCTGGAATGTAGAGTAGGCCTAGTTGTAGAGTATGACAGGCTGATGTTATAATCCAGTTGGGTCTTCTCCTGTGTTCTGAGTCCCAGGCTGTTCTCGCTGGTTCTGATTTTCCTATGCTTTGACTCCCAGACACTAGCTGGCTCTAAGGGTCCTGTGTTCTGACCCCCAGACTGTGTTCTAATCTAACTGGTTCTATCTTTCATTTGAATCTTATTAAAACCTTTTGAATTATAATATGTTGTGTTTGATTTTGTTCAGAGTTACTTTCAAGTGTTTAGAAAATTTGCTTTGCTTAATTGACCAAACCTCATCATTCTTTTACTAGTCCGACATTAGTTCTGGAATGTGTGGCTAGCTTTCAGGATTCTAACTGTTACAATATGTGTTGTTATGGTAGTTTCAGAGTGGAAAAAGTAAGTGGCTCACTTTACCCCCTTGATTTTTCTGGTCTGTCTCAGTTTACCCCACAGCTGGGGTAAAGTGAGGCACTTTTTTTAAAACAATCATATTTTCACTGCCCTATGTCTTGAAAAAATTCTGCTAATGTCCATTTCTAGGAAACACCCTGAATTAATGGGAAATGTGTAAATTTGAGTGATAAATCATTTTAGCTCACTGAGAGGGGAGCAAATGTAAAAAGTGTCTCACATTACCCCGTTCTCCTCTATATATGATTTTCATTTTCAATCAAAACTGTATCTGGCTGGTTCCAAACAAGGATGGCCTTTATCTTCTTTTATTATTTTCATTGGCAATGGAACCTTTAGTGGAGATGATCAGATATAGCCTGTGTTGCCAGTATCCAAACAATAACAAATGCACAAAATTACTTTATTTAAAAAAAATCCTATAATCCTCAACACGCGTAAGAAATGAAAAGACTAATGCTGGATGGTTTAAATAGTTGAGGTAACTTTTATTATTTGAAAACATTATTGCAAAAAGCTTTCACACATCAGATTTCAATATTTGTGAACAAGGAAATTTTCACATTATGGGATGTTGCTACATTTGGGGCTCTTGCAAGGCTCAAAAACTTTTTTTTATATATAAGGCTCAGTTTAACATATAAAACACATAGAAACAACAAACATCGGAACAAACCTGGAATAAAACTTAATCAAATAATAATAAATATAAATAAATATATGTGTAAATTTATACAATGAGTAAAATCTTCTTCAAAATAAAGTGACGTGTGTCCAACAGCTCCTCCGTCACTATGAGGGAAAAGGTCAAAGGTTAACTCAGGATCCACAAACATATCAAATAGTTAATTAGTAATTAAGCTACACTGACTTATTTATAGCGCTCTTAAAGCTGCTCAGAGGAACTTTCAGTGTGTGTTCATTCTAGCGCCCCCCTTTGGACTAAAGCAGTAGTGTTTTTACCACGCCAGCTGTTGTTCCCGGGTGAGCGTATACCCTTGACAAAGGCATTAAGAAAAACAAATAAAAATAGCATTCTTTGCACTGATGGTCTGGTTTGCTGTTACATGTAATTTATGATCATCAGAGGAAAAATTCCTCGTAGCTACTTTAAGGCAACATTAAAAATAATAATAAAATAATAATAACAAATGATATTTAAAAAGCGTTTGTGACATCATGGATTAGCAGCTTCATTTACATTTTGTGAAATTTCAAATGAATTAATTTGAAGAAATATGTGAATTAAATGTAAAGCTTCCACTATGAAATACTATGATTTTAATAATAACAATTTTACTTGACATTTATCTATCCCTTTGTGACCTCACGGCCTCACCATGGAGCTGCTACCGGCTGCAAAGGTCACGACCTTCCCGGCTCTGTCCTGAGAGACGCTGCTGCTGCCGCTCGTCCTCATGATCCCTGAACCACACACACAAAGCACACACACTGAGTCTTTAATATCAAATCATATTTTATCATAATATATCGTTATGTACAGAAGAGTATTATGGCGATGGGAGATAAAGAAATGAGGAGAACGTTTATTTTAAATTATGCAGTTTGAGAAATGTCCATAATTCAATGTGGAGGAATTAAAATTATTGGGTTTTACACTTCATGAGACTTTTTAGTATTCCTGGTTAAAGGTGCTATAAGCAGAATGGTTCTTTTAGCTAACTTCCTGTCAGTTACTGCAGGTAGCAGTCCCCTCGCTCCTCCCTACGTCACCACATTAATGCACTGCGGTCTTCAAGCAGCGAGTTATCTAGCATCATCT
This sequence comes from Hyperoplus immaculatus, assembly GCA_949357725.1. Taxonomy (NCBI): domain Eukaryota; kingdom Metazoa; phylum Chordata; class Actinopteri; order Uranoscopiformes; family Ammodytidae; genus Hyperoplus; species Hyperoplus immaculatus. Next base: position 27,941,870 of record OX442364.1, on the reverse strand, counting down.
CAGATCCATAAGTGTGATAAAACATGATAAAAACCATCAAAACAGACATTGGGAAGGATTTTTATCTGCTCCGCCATTGTAGGTGCATAAACATTCACCCATCAAAAATGAATAGAAAAAAAAAAAAATTGTATTTAGATCATTCTACAGTGTCACCTCAGACGTTCGAAACGCAAAGAAGAAAAAAAAAAAAAAATTATATAAAAAAAATAATAATAATAATCAGGGTGCAGTGTGTGCCTCCGACCTGTAGGGGGCAGCACGTCTGGCCTCTGCAGGCTGTTTCTGCGTGAGGTCGTGTAGCTGCTGCTGCTGCTCTTGGACAGACGGCGAGGGCGATGGTTCAACATGGCGGCCGGAGCCACGATGCCGGGTGGAGGAACCTTCCCCATCCGCACGTACAACTCCTCCATCTCTCTCTTCTGACTGGCCTGCATGCTCTGCACCTGGGCCACATGTCTGGGGTTAGGCAGAGGAAAGAGGCATTTAGGGTGTCTCTCTCTCTCTCTCTTTCTCTCTCTCCCCCCCCTCTCTCTCTCTCTCTCTCCCTCCCTCTCTCTCCCTCCCTCTCTCTCTCTCTCTCCCTCTCTCTCTCTCCCTCCCTCTCTCCCTCTCTCTCTCTCTCTCTCCCTCCCTCCCTCTCCCTCTCTCTTCCTCCCTCCCTCTCTCTCCCTCTCTCTCTCTCTCTCTCTCTCTCTCCCTCTCTCCCTCCCTCCCTCCCTCCCTTCCTCTCTCTCTCTCTCTCTCTCTCTCCCTCCCTCCATCTCTCTCTTCTGACTGGCCTGCATGCTCTGCCCCTTCGCCAGGTGTCTGGGGTTAGTCAGAGGAAAGAGGGAATTAAATTGCTTCTTTTTTAACCGTTATTTCTACAGGTAAATCCCATTGAGACCGAAGACTCTTTTACAAGGGAGACCTGTTTTCCTTTCCCACGTTACCATTCACAAATACATTCATATACCGATAGCAGGTTAACTATCAGGAGCAATTCTAGTGTCTCTTTGCCCAGGGACTAATGTGTCTGGGATTAAATGGCAGAGGAAAAACATTTATCTAATCCCACTACCTTTTCCACAGCTCAATAATGCATAAAGGAAAGAGGGATTTAAGTTGCTTTAAATCCTTCTAGCTATGTTATTCGGGGAGTTATTTTCATTATAGTAAAGCATCTGAAAAGATGTATGCATATTGAACGCACCCAATACTCACCTTTCTCGTAGCTCCAGTAGCTCCTCCCACATTTCCTCGTTCTCGCTCTCTGATTCGTCGGAGCTGAACGGTGGCGAGCGGCCGCGTGTTCCTTCCCACAGACTGACACTGACCTGGGAGCGAAATGTTAAAAATATCTTAGAAATGGAAAGAATAACTTACAGAATTATAAATAAAGAAAATTAGCTTTTGAAACAGTGGAATAAATGTTTTTTTTTTTTTTTTTTTTAACTTATATTTTAATAGGTTTTTCATTTTTTATACAGACAAAAAAGACAAAATAAATACACACATACAGTACACACACAACCAACCCCCACCGCCCACCCCCTCTCCCCCTCCCCCCCACCGCCCACCCCCCCTCCCTCACACCCCCTCCCCCCCCACCGCCCACCCCCTCTCCCCCTCCCCCTCCCCCCCCCCCCACCGCCCACCCCCCCTCCCTCACACAGGCAGACAAGAAAAAAAAAAATATTATTAAGAAGAAGAAGCTATAAATACACACGCAGAAACAAAAAGAGAAAAATAAATAAGACTGGGGCACACCACTCATGATGTTTATATAATAACAGAATAAAAATATAGAATAAATGGTTTATATATATAGAGAGTATAATTTAATATCTTGAAGATAGTCGTGAAGAGCTGGACGAGATAACGTGTGTATATATTAGTCCTGTCAATTTATCGCATTATTAACGGCGTTAACACAAACCCATTTTAACGGCGATAATTTTTTTATCGTGTGATTAACGCTCGTCGTGGCCCAGGAAACATTGTGGTTTTTTCACAAGCTGTTGCATCAACTAGTAATGTCAGAACAACTGAAACACCACAAACTATTCATCTGGCTCACAGGTAAGTTACTGTTAAGTCACCCGGAAGATGTCCTACAGCGTAACTTCACATTAAAATCATTTAACTGGCAAAATGAAATATTTTAATCGTTTGACAGCACTAGTATGTATATACTTTATGTGTCTTTTGTTGAATATCTGTGTGCTGTTGTATATGTTTCTGTATGTAGGCCTGTGCATGTGTATGTGGATGAACATATACAGACTCACACTCACCCTGCGTCCGCCTCCAACACTAGCCTTACTCTCTTCCTCTTCCACATGCCTTTGTCCCTTGATCTCACTGTAACCAGAGAGAGAGAGAGAGAGAGAGAGAGACAGAGAGAGAGAGAGAGAGAGGGAGGGAGGGGGAGAGAGAGGGAGGAGGAGAGAGAGAGAGGGAGGGGGAGACAGAGAAATGATCACCAAGAGGTTTTAAAATAAAAATGTTCCTAGTTTTTCCTTCACAAATTGATAATACAGTAAAGGCTCTTGCACACTCGAGTTGGTATTTTTCGAGTAACACACACACACACACACACACACACACACACACACACACACACACACACACACACACACACACACACACACACACACACACACACACACACACACACACACACACCTGCGACTGCCTGCACCACTACTCCTCTCCTCTTCCACTTCCTCATGTATTCCCTTGATCTCATTATAACCAGGCGTGGGTGGGAGGGTCACTGTGTCCATACTGCCGTCTGATTCGCTCGTGCTGATATCGGAGCTCTGTTGTGATTGGCCGGGGAGGGAAGGGGGCGGGGAATGAGCGGTGGGAGTTGGTTGATGGACAGCGGGAATCATTTCTTTCGCGGGAATGTCTTTGGAGGGCGTCACTTGGAAACGACCGACTTTCTTCACTGAAAGGATAAAAATTTAGATTTGGTCAAGTACGGCAGCGTTTTTTTTAGGAATAAAAAACTATTTAGACTAGAGGGATAAATCAAATGTTTTATCATTACAGACATTACTACGAGGAACTTCTGATTAGTTTTGAAATAACGTTGTTAATTTACATGAAATAAATATTCTCTGGAAATAGAATTTACTAGAGAAAAAACTGGACATTTTGTTTCTTAGTAAACGAAGACAACAACCATTTCCACATCACACGATATTAAAATCGCAAAACACATTTTTTGTTTCAAAATAATCAAAATAATAAAATCAGTAAAGTGCAGCGTGTTTTAGATTAGATAACAAGGACATTTTTACCATTAATGTCATAAATTAACATAAAATTAAAATTCAAATCAGATTAAAATTTACAAAAAAAATGTTTTAAGTGTGGACTACGAGAGGTTTGTCTCACCTTCCTGTACGGGCGACAGTCTCAAGGACGGGAAAGCCTGAGAAACAGACAGCTTATTAGTGTGTGTGTGTGTGTGTGTCTGTTTGTCTGTGTGTCTGTGTGTGTGTGTTCCAGTCCCCATCCTTCCCTGCTATACTACTAGCACAGAAGTACAGCACATGTCACACTTCACTGCCCATCCTGTATGACTGTGAAAAATAAAAACCTTCGAAATCTTAAAAATCTTTAAAAAAAAAAAAAAAATCTTTGAAAAAAATCTACCTGTGGTTGGTCTTGACTGCGGGTCGGTGGCGCCCCCTGCTGCTGGCTATCATTAGTGAAGCCTGTGAGAGTGGTGGGGGGGTTGTAGAAGGATGGGGGGGGTTGGTTCAGAGGGTTTATGCCCAGCGAGGGTGACCCGGGCTGGGGGAGAAAGCCGTGGTTTGGGGGGGTCCCTTGTGGAGGCATAAGGGACTGAGCCACCGACATCGCGAGAGAGAGAACGTTAGCTAGAGAGAAGAGAGGGGGGGCTGAGGCGGGCCACGGAGCAGGGGGGGAGGGAAGCTGGTACTGCAGGGGAGGGGGTGTGTAGGGGGGGTGGTGGGAGGACACTAGAGAGAGAGAGAGAGAGAGAGAGTGAGGGAAAGAGAGAGAGGGAAAGAGAGAGATAGACAGAGAGAGGGAGAGAGAGAGAGACATACAGAGAGAGAGAGAGAGACACAGAGAGAGAGAGGGAGGGAGAGACAGACAGAGAGAGAGAGACACACAGAGAGAGAGAGAGAGACACAGAGAGAGAGAGAGAGAGACACACACACAGAGAGAGAGGGAGAGAGAGACAGAGAGAGAGAGAGAGACACACAGAGGGAAAAATTATCACCAAGAGGTTTCAAAGTTGAAATGTTCCTTGTTTTTCCTTCACAAATTGATAATACAGTAAAGGCTCTTGCACACTTGAGTCGGTATTTTTCGAGTAACACACACACACACACACACACACACACTTTGTACCTGTGGAGTTGTGGAATGACTGTGATCTCATCGGCCTGGTGGCCGTGGCCTCCGGGTCGATGTAGAAGTCTGCAACCTTAGAATGGGAGGAGTCAGCACCTGCAATGTATGACAAGAAGAGACACATTAGTCTGTCTGTCTGTATGTCTATCTATCTATCTATCTATCTATCCATCCATCCATCGTACTGGCTTTTAATGGAATTTATCAAACTTAAACCTGCAGTGTGTAGAATTTTGGGTTTTATTTCCTAGCAGATTTTGTAGAAAGTAATTATAATATCCATAAGTACATTTAATTTAGTGCATAATAGCTGAAATTTTATTTTGAATTATTTTGTTTTCCCTTAGAAAGGGTCTCATATATGTCCATATTTCTGCATATTTTGGACCAAGACCTAGTGCCGCCATCTTGAAAGTGTCATGGTTGGAATTGTCATCAGGTGCATTGTTTAGAAATTAGAATTGTTCTTGTCCTTGAAGGCCACTGTAGCTTCTGTTATTATTCTAAAGGGTTGGGGTTACCCAGGGAGCGTTGCATTCTAGAACTTTGTAGAACTTTCTTGATGATATTACACACTGCACCTTTAAAGGTGAACTATGTAACTGTGTGTGTCAGAGAAGTGAACATTTTCTAAGGTTTATTCTCATAACTAAATAAACAAACTTTCCTCACAGGAAAATGTGATCCCTAGAAAACGAAAGCAGTAGTGTTTTTACCAAAAGCAAGGGAATCAACATGCATCACAAGTGTGGCACAGATGATTGAGACAAAGAAATGAATATTGTACATGAGATTATATGCAGTGAAGATGGTGTGTGTGTGTCCTAAATTAACCAAAGGCAGATGTTTACAGTTCGTACAATGTCCAGACAGATGTGGAGGGTCTTTCCCCCCTGGAGGCAATAAATCGTACTGCAACAACACGCCTCGGTAGAAAGAGGGTAGCTCTTGTCTGGCCCCCTCTTTCTCCCAGGGGTTAGGGACAGTAAATGCACCAGGAGATTCAGGGAGATTCTCGTGGACTTTTAACCTTTGGAAACACATATATCTCATACACGTAGGGAGCCTAAAGTTACTAGAACAAAGGTCACAAGCAGAAAAGATGTAATGCATTAAATATTATAATACTATAATGAAACGAAGTTTCGTTGACATTCCCTGAAGCTACTTTTTTTTTTCTTTAACCAATTTTTCTTTATCTTTTTAATTAATCTGTTTTTACCAGGAAGTGAAGACATGGACTGAGTTCTCTGGAGGCTCGTCGCTGGAAGATTCATCTGAAGAAAAAAATAAAATAAAATACAACATAATTAAAACAGTCAAACCAGAAGATGCTTCATATATATATATATATATATATATATATATATATATATATATATATATATATATATATATATATATATATACCATGATCTTTTTTTAATAATTTATCTATTTATACAATCCATATATCTATATCTAAATATCTATTTAAAATATGTCTTATTAAAAAAAAACCTTGTAATAAGACATATTGCATATGTCTCCTGACTGAAACGTTAGACATTGTATTTATCACACCCAACCCCCCCCCCCCCCCACAGGACAAATGTGATCAACAAAGCTTTCAGACAGACGTCACCTCTTCTATTGTCTTGTACTTCTGTTTGTTTGATTAGATACATTTTGCTTTAAAGCTGGGGTGGAGGATTTGGGGAGAAAATGGCAGTTGGAATAGAGATTTGAATCCAAATACCTCAACCGCTCCACTTGTTCTCTTTGGTCCCTCCCCTATGGTCCCTCCCTGACACGCTCTACACCAACAACGTCGTGCTAAAGTGAATGGACAGTCCCAACAGCCAGTAAGAACAGAGAATAGTATTTTTTTATTTATTTTTTATTTTTTAGAATCGGAGCCTCGCTCTGATTGGTCAAAGTGTACCGCTTATGTTAATTTTGACCAATTAGAAATCACATGCCCCAGCTTTAAAACAGTATATTACGTCTCATTTTATCACCACAACCTCTTAACGTACCGCGGTCTCGGGCAGCGTGGATGGCGTGCGGGTTTGGTCGCCATCTTTACGCATCATAGACTCCGCCTTGTTGATGATGTCATACATACGAGCGATGAAACCCTGGCGCTCCGGAGGAAGGATGAAATCTCTGTGGATCTGAGGAAACACAAAGTCACATCACAATGGTTTAATATGATACACAGTGTATACAGCGCTGTCTGAAAGTATGTTAAACCTGCAGTGTGTATAATTTTGGGTTTTATTTCCTAGCAGATTTTGTGGAAAGTAATTATAATATCCATAAGTACGTTTAATTTAGTGCATAATAGCTGAACATTTTTTTTTAATTATTATTTTTCCCCTTAGAAAGGGTCTCATATATGTCCATATTTCTGCATATCTTGGACCAAGGCCTAGTGCCGCCATCTTGAAAGTGTCATAGTTGGAATGTCATCAGATGCATTGTTTAGAATGTAGAATTGTTCTTGTCCTTGAAGGCCACTGTAGCTTCTGTTATTATTCTAAAGGGGTGGGGTTACCCAGGGAGCGTTGCATTCTAGAACTTTGTAAACTTTCTTGATGATGTCATATTACACACTGCACCTTTAACCTGTTGAGCCTTTTGGAATTTTATTTAAGGGACACACATATATGAGACCTTTCTAAGGGGAAAAAAAAATTCAAAATTTTTTTTTCAGCTATTATACACTAAATTAAACGTACTAAATTGAGAAGGGTTTGCGACGCGTGCGACACACCTGCGACGACTCTGAGACTATTTTGAGACTGATTTGTCGCACACTTTTTTTGAACATGTTCAAAATTCATGCGACAGGACTGCGCGGCTCTGCGACTCATGCGAGGAAATTGAGACCTCCGCGAACGTTTGGAGACAGTTTAGAGACTTGTTTGCAAATGCAGTCTCCAACTTGTCACAAACAGTCGCAGCCCAGTGAGATAGGGGCTGAAGCTGCTCTCTGTCTCTGGCCCTGGTGCTGAAATGTAACCCTGCTCTGAATGGCTGTTTAGGTTCAAGTTTCTTGTAACTTCTTTTTCTGCTTTATTGATAGTGTAGAGACAGAGGTGAAATGGGGCAGAGAGGGGAGTGACATGCAAAGAACGACTGCGGGCTGGAATCAAACCCGGGTCCGCTGCTGGCCGAGGCCCATGGGGGGGGGGAACGCCCCTAAGGGCGCCCCTTTAACTTCTTCTAAGTTAATTTACACATTTGTCACACAAGTTTTTTGAAATGTGTCTTTCCGCTGTGTGTGTGTGTGTGTGTTTGTCTGTGCGTGTGTGTGTGTGTGTGCGTGTGTGTGTGTGTGCGCGTGCGTGTGTGTGCGCGTGTGTGTGCGTGTGTGTGCGTGTGTGTGTGTGTGTTGTTGACTCACCATCACTGATGCGATGTCTTCTGGATTGTCTCCGTCCAGGTCAAATTTAAACTTCACCATTTTGTTATTATGAGTCTGAAGCTGACACTCCACCACTCTGTCTGCCATGTCCGACACCTGAACACACACACAGACACACACACACACACACACACACACAAACAGTCATACACACACACGCAGTCATACACACGCAAACACATTTGAAAAAAGACAGATATATTTTCGCATAATGACGTGCACACACACACAGACACACACATACAGTCATATAACCACAAACACACAGTCACTCAGACATACACACACGCACACACACACACACACACACACACACACACTCACATACAGCTCGTTTTACAGATACATATTATATTAATTAATCCAATCCAGGTTTTCACCCCTATGATTGTCAGTCGGCCCTTTAATCTCCTCCTGATGTGCTTAGTCCCGCCTTGTCTGGTCACTTCCTGGTTGCCCTTATCTGATTGGCCGTCGTAGCTGTCACTCATACTCGACGCGTAGCTACAAACAGAGAAAAACAACGTTAAAGGTGTAGTCAGTAATTGGAGAACGCTTGTTGTCAAAATCACTTTGTCAAAATCAGTGAATATCTCCTGATCCAATTGGCGGAGTCTCTCATAAGTTTATAAATTAATATTGGTAACACTTTACAATAAGGGAACATTAAAGCTGGGGCTACACACTGCTCCTTTAAAGCTGGGGCTACACACTGCTCCTTTAAAGCTGGGGTGGAGGATTTGGGGAGAAAATGGCAGTTGGGATAGAGATTTGAATCCAAATACCTCAACCGCTCCACTTGTTCTCTTTGGTCCTTCCCCTATGGTCCCTCCCTGACACGCTCTACACCAACAACGTCGTGCCAAAGTGAATGGACAGTCCCAACAGCCAATAAGAACAGAGAATCGGAGCCTCGCTCTGATTGGTCAAAGTGTACAGCTCATGTTAACTTTGACCAATCAGAAATCATATACCCCAGCTTTAATAACCATTAACTTACAGTAATGATTTGTGCTTAATAAGCATTAAGTAATAGTTAATTAATTTACCCTTATCGCAAAGTGTTAACAATATGTGTGTGTGTGTGTGTATGTGTGTGTGTGTGTGTGTGTGTGTGTGTGTGTGTGTGTGTGTGTGTGTGTGTGTGTGTGTGTGTGTGTGTTTTACCTATCAACAGGTGAGGAGAATCCGCTGACTGATCCAGATTGACACCGCTCTTCATTGTGGGACACAGCGATGCTCTGGCGGACACACACACACACACACACACACACACACACACACACACACACACACACACACACACACAGGAGGGTGTTAGTAGTAAAACTTGTGATGGCTGCTATAACATTTACGGTGCCCACCCTCTCTACCTTTGTGTCCTTGAGCAAGACACTTAACCCCAAACTGCTCCAGGGGCAACAAGCCTTCTTCAGAGTCACGGACTCCACCTTTAAAGGGAAACGTTTTAACTCCGGTTCACCTTGGGGAATCGTAGCACAGGTAGAGGCGGCGGTTTGGAACGGGGCCGTGTCACAGGTGGCGGGGTTTCCTGACCCAAAGTAGCAGGGGCTTCAACCTTCTCTATGGAGCTGTCCATCTCTACGTCCGCTGCAAACAGAGACATAAACGTCCATTTCAAACGTCTTTTTCATTGACTTTTAATGCAATTTCTTTGAATTTAATTTTTAAAGATCTCCTATTATACTACTTTTCTGGTCTTCATTTCTTGTTAAAAACTGCTATAGAGCAACCTGACACCAATCACATCACAAAAAACATGTAGATTTTCGGGACACTCTTCCTCTCATCTGAGCGCGCACAGCAGTCTCTGTCCACACTCAGCTTTGTGCTTCTCCGCCCTCTCCCCCCCCCTCCTGCAAACCCCACTCCGTTGTGATTGGTTACCTTCCTTCCGGAACACTTTCAGCAGCGCGCGGGCAGATTTCTGAGAGCAGGCAGGTGGGGGCATGGCCGGAGCCTGAGCAGCATTACCATATATGGAAACATCCGGGAACGTGACGACACGATGGCAGGACATTTGAACCGATTTGAACAAGTGACTTCTCGACAGGCTGCCCTAGTGTTTAGCGCTCTGCACAGACACCCCAGACGGTCAGCAGGGAATACGTCTAAATGCATGTACGTCATTATTTGATACGCTAGTATGGTTAAACATGACTATAAATCATTATAACAACGTTTATAGGTCATAAAAGTCGAAAAGGATAATAGGTCCTCTTTTTAAAAAGGGGCGTAGTGAATAGAGTGCGTACCATATTGGCTCTGGCCCTCGCTGCAGTGGTCGCGGGTTCAAATCTGACTCGTGGACCTTTACTGCAGGTCATCCCCCCCCCCCCTCCCTCTCTCTCTCTGTCTCGCACTCTCTCTCTCTCTGTCTCTCTCTGTCTCTCACTCTCTCTCTCTCTCTCTCTCTCTCTGTCTCCCCATTTCAACTCTGTACTAATAAAGCTTGACAATGCCCAACAGATTACTATCATCAAAATGGTCAATAGCCAATTAATAGTAATAATAAGTAATAAATATTTTAATAGTATAAAATAAAGGGGAGTGCTCATGGTGTAGTGGTGTAGTGGTTACCCCCCTCCCCCCTCCATAGAGTCTCTGTCCTCTTCACAGCAGACCCGGGTTAGAATCCAGCCCGGGTCGTTCTCTGCTTGTCATTCCCCTCTCTCTCTGTCTGTCTGTCTGTCTGTCTGTCTGTCTGTCTGTCTGTCTGTCTGTCTGTCTGTCTGTCTGTCCTCTTCACAGCAGACCCGGGTTAGAATCCAGCCCGGGTCGTTCTCTGCATGTCATTCCCCTCTCTATCTGTCTGTCTGTCTGTCTGTCCTCTTCACAGCAGACCCGGGTTAGAATCCAGCCCGGGTCATTCTCTGCATGTCCTTCCCCTCTCTATCTGTCTGTCTGTCTGTCTGTCTGTCTGTCTGTCTGTCTGTCTGTCTGTCTGTCTGTCTGTCTGTCCTCTTCACAGCAGACCCGGGTTAGAATCCAGCCCGGGTCGTTCTCCGCATGTCATTCCCCTCTCTGACGCATTTCATCTCTGTCTCGCATACTTTCTACAATTTAGTATGGTAGAAAAAAGATTTAGGATGTACCGATTCTTGTGGCCAGATGTCCCAATAGTAGGCCTACTGCATCCTAACTAGATTATTCTTATGGTCAGATGTAGTATGTAGAATAGAGAAAAGAAAGAGGAGGAGATTTGGAACGCAGGGATAGATTTGCTGAACATATAAACAATAAAGCATAAACAATAAGAAAAGATAATTGTAATAAAATAGAGATAGTTTTCTGACATGTGTTGGATGAGTAGGACGTCTGTTTGTTCGTCTCGTCCCCGTTTCCCTCCGTCGGCATGGAGACGCTGTTTGATGAGGTCACGGTTGGCGGGGGCGTGTCTTGTTTCCAGGCAACGGAGGAAGGGGCGGAGTCCTGCTGCAAGTTTAAAATAGATGATGGATAAACTTTTAAACCTTTTTTAAAACCAGGTTAGATAGACAAATATCTTTAAAACAAGCGTTGAAACAGCATCAAAAAGCCTAAAAGAAACAAAATAGCATAAAATATGCTATTAAAAGCAACACACACATTGGGCGGTTCAGTCAGAGATACAGACAGGCCGAACGAGAGAGAGAGAGAGACAGAGAGAGAGAGACAGGCAGAGAGAGAGGCAGAGAGAGAGAGAGAGAGAGGCAGAGAGAGAGAGAGAGAGACAGTTCAGAGAGACAGAGAGAGAGACAGGCAGAGAGACAGAGAGAGAGAGAGAGAGAGACAGGAAGAGGGACAGAGAGAGAGAGACAGGCAGAGAGACAGAGAGAGAGAGACAGGCAGAGAGAGAGAAAGAGAGAGACAGGACAGAGAGAGAGACAGACAGGCAGACAGAGAGAGAGAGAGAGAGACAGGCAGAGAGACAGAGAGAGAGACAGACAGGCAGACAGAGAGAGAGAGAGACAGGCAGAGAGAGAGAAAGAGAGAGACAGGACAGAGAGAGAGACAGACAGACAGGCAGACAGAGAGAGAGAGACAGGCAGAGAGACAGAGAGAGAGAGACAGGCAATGAATTGAATGCATAAACACCTTCCAGGCAGTAGCACTGTTCTGATTCGCCGGCTCAGTCTTGGGGGCGGGGCTAGACTCTGACAGCAGCCGACGTCGCTTTATGTCGCGCTGACGCTTTATGGCAGTCACTCGGTTACGGATCGCCTTGGCAACCAGCTTATTGTCCGCCTCGCACACAAAGCCCAGCACCACCTGACAGAGAGAGAGAGAGACAGAGAGAGAGAGTGAGAGAGAGAGAGCGAGGGAGGGAGAGAGACAGACAGGACAAAGAGAGAGAGAGAGAGAGACAGGACAGAGAGAGAGAGACAGACAGACAGACAGACAGGACAAAGAGAGAGAGAGAGACAGGACAGAGAGAGAGAGACAGACAGACAGACAGGACAAAGAGAGAGAGAGAGAGACAGGACAGAGAGAGAGACAGGACAGAGAGAGAGAGACAGAGAGAGAGAGACAGATAGACAGACAGGACAAAGAGAGAGAGAGAGAGAGACAGGACAGAGAGAGAGAGACAGACAGACAGACAGGACAAAGAGAGAGAGAGAGAGAGAGAGGCAGGAC